>NQII01001631.1:372968-442351 GCA_002778355.1 Clitarchus hookeri
GGTATGCAGGAGGCAATTCACACCATGAATCCTGCAGGGCAGTCCACAAATCCAATCTGCCCCAATTTGAGAAAGGGTTGCACATCTGTCACGTTTAATGATTCTCGTCAGTCGTCGTTTGTCCCGTTGTTTCACGATCTTTTTCCGGCCGCAGCGATGTCGAAGATGTGATGTTTTACCGGATTGTCGATATTCACGGTGCACTCGTGGAATGGTCGTACGCGAACATCCAAATGTTATCGCTACTTCGGAGATGCTAGGTCCTATCTCTCGTGCGCCGACTATAACACCATGTTCAAGCTCACTTAAATCTTGATAACCTGCCATTGTAACAGCAGTAACCGATCTAGCTGCCGACCGCATTGCATTACTCTGATTGGTTCCATACCTCTGTTATTTGCATACGCACGCCTACATCAGTTTTTTTGTCTCCTCAGTGTAGAATAAAAACATTTTTTATAGGTACATCAACATTCATAATTTTGTAAAAGTTTTTATTTGAGTGTATTGTTGCCATTACAGCACCTCAGCACTCTGTTTCAAATCAAAAAACACCAGAAGATGCCCCAATGATAAGGAAAGCTGACCTGGAGAATCATAATCGAGATGGAGGATTGTGGATTGCAATAAACAGGAAAGTTTATGATGTTCAAGATTTCAGGTATGTTAATATGAAATTTAAATTGTTTTCGTAGTTTATTTTGGTTGTTGTTCTACATTATTTGGCAATTTATGTAAGTGTGCTAAACTAACTTTTCTAAATATTCTTTCATTAAAATCTGGATTATTGTTTTACTATAACAGGTGATTTGAGCAGTTAATGTGACAAATATTGACGTAGTGTGCTATGTTAGCCAGTGCAAGCCACCATTTCACACTGTTGTTTCTAATACACTATATGAGCAAGTGCAGGTGGGTTGCAAACAAATCTCCCCCTTGGATTGCAAACAAACCTTTCTCTTCCTTCCCTCTGTATGCAGTAAAAGCTAAAAGAACAGTAGCAAGGCATGAGTTTCCTTTCATTGCGTGGTTTAGACAGACAGACTTTGCTTGTTGTGGTCTCTTCTTCACCTCTCCTAGTTCCATCCACATTGTGAGTATTCTAGAAGCACTTATTTTTTTAGTCCATTCACGGTTACTTAAAATTTTTCTGAATCTCCAATAAAATTCTTCTTCCAGGATATTCCTCCACCTCATCTAAAGAAAGCTTAACGAAGTCTAGAAAATTACACCAAAGGAACACCACACTGTATTCCTTCACACTAAGTTTAATGATATTTTGCATGAGAACTATTTCTTACTAGGCATTACCGACACACCTATTTTCTATCTAGTTATATTCATATTAATTAAGAATGAAATATTATAATTTATCAATGAAATATAAGTTAAAATTCTATTTGACCAAAAATAAGATACTGCTATGTTAACAGAAGTACTGTATAAAACACTTGTGATACATGGCATATTTAGGAAACAAACTAACATGTGTTATACATGGGGTGATTTTTAAAGGATTGTTTCAAAAAGTGTGAAGAAACCACGAACGGACTATAGTCTTACATTACATTGCATAACTTTACAAAGCTAACTGACCCTTGAAGTAAGTTAGGCCAATGGTCTCAGAGAAAGTTTGCACATTTTACCCGTTGTGTCAGCCAAAACTGGTTTATTTCCAATAAAAAACAATTACATTAACAGCTTACATCAATGCCCTTTCCATCAAATTTTAAATTGTGACATTGCAGTATACAGATTTTGGTAAAGTATTATTGTATTTGTAATTAAGTTTTCTATGTATGCAACTTGCAGATTCTTTTGTTTATTTACTGTTTTAATTTTTATTGCAAATCACCTCTGCCTGAACTATTGAGTTAACTACAGTCAACTCTCAACAAACAAAATTACCCTGATAATAATGACTCCCTTTTTTGGGGAATCATAAAAATTAGGTTAAAAAATTGAACAACTTGAAGAAAATAGGCTGAAAAATAAGTTTGTTGCATTTATTTTCGTTGCTGACCATCGCGATTCTCTTTGTTACTGCTGTACGACTTCGAAATAAGAAAGATTTAAAAATAAACACCATTCACTTACACATGATGTACACCCCCTTCCATCTTGGTCATCAGTGTTTACCCGTGTGTGCATACCATTGCTCAGATTGAAATTACGTGTTAAAGAGTTGCGTAGCCTATGGACTGGTCTTTGTGAGACCACATAATAAAAACACTGGTCTGAATTACTGAAAAGAGAAATAAAGACTATTTATTCTAATCTGACATTGCTGTGAACAAATAGATTAATTACAAGTTCATACCAAGATAAAGTTTTTTTTTTTTTTTTTTTTTCGTATGTGCAGGTTATTAGGACAACAGATCGGATGAGAACTTTTTGCAGTATTACAAATAAAATGTTAAATAGCAGTTGGTTTTTTTTAAGGAAATGAAAGACAGTTCAATACTATGAAAACAATATTCCTAGCTTGGATAGACACAAAGGTGCACCTGAATGTCTTTCATAGATTGAAAAAATTAAAGGTAAAAAGTTGCATGAAACAGCAAGAGGTGGAAGGAAAATTAAGATTATTTTTCTGTATTTGATAGGGGCAGAGTTAATATTTGTAGCCTACGAGAACATCAAAACTGCAGGTATTAACACACATTACCGTTAAAATTGGTATAAAAATGGTACTGCAAATCTGCCTAAGAAGCTGCACCCGACCAGATGTTTTGTTTACAGATTCCTAGAAAATAAGATGTTATTCGTTCAGGAAACAATACTCGAAAAGGTAGGCATGTTCTGATTAGAATTATTCTTCAAAACTGCAGATATGAACACAAATTAGTTTCAAAACACAAATATTATCTTCAATTATTTTCATTGTTAAACATAAGTAGCGCTGCCATGTATCTTTCTGCGACAGCTGTTTCACCAATGGAAGAAACAAATGATTGTATGAGTCCAATGCACACATTTTTTGTTTCACCCCTGTTCCTTTTGTTTTATTTTATGGCAGGCACTGAAAGACTAACGTTAGCTAAATTCAGTTCAGTACTAAGTCTAAGATATTACAATTTTAACCCCTAAAAATGTATAAATTGCATGTCAGAGTGCATTTTTTCCCAGTGGAGACAGTGTTTAAACATATCCTGCATAAAATCAAAATGATTTTTGTATGACGTATTAATTAAATTAAATAGTTAGACATCTTACGAATAAAGCAATATCCCAGAAGCGTAAACTTTATCTCCTCTTGTTGCCAAAAAAATATTTATCATCATTGAGCGGTGCATATTATCAAGTGCAATGTCCATTTTGAGTGCTTCTTTTGGGAAAAATAAAAAGAATTTTTACTGCTGTATTAATTTATTTTAAAAGTTAAACGTCTTATGAATAAACTTTCTTCAGTGATATTGGTTAAGGGCAGGTGGTGTATATTTTTCTAAAAGGAAACTTCACAAATAAGGAAGCAGTGTGTACTATTTGAAAACTATGCATTACTTTTGTTTGCAGGATGTAATTGGTTGATTTTAATATTATTAGAAAGGACAGTTTCATTCGTGCTTTTTGAAAAATATTTTTTTGTAGCTACATATCAATTTATTTTACAGAAATTACTAAATGTGCCTTAATTCCAAGAAGTCCATGTTGTGAAGGGTTAAAAGTTAGACTTTCAGTACAAAGTATGTTCATTACCAAGTATACAAGTTGAGGCTTTATTGATTTTCGATATAATGAGATTTTACACAGTAATAAATCTTACGGTATGCTGCAACATCCTAATGGATAGGAATTGGTTTCTGCGATCAGAGCATGTAAGGAAGTAGTAGGAAGAAGCGAGGCTTGAAAAGAATAGGTCGTAGCTTCTTTTAGTTTTTCAAGATACAGAAAAATTCATTTAGAGGCTTAGCTGCATCATAGCTGATGCCGCCGGGTAATATGTCTTCCACGTCTTCATTACATGCCCAGCAAGGATCTATCTTCTTTTGACTTTTGGGAATCTTTTAAAATACAGATGGCTTGTTTTTTGACCCAGTGGAAATATAGATTTTACTAATGCTCACAATGTTGGAGTGAATTAATGAACTACGCATTGACAAACCTTTACCATTACCAAAAATTAGCAAATTATAAAAATTCTATTAAACAATCGAAATTGTTATTTAAAATTTTGGTTATTTTATTTCTCTGGACTTGTTCGCCATTTAAAGACATATGACAACTATTTTTTTACTTACTGAAAACCAAATTTTAATTGCTTTTCACTGTAAAAGGGGGGGGGGGCTCATATTCCCCCCTCATCCCTGCACCCGCATGGTAAAGGTTTGAGACAAAGACATATGATGATGTAATGTCTATTTTTAGAATCTTTCAAAATTTTTATGGGTAACGTTTTATGTTATAAAAATTTGTGATTTAGGTAATAAATTGGTTAAGTACGTCATCTGCCATGAATTTGTAATCAAATGGTGTTTTGTAAATCGGTCCAATACTTTAATAGTTATGAATGTTTGAAGTTACGGGGTGGGTGACATAACCTCAAAGATTAATGAATGCCATCCTAATATTACTGAAACCCGCCACCAGCTTATGGTGGGACACTTTTTTTTTGCCAAGAATTTTTAATGCAAAAGTGTTCTAAGTAGCCTTTTTGTTTGATATTTGTTATTTCTTGGTGGAGAGGGGAAGAGGGAGGGGTGATAGAAAAGGGGTGGGGGTGGGTTTTATTGGTGAGGGGGGAAACCGGGTGGTGGTGGGATTTATTGGTGAGGGAGGAAACCGGGTGGGGGTGAGATGAGGAGTGAGGCGCGGGGGATGGGTAGAAGCTCTGCAACGCCTATTCAAATTTTTTTCTCGGTTGAAAAAAAAACCATTTCATTTGGACCTATCCACCATTTTTGCGCTGATATTTTTTACTGTAACAATGAAATATGTTTCCATCAGTACTACCTAAAAATTTTAGTATTTTATTATGCAATGTTTAATCTACAAATAGCATACCAAAAAAACTGCGCGAAAACAACACTTTACCTTTGATCTATTTTTTTACTAGGCATTCCCAACACATTGCTGCTCTTACTGTTTTTAATTTGTATTGAATATGAAGTAAATATTACCAGTTATAGAAGATACTAAGTTAAAGTTTCATTTTTCAAAAATATGATACTTAAAAGTTAATCACAGTGTTATATATTTGTGGTATACAAGGTATTTAAAAAACAGGTTGACATGTTACTCCTAGGGTTAATTTTCAATGGTTTGTTTCAAAACATCTGAAGAAACCATGAATGGGCTATATCTTACCATCTTTGTACCTAACTGGTACCCATAATAATGTGTGTGATTAAAGAACGAAGCTTTAAAATATGCAGAGAGCATTGTCAAAAACTATGAAAGGATTAATTTCATTATTTGGTTGATCCATGATCTTTTTGATCAACCAGTAAGCTGATTCTGAGCTAGCAACAGCCCATCGACAATCTCTATGTGGAAAAACATATACTGGACTTCCTTATTGTGGTACTGCAATTGCTGCATTCTGACTAGATTGGGTCTTCAAGTTGTGACAATCATTAATTCCTCTCATTCGTACTTTGTGCAAAAAGGTACAGGGTCATAATGTATGGCTATTACCAGACTTCCTGGTTCTCATTGCACTCCATATGAATATTGTTTTTTCTTCAGTGCTGTCACGGGCACTGCAGCCCCCCCCCCTCCCGAACTTAGTTGGGTGACAAGTTCTTGAACACATTGTTTTCTCTCTTACAGCTTCTAGCTCTCACAAGAACTCACAAGAAGTTAATGTAACATGAGAGTTCATCACACCATACCAAATGGCTGCATCATACGTCAGTATTATGAGGAAGACTATAATGAGAAAGATATGATCACATCATGTTATCAGTGCATCAAAGTTCAGATCCCAGGTTAACTGAACCCATCAGTGGAAATACGTAAAATGACACTAACCCTTGTCTGTCTTAAATGTTCATGCAAGTGAAGTACCGTGAAATTTCATCACTTGACAAAATTTCATTTTCGGCAGCCTCCAAACTAGACTTCTGTTACTTGACAGAACTTAATATGGTAATCTCTAAACCAAACTTCTGACATTCTTTGTAACCTTTCTTGAGATGTTTGCATTCACTTTGTCCACAACTAGGATTGGTCTGATACTAAGAACATTATATTTCCATTCATTCCATGAGTATTTTAATTTAACCAAGTTTGCATAAACATCCACCTGGGTTCCCCCTCCACTTCCACCTTCTCACCCTCCCTCAAACAGTTAATCTCATTCATTCATACTGGTTAACATCTCAGACCCAGTTTTTGCCATTCTCCTCCCCAACAGCAGCAACACCTCGCCTGAAGAATAGAAAACCATCAGAGACCTCCAGAATTCTAACCAACTCCCCTCTTTTATTTATTTTGTGTAAACTTTTATGTAAGAGTTTGTTATGAATTTTAGTGTCTATGGTTTTAGCAGTTCTTAGCTTTTTGAGAAGAGTTTAATACTTTTTATTCAAAAATAAGTTACGGCCATAGGTTATTGCTTTATTTTATTACTCCATGTTTCATATTAGCTGTTATTGTTTTTGCTACAGGTGGTTAGTTTTGATGGATTGTATACATAATGGATGAAAGTGGCACCGAGTTTTAGGGTTGTAGCATTATTTAAAAAAACAATGACTGACTGTTAGAAAATCATTCAGAGATAAATTGAAAACAAATTTACAGCAGCACTTCAAGCATGGTGAAGCATGTGACACAGCACAAAACAATATGTGAAGAATAAATTTTATTTAAAATATCTAACATAAAATTTGTAATTGTTTCCACTGGTTATAAAGTATTTCCTTTTAGAAATATGACTCACACTATACAGTATGAGTTTTGAGTTCTTCCTGGCATTGAGATGAACATGGAAGTTAACCTGCTGCAGGAATCTGAATTGAATTTCACCTCTGATGGTGAGAATCACATTGCAATAAAATTGAACTGAATATCTTAAGTATAACCCACTGGTATAGGTACTAAGCTAATGTTAATTTTACCTGTAAATCCCATCCAAGAAATTTTTGTAGATACTCTTTTGTATTATCTTCAAGTTTCTGTCTCAACTTTGCCGTGATAGTCGGCAACCTGTCTTAATGCATATCTAGAAGTTTTGTAGCCTTCGGGCAATTCCATACACGACAGACAATCAAACAAAATGTTTTACAAATCCGGGCAGAGCACAGACCCTGAGGACATCCCATAGTAAAGTGGTTTTTCCTTGTGCAGTCCAATCCTGAAGAGACAATGACTGTTGTTGAGGATGCTCTCTTTATTTAGTACAAGTTCTTAGGATTCTTTCAATTGTGAGAGAATTGGCTGCCACCAAGCATTATTGAAAGTATCAGAGCTATCTAAGAATACACCCAACACATAAGTCTACACAGTCAACCAGGCAGAATTCACTATATCCAAGTACCACCCTCTATGCCACTGCTTACCTCTATTAAGAAATTGTATCAGACTGCGTTTGATATGTTGTTCCATGGTTTTACTTTGTCAAACATAGGTTATAGTTTGGTTGGGCGAAGTCCTTACAAACATTTTTGTAAAAGACTTGATGTAGACCTTTTTTCTAAGAGTCAGGGAAGAAGATATCCTATTTGAGGGATGCATTCAATCGCTCTACTTTAGCTTCCCTAATACATGGGAACACTTGAAGAAGCAATTACCTAATTAGCTGGTCCATCCCTTGTATACCATGTTTTCCTTCATTCCTTTACTGACACATTGATTTTTCTTCAGAATAAAGCCAACTGTTCTTTTCTGGTGGAATTTGTGTGACACCTTTCTGATAACTTGGGACCTCATCCTTTGTGTTTACAGGCTCATCTGCAAAAGAACATTCAACATTTCCACTGAAATGGTTCTCATTGTAAGGCTTTCTTTCTGGAAATCGCAGATTTGGGAGATGGATTGATGTGTGGAATTTTCCACCACATATAATATACACTGACCCCAAGTCCTAGTTGATACTCCAAGTATAAATTTCCTGCCAGGAATTTGTGTTCCTAGTGCTTACATTGACAACTGCTCAGTTTGGGTCATTGGCAGCGTCCAGTTTGTTCTCATTTGGTGCGGACTGCTGGCACTTTCCAGGGCTAGAATCTGGAGCGGGTACACCGTGTCAAGTGTTTTGGTCAGCGATTTTGAGGGCTGCTGGAAGCTTGGCACCTCTGCCTTATCCATGGGTTACGGAGCCCAGGCATCCTGATAGGCGAGGAGAATAGCCCCTGTGGAATGGCCGACTCTATATGCACTGTGCTCCTGTGTACCCTTTGGGTCTGGTCTTGTTGGGCTGCATAGATAAATTGGGCACTCCGTGTCTGAGGCTGTTGGGCACAGTCTATGGGCTACGGGTTCTTAGTGTTTTTGAGGGTGGGTGGAAAAGCCGATGTCTGTGTTGTGGGGGTTCTTTGACTTGCTGCTGCTGCATGATTTGAGCAAGCTCCCTCAGTTTGTTTACATGACCCGAGCTGAAGTCCTTGGGGTCTTGAGCTTGGGTTTGTTGGGCTGCAGCCACTTTAACCTTCCTTTCTCCTCCTCGCTTATAGAATGGCATAGGTTTGGAAGTGATACAGGTATCTCTCAGCGGTAACGCAGAAGAGTAGAAGTATTGTCCAGTGGAAGATCACAATCACGTAGACACTTCACCATGCTGTAAACCTCTGCACACAGCGGAGAATCAGGGTGGATCATTCAGAGGTTGATGAGTAGACTCAGTATCTAGCTTTTTCCTTCCTGTGTCCTTCAACTGCAATACCCAGTGGTGAATCACGTTACCATGTTGGATTGTTGGGGTGGTAACAGTAATTCATAATTAACATGGATGATACCTAGTGATGGTTTCCTGGTACCGTGCTTGACAGTTGTGTCCAAAGCTTTTTGGTCCAACCGAGACGGGCAGAACAGCCACAATACTGGTCATCAAGTTGCAACTGTGGCCCCCCTCCTCTCCCGAAGTGCAGTCATCTGCCTTAGGAATTGTCTTGTTTCTGTCTGAGAGAGTGTATCCGGTTCCCCCATGTTCTTCACTGAGATGTCCTTGTGGACGACATGGTAGGCGTGGATCCAGGGTTAATTGTTTAGGAGGGTGACTGTGAGTTAACGAGCAGGGATATCCTTTCTCCAATAAGTAGTCAAAAACTCTGGATAAAGTGCTGTGGTATTTATCCACAAATGTCAACGCTCTACTGTGAGAAGTTCTACCCGTCAGAGTTTACTAGCACAAGTTAAAATAAAACCTCTGACCCATTAAAAGAGTGACTTGTGCAATGTCGCTAATAATTCTGCTTAGTGTGGTTACCAACTAACTAACAGACTTTTAGTACGTGAGTCACAGGTCTAGTTACAACTAGGCAGGTGGCATGATGAGCGTGGTCTCCGAACACCTTTGAGGAAAAACAGTCTCTCTACAGCTAAATGAGGTAGGTTGATGGAGCTCGGAACTCTGCGGAGGGTCTTTGCCCTCAGAAGTAGGTAGGGTGATTGTGATCTGGTGAGTCACAACGGGTTCTGTGGTGGACAACAACTCCCCCCCTACATCATCAGCTCACATATGGAGTGCTGTGAGGAAGCTGGCAGTAACTGGGATCTACATATCCACTCCCAGGCCAGTAACTTGCCAAGTGACAAGCTTATAGGTTGGCTGCAAGTTGATACCCCTGCAGCAGCTCAGAGGAGTGGCAGGAAGTTTAAGGATGGTTGCTTTGTCTGGGAGAGAGACGAACAGGTAGGGGGTTCCCTGGCAAGTGTGGACTCTACAAGAGATATGTATTTTTATGTGCTCCCTGCTTTGTCCTGCTTGAGCGAGTGGAAGTGAAGGACAGAGCAATTACATGATAGCAGTGGCGAGTCACAAGGAGTGTTTTGAATGACAGGCGAGCGATAAACAAAGAACTGCGTATCTGTTTAAAAAAAGCGAGCTAACACGATAATCCTTTTTGCGACATGCGTGGCTGACCTTGGTTGTATTGAGTTTTTGCATTTGTCTGTAGAATTTTCTAGTGATTTACTGCCCTAGTTTCTGTCAGCATGACTAGGGGTGCGTCGAACTCTCCAGGTCAAGGCCAGCTTAGTATAAATAGTGGGACGGGTCTACAGGTTGGGAGTATAACTGATAAGGGGCTGGCGTTTCAGCCTAGACGACGAGCAAAACGAGCAGTGAGAGAAGTGACCAGCAGGAGGAAAATCTGCGACTGCGAGCATTGGCGCAGCGAACAGTGCGACTGGCAGACTGGACTATTGGACTGGATGCATAAGTGAAAGACGTTACAAATGATAGCAACAGACAAACTTAAAGTGTGTTAATGATGAGTATGCGTTAATTGACTATAACCAAACAGAGACATTAAGAAGTATGTTATTTAGAGTTGAAATAGACATTATATTGCGTTCACTGAGAAATAAAAAGAGTAATAGTAAAGATAAATAATTTAATGTTGTAAATAATAACTGTGTGAGTAAATTAAAAAAAAAAATCTAATTTAGTTATATTATTTTTATTAAGACCTCCAATCTCACAAACTCAGATATGCCCCTCAGGCATTCTGTAACAATATACAACGTGCATCTAAAACATACAGACAAACTTTGAGAGGTTATTCCTGAAGTGGAAATAGTAAGATTGAGATAGGCAACCCATGATCCAGGTCAAATAGCAAGAGCAGTAGATAATTCCAAAGTTTCAGAAAAAGTATCATGTAGAATACTGCTTGCGGGACTGAAACAAAGTATTGGGTACTAATTATTTAAGCCATAATCATTAATGAAGTGAATGTCGTGTACATGTAACCCACCCCCATCATGTTGAAAGAGGGTGTTGCCACCCTTATTTCTGTAGAAAAAAAGTATGTTTCAGGAACAATTCCCTGTTTTTGACTAGATATTATGACTTTCCTGCAAAATTAACGACATAAATGTCTTTTGCAAAAATTGTCTCGCCCTTTTCGAGTAAGAATTACATGTTTGATTTCACAGAAAAGTGTTACTATCAGCCAGGTAGGCAACCTGTAAGGGCTGTCTGTGCGCCGTGCCGAAGTGGTGTGTAGGCATTATGTAGAGGTGGTTTATGGCAGAACTGAATCGTAACTTGTTTCGTCTAATGGGTTTCTTAGAGGCGCGGAATATTGGTGTGCGTTATGGTTTTCCTCCTACTCTCATCAGTACTGTAGTTCCTCTCGCTTACAGAGAAAAGGACTGTAGAATAAAAACCCACACTTCACTGCACATTTCATGCATTCTGCTACAAGTCGACATGGCGAAGTATACAAACTCAGAAATGATAGACATGGTTCTGCTTTACGGTGAAGCTAAAGGTAATGCATGAGCTGCTGTACGATTGTACCATAAGAGTATTTCAGTGTGGCAGCAACCTCATCACGAGACCTTCACAACTGTCACTCAGAGACTGCGTGAAACAGGCACGAGATTGGTCTGGTAACCTGAGGAATGTCTATATACCTAATGTGGAAGAAGAAGTACTAAATGTTGTGGAGGAAAACCCTTCAACAAGCACCCGCGCCACTGCGCACAGAATGGGTGTGTCCCATTCCACTGTACGGCATGTTGTGCACGAGCAGCTGCTGCATGCCTACCACATGCACCGTGTCTAGCCCGGTTTATTCCCAATCGCCCCTCCGAGGGGGCAGCCAGTGCGTGCAGATGACCAACTGGCCATGCTCAGTCGTGTCTTTACATGGGAAAATCTCCAGCATACATATCCCACCTCCTACCCCTACCCCTACCCCTACCCCTGCACCTGCTTCTGGAGAAAGAGGATGGTGGCGGCTTGCAGGCAGCTTCGTTCTGAGCGATGAAAGATGCACTGCTCAGTCAAGGCACTGACTGAGTCTGAATCAGATATGATGAGCCTTGCCACGTTCCTGTTTACCCTGAGCTGGGTCTATTGAATCTCTGTGATGCCAGATTCACACCTCCTTCATCCAGGGTGGAGGAGCCAACTCAGCAGCAGTAGTAGCAAACCAACACCATGTTTGTGCATATGGTTTGCATAAAGGAAAGGCTTTTTTTTTTTTTTTTTTTTTATTTACAATTTTACATGCATTTTAATAGTTGTATTCAAAATTCTTATGCGTTGAAATTTATGTGCATTCTTAATTTGGTTTTGTCTTTCATATTGTAAGGAACATTTTTGTAGTCTTTTGTTTACCAATAAAGGACATGTGACTTGTTAGGAATTTTCTCTATTTTATGTCTTGTGATAACTCTGTATTTAGCTGTTAATCTAATTAGTCATTATTTCCTAATGTTTATATAGGGCACAGGCACCTTGCAGCAGCGAGCTGCTGCAGAAGTATGCTGGGCGAGATGCAACCCAAGCCTTTCATGCAGCTGCCCACTCACTAGCAGCCAAGGAGATGATGCAAGGGTTTTTTGTTGGTCATTATGTTGAGCCAGAACAAGAAGTGGCTCAGGTGTGGGTTTGTTGTTAACAGTATATGCTTGCATGTAGAAAAATTTTCTATTATGTTCACTTTCATTTTGAAAATAAAAGTAGCATTTTTCAACAATTTTCTCTAGCGGTTTATGTAGTAAATGTAATGCTTAAATAAGAATATAAATATCTATCTAAATGTTTTTGTATACTGTACATAGGGGTGTGCGAATATTCTAAAATTGGAATAGTTGCGAATAGTAATTTACAAATTACTCACATTCAAACTTTGAATATCTTATGCAAAAATTGTGAATAATTTACATTCTTTTTTCAAGTGGTTATTTTTATGGGTGTGTCAATTCGAATCTGCTTCTGCTGAATTTGCCAATGTTGAAAGAATCAATGGAATTGCAGATCATTTTTGGCTGATTTGACAAACATAAACATTGTGTTACGATTTTCAAATTTTGTTGATATTTTTTCTTAACTGGGATGTAGGGGCTTAACAAGTTATTGATAAGAGTTATGTAATGAACACTATATAAAAGAGGTTTATTTAACATTAAGGTTGTACAATATTATTTCAATATAAATATGATTGAATATGAACGGGGGGAGATATATTAATATACTAAAATATTAAATGATATTATTTTATAAAGATTTAACCAGCCACGTTCTGAGTAAAGCCTTATTGGAGAGTCCCCACCTTTTTCATGATTCTGTAGGCTGATTAAGATGGCGCAAGTCGACGGCCTGACACCCCTATCTTCAGTGGTCTTCTCGTTCCAGTGGCCCAACGACTCTGCCTTATATCGGCTGCGTTGTCCCTGTTTACTGGCGGGTGGAGGGGGTTTTTGTGGTTTGCGATTTCATAACTAACTGTAGTGATCATGGCCTGTGTCCTGGATAAATAAGTGAAGGTGTGATCAGGCAGGCCACTCAGCTAAGGGCCTGCGCCCACCTCGTAACATCTACCCCAATGTTCACTAGCGAGATGCCCTGATCTCTCCCTGGAGTCCATGTGGATTATGTAGATGAGTGGGAGTTTGCGGGGTTCATCTTGTGGTAGTAGGAATATGGATTGGGTTGAAGTCCTCTTCGCTACGGTAGGAAATTTTTTTGAAAGGAATTACAGTAGATTGCGAAGCTAGGTATAAGGAACTGCCAATTGCTTTCGTGCAGTCTTTGTGCGAGGTGTGCCGAACAAACGCTGTGCTGTGTGTTTGCAGTGGCCGTGCGGGCCTTGAACTTCAATACCGCTGGGTGTCCAAAGTGTCTTCCACGCGAGCGCGGCAGACACCCCGCGATTTGCGAACGCGTCAGTCTTTCTTGATGTTATGAGTCCATAACACTAACGCTATGTGGCTTGAATCGGTCACTACAATAAATTATTTGTAAGGACTGAAAATTCAAGAACGCTCTAGTAATAATTACAATAGAAGCAAATTGAAATGCAAAAGTATTGAATTAGGAAAACCTAAGTGCTCTCACCCCGGTTCATCGATGGTTTTGTTTGTGTTTGTACATAAAACTACAATTCCTGGAAAGGAAATACATATTAATACATACAATGTAAAAGCAGTTATGTAATAATATTACATAATGAGTGATACATGATGTCACGGTGGTTAGGATAGTGTTAGGATGGTATCATAGCGTAGCATTTTATTAAATTAATTATTTAAACTTACAATAATTATGAAAATAAAACAAAGCTACAGCTGCTTTTCAACTATGTTTCAATACGTAAGAGGGTAATATTGGAGGGATACTTAAGTAATATAATATTAGTAAATGTATTCTAATATACACTAGTATCTAAAAATAACAAAACAAATGTAACAATGTTAACGTATTTGACAACAAAATGTCTCTCTAATAATAATAATAATAATAATATGTGTATCAAATTCTTTTAAATTTTACAACAAAGTTTTTTATTTATACAAGAATGAAAATCTTAAAATTCAATATGAAAAATGTCATGTCATAACTACATGTTATTGTGAGGCCACGTTACAATAAATTAGGATAAATGAAATGTCGCTTTGTCATAAAATTTATGTAAAAAATTCATTGTTTCATTTATAAACTGTTTTAATGTAGAATTTTTTTTTGTTCTTAATATTAATATAGTTTATAGCATTGAATTTTTTTTTTTTTCCAAATTCTTTGAAATCTTAAAATTAATTTTAAAAAAAATATTTTTTTCTATTATACATTATAATTTACAAACTTTTGATTTTAGAGGGCTCCTATCTGTATTCTTAATATGTTTAAGTTGATTTTTTTTTTGTTAAGCAATAATACATTTTTAGAATAAAGTTTTTATTTAAGTTTTACTGTTACCTGCAGGGTGCAGTGTAAGTGGTGTATGTAAATANACATTATAATTTACAAACTTTTGATTTTAGAGGGCTCCTATCTGTATTCTTAATATGTTTAAGTTGATTTTTTTTTGTTAAGCAATAATACATTTTTAGAATAAAGTTTTTATTTAAGTTTTACTGTTACCTGCAGGGTGCAGTGTAAGTGGTGTATGTAAATAAAAGTTCATTTATTTCTGAATAGTCTTCGTCAATTATACTCTCAGGTAATAAAATCTTTATGATAACTTCTGTTTCTGTTTAAAATCCATTTCTTAGGCAATGTCTACAAATGGGGACGGTTATACAAATACCTATTTTCATACGTTTTTAAAAATATTTTTAAAAATAATTTATTGCAGTTATCTGTGTGCATGGATAAAGCTCTTAATTATTAAAATGATATTAAGTATGCTGGACACCAACACATTATAAGTAGATCTTAATGACATTGATTATTAAAAAGTTAAGATAGTAATAAAGAGAAGGACGTATAGATAAAGAATAACTATAGTAGTACTTGCACACACAAATAAAATGTTTTCAAGGCCGAGGGATAACACATAGTATAAGTAATACATTAGGACACTGATTATGCAAATAGAAAATAGTAGACATGAAAGGAAGACCCAAATAATTAAGTAGGTACTAATTGCAATTCTTTTCCATACAAAAGGGTAGCATACAGGGATTGGGGAAATTTCTGCAAAATGACTTACAACAGGGCAGTCAAAAGCGAAAGTACCCTCATGGTATACTTTCAAGGTATTGTGTAGTAGAGAAAGGACCCACAGCATAAGTCCAACACATCCAAATTGTGCCCCTACTGCCTGAACTATTTCGGGTCGCCACTCTACCAGAGGCCCAAAGATTGCTCTGCGTCGTAAGGTTTGACCTCCTGAGTAAATACTCCTGACAATTGGGTGGATGTGGGTAAACCATGAGCAGACAGTCACAGTTGAAGTGGGTGTGTGTCTGGCACTATTCCCATTTCGTTAAATACCCTTGACATTGCACACATTCTCACGTTAGGTTTAGCAGTCTGCACATCCACTTCAGGACTGGTGTGCAATTCAGCACATCCGAAAGCCCTGGGTAATGGGCTGTGTCCGTGAATCACAATAATGCGTGAACCCAACGGAACTCATTCTGCCTCATGTCCGTATGGCAATAGATTGTGGGAAGTGTATGAGAATATTGGGAGTATGAGGAACTTAAAAGTAGAGCAACACAAGTAAAGTTTAAAGTTGGCCAAGGAAAACATTTGCGTGGCGCACACTGGCATGCGTTTTCGCAACACAGCGGTGCTCGAGCCACGGGGAAGTGCTAATGCAGGAATGTGTTGCGTCTGCACCTTGCAACTGGGTCGCGTCGCCTGGTATGTTCATTTAGGCTATGGCACAACTGTGTGTACTGAAAGCAGGGCGTAAGATGAGTGTTAGGGAAGGTAGGTTTCCTGGAATACCAGAGCTTCTCTCTGGTGCGAGTGCCTTTGGAGTGACATGCAGATCTCCTCTGAAATAGTCTAGGAGAGTGGCACTGCTGCCAGCATCCGAATTTCCTGTGGTAAGGTTTGTGGGCATAAAACCCCTATTTGGGGTGTTAGCGCCTACTTTCAAGGAGCACCAAAAGTGTGGCATTACTGCCAGCAAACAGTACTGTGTCACTGCGATCAGTTGAGAGCCCTTACACCCTATCTCATGGTGACCAAGAAGGCAGCACTATTGCTGGTACTCAGGTCCCCAGCAGAGAAGTAGTGTGTTGGATTTTATTAAAACTTGAAGAATGATAGTGCAGAGTTGTACCAGAACCTAAAAATATTGTTCCAGACTTGTGGCCAAAAGGGGATACAGAGAAGTAGAAGGTACAGGAAACCATACATGCTGAGAAACGAGAATGCCACACGTTAGATGTAAAAGGTTTATTGGCAAACCCAGTTCACACAAACATTCAGCCTGTACCCCGGTATGCACCTGAAGGGTGTATACCTTAGGTTGCCAAGGGATCGTGGTTACATGCGGGCTGAGAGCAGTGGGCGGAGGAGATTCCTATCATTACATGTGGAGGTGTCCAATGCAGGTGGAGCAGCACATGGTGAAATGTTTGTCATGTAGGTATGGCTGGTGACATGGGGAGTTAAGCCATGATGTCAGATGAGCATAACTGGAGCTGGCTACTTGAGAGTAGATTAGCAGCTGGGAAACAATTGAGAAGAGAGGGCTGCATTCCTGGCTTATATACCTTCCCAGTGGGGTGAGGAAAGAAGAAGAGGCAGTGGAGGGGTGAGAGCAAGCCATCCCTCTTGTGCATACAGGATGCATATGTGATAACACTTGGCTGGGATTGGCAGGGGGGCAGCAGTCGCCCACCCAAGTAGGGGTGTGCTGGAGTGTTGCCGGTTGTCTGCAGGCAGACAGTGATGGACCAGGGTGTGTACACAGCTACCCTTGTGATGTGATGAAAGTGACATTGGTCAGTGTAATCCACTTTTTTAGGGGTTGCTTCTGAATGCTAACAACTGAGCTTGTGGCATGTCAAACTGGAACTTTATCAGGTTTGTAACCCCTTTGAGCAACCTCATCATTAATCTTCTCCATAAACTTTGTTTAGTTCTGTAGCATTTACGCTTTTGCAGTTTTAGTTATAGTGTCTACTCGAATTGAAGACAACCCTCTAAGTAAGCAAACAGATTAAAAAAAATGTTTTTTTCAATACTTTATTGGCAACTACATTAAGAAAACTAAAAGATTAAGTTAAGAAAACTGAAAGTTTTACGTAGATGTTTTGAATTTAAGATCTACATATTCAAACTTGTAATAACTTACTTGCCATTAATATACAGGACAAACCGTGGTTTATGAATTTTGCTTCTTAATCCATACGTAAAGTCGTGAACCTCTTTTCTCCACGTGATCAGCCATTTCTTCCACTTTGTAACATACAGAAATGTGAATGTGGCTATTTAAAAAAAAAAAAAAAGAGAGAGAGAGAGTATTGCAATTGAGTCGCAACGAGCAGTAGTATAGTACAACTTGTCTCCAGAATGAAGCACTCAACGCATTGTTTGTTGTGACTACCCATTACAAAAATATTATCCTATAGATGTAACACAATCGTTCATACTACCTGTTCCAAAAACATTTCCCATAACCATTACATAATTTAAAATTAAGTATGCAAATTAAAGATGACCTCTACTTTTCAAAAATACTCATTTGGCAAAAAAAATAGTCTTAGATTCGGATATATAGGATATATCACGGCAAACTGTAGGAATGAAAATTTAGTATTACTAAGTTTTGGAAACCAATCCCCTGAGAATCATAAAAGAAATTGGCTTGTTATAGTCTTCCTCATTTACAGTTTTATCGTAGTGTTAGCTTCTCATTGTAACTTTTATTAGAGTATTTAAAGTGTAGCATGTACAAATACACAACTGGATAAAGAAAGTGAAACATTCCGAATGAAGCATAGAAGCATTATTTAACCCACTGTTGTAGGTAAAAACACAGTGTAAATTTGTAGGGGTGTGCAAACAACTTGGTTTAGGGGAGTCTGCAGTTTAACAACAGGTTCTTGGTGTTCTCACAGATATCATTACATGATGTATCTCTCTCTCTGTTGTTTAGGCAGGCTAGTTTTTGATTATGTAGTGTGTCATATAGGTGTTGTATGTGATGCTGAGGTACATTGCCTCATTCATTCAACTCTGCATGGAGTTAAACAAGGTTTTTGCAAGTTGCGGGTGCTGGATCAGTTACTATATAATCTGATCACACATGTGCTTTATTGGTGAAACCTCTTTGGAGCTCGCAGTCCAAGGTACGGTGTTAGATCCTTTTAATGCTTTTTGAATCGTGGTTGTGCTTTGTGTTCCAAAATACCTTTCAATATGTGTGGGGGAAATGACAAAATATGCAACTGGAGGATCTTGTGGACATTTTTTCTGTCAATGACCCCTATATGAACACCAGACAGATTCTGAAGTCATAACTTATAACCACCTTCACCATAACACCAGGGGTAGGATCCCTGAGTCATTCCACAATATGTGCTGGATATACTCTGCAATGAAGTGTGACTTATCCAAAAAAAGGCAGGCAATTCAGTGCTTCTCCTTTCTCTATTGCTGTCATTCTGTGCATTAAAAATGATGTGCATGACAATGGATTGGTGCCAGTGGCAATCTGCATAGATGATCTGTCATAATTCAGTCGGTACTCAAGGATATGTGGTAATGTCATGTCACACATTGTATCATTTGTGTGAATGTTGTGCTCATGTCCACTGCCGCATACTGCCTAATTTTCAAATCTCAATCATTTGTAGTGCAATGACAGGTCCCAGAAACTTGTCTAAATTACGTAAGGTCTTTGTTTATCCATGTGGTAATGCATTTTGTCACAGTGCCAAATTCATAGTCCATATGACAAATTATCCGTTGAGCCAATCAGCTAACCTCATGCAAGCCGTTTATATTGTCCTGTTCATATTGATCCAAATGCTGATTCCATGCTTGCTGTAGACAACCTGACATCACTTGTTGTCACATGTACTCAATATCAGCTGTGACTGTGCTTTCACTGCCCCAGAGTGGCATTTTTATCTTGACGCTCACACTACTGGGTCTGGCGGTTGGTGGGCGGTGCAAAGGCTCCCTCCCCTTCCCCTGAAATATCTGGCGAGGTTTTTATTGGGGCCTGCAGTGGTGGGTTTGGTCACCTCTATTATGGTGCGCTGGGCCTTGGGAGGTGCGCTAGCAAGAGTGATGTGTATGGGCACACTCATCAGGGTGTATGTAGGTGTGATGCTGAGCAGTTTGACCACCACAACACTGGCAGGATGGGCGAAAGTGGGTAGTTTCTTCGGCTGCGACGGTGGCAATGGTGACATTGCACATGGCACGTGCCAGATGAGTCTTTGTGACGTCCTGGATGAGCTTCTTCCTTCTTCTGGGAGTACACCCATTTCGCACCAGGATCTGAACTCGCCAGGATACCACTGCTTGGCTGCTTTCCCCCGCCCAGCACTATGATGAGGCATAAGGGGAGTGATAGTACAGAGGGGTGTATAGCAGGTGTACAATAGGGTGTAGGTATGGCCTAATGGGAATAATGAAAAGGTTGTTGGATGGGTAGGCGCCTTGAACTACTGGCCTTCAGCTTAGTGGCTTGGCGAGTGGGACATTGCTGGCGGACCCAAGTACCAAACAGAAGGTGACAGTATCAGTTTCGGGGGCGTCCGTTCTCGTGACTTCTTGGTGAGCGGGACGTCGCTGGCTGATTCAAGCATCACGAAGAAACAGGGCTCGTCAGGGGTTGGCCTGTCGTCCTCCAGCAAGTAACCTGGTGAGCGGGATGTCACTGGCAGATAAAGGCACATACTGGAGGGGGCGATAGTCCAAGGTAGCAACTGCTCTTGTGTTATGCAGGAAGGCAGGCTTCCTAAGCTCCTTGTCGAGACAGTGCTTCAGAGGGTTGAGGTAGGGTATGAGGTTCCGGCTCGTGACTACTCCTGCAAGAGTGTTAAATGGATATGGTGACAAACCAGGAGATAGCGGGGCCAAAGAAAAGATAAGAGTGCTGGGAGTGACAACGTAACCAAGATTTATTTATGCCTGTTTATTAACTGGTCATTAAACACACATAAACCAGCCTNGGGGGGGGGGGGGGGGGGGGGGGGGGGGGGGGGGGGGGGGTTACCCCCAAGTCAGCGAAACTCGGATTCGTGTCACTTAGGCGAGCTACAAGGTAACTAGAAGCGTGGGGCCTTCGGTGTGCTGGCGAGCAGCGTGGCGGTGTCGTGCTGAGTATGACTTTCAATGTAGGCTGCGTATAACAGTGATGACTTGAAGTCTGCTGATTCCCGGGCAGAGTGGCGTTTTGCAAAGGATGTCGTGATGTCGGTAGGTGCTCTGTGAGGTTAACAGCGTATAACCGAACTGATGCGAGACAACCATTTCGGTGTGCGCTCAGGCAGTGTGACACCATGCAAATGAACTAACGTGAGACAGCCTCGAACTGAGGACTGCGAGCTCTATTTATAGGCGGTGCACAGGGCCAGCATGGGGGATGCAGAGGTAGCAGTAGAGAGGTCGCAGAGAGAGAGGGTGGCGGTGAGCTGGCAGAGATGGCCGAAGCTGGTAGCTACTTCCCCTCATGTGGCCGAAGGCCAGAGGGGTAGAGAGCAGCAGTGTGGTGCGGAGCGGGTTACGGCGCAGCAGGGTGGATCAACTGTCTTGAGCCAACCCTGGACTTCAAGGCGTGCTGTGGCATGTGCGGCGTAATGGCTCTTCTTAGGAGGGGGCCGTGGCTATGGCGAGGCTAAATCGGGTGAATGATGATGCCCGTGATGTGTCAATCTTTTTGTGTTATTTGTAGAGCCCTAAATATCATATGTTCTAGTGATGTTGCTTATGCAGTGGACTCTCGATCTACCATTTTTCAAGGGATTATCAAAAAATTTTCATACATCCAGAATTTCAGGAAATGCGAGTTTGACATGTACATCATTAAAATACTACTTCTAACCGTATTAAACTTTATGTTGAGTATAATGAGAGCTGTACATTATCTGTGAATAAAGTTTAATTAATAAACACAATAAAAATGGGAATTCTTTAAATAAATGTTGCTTTATTAGTAGTATTACTGTAAATTATATATTTAAAAACATTTCACCTCAAGTCTTTTAAACAAAGAATATATCATCACAAAATACAGTTTATAATCGAGTGTAATCCGACACCTAATGCAAGCTGTCCCTTAACATTAAAACTTTTTGAATTAGAAAATATATGATACCGAATTTTGAATGTCCCGTGCGCACCACGCAGAGAGGTTATTGACCAGCCGGTGTGTTCATGGCAGGCGTGATGGAGAATGGGAAGCCCAGCTGCGAGAGTGGAACAATCTACCCCTCTCCTACCAAACCGGTTGGCACACCAAGGGAGGGCGCACGGATGTCACGCTGGTTGCTAGGCAACTATCTCCCTCCACGCCAGCTGTGTAAGGGGAGGAAACTAGTTCTGACAAATATCACTGAGGATAGCTGAATCTTACGCAATGCAAGCCAAATATTTTGATCTATCTACACTTATGTGGCAATGCCGTGCTGACATTGCGTCGCAAATATGTAGTTGAAGTAATTAATAATATTTTACTTTAAAAAAGTGTCAAAATCAGAGAAGTATAAATAAGGAGATTAAAATTTATTTTTTTGCTGCCTTCAATAGTTAATACATCAAAAATATGTCCTTTTTTTTTATTACTTTTTTTTATTATTTTTTTTATTTATTACTGTACTCTTACACGTGTTGCAAGTTACGTTGTTCTTGGGTTTGGTGCTTCCGCATTATTTGATAACAAAAGATGTCAAATAAGCCCTTCCGGCATATCAGTTTGTTCAGAAGACACGTTTCTATTGAAATACATTAATATAAATCTGCTGATCTCCCCAAAATAAGCTACTGAAAATGAACTTTACGTTTGGTAATACAAGTCGCTTGATGTTCAAACCATTTTTGGCGACAAGAGGAGGGCATATCATTTTATTCGGATGATGCTGCCTATTGAATTAAATTAATAGTTTTTTAAAAAATCATTTAAATTTTTGCCAGATACTAATACACACCAACTTTATGGGAGAAATACGAACTTTAAACACACAAGAAAACATCTGTGCAAAAAAATAATTCCTCGTTAAATTATATTGGCTTCAATTTTCAAGCAAAGCCATTTTCATTGAAATACTAGTGAAATTAGGTGAACGTGCAACTATTTTGGGCAACGTATAACCTTGATAAAATTGCTACAATCACGTGCGTGTAAGGGGTGCAAACGCACAAGGCTGAGAGAGAAAGAAGATTCTGCTTTTTTTTTTTTTACTAGATGACAGCTTTTGCTCTTGATGGCATGTAAGGGGAGGAAGAAAGGTGCGTGGTTAAGAGACAGAAGAGAGAGAGAGAGGGGGAGAGAAGGAGAGAGCAAGTACGCCACGCTGGTTGCTTGGTAACTGCTTCCCCCTTACGTCAGGCGTGTGAAGGGGGAGAGCATTCAGGACTAGCTCATGCCTTTGTCCACAGAGTCGCAGACATGATAAATGTATTTCACACCCAATTATTAGACGTTTGCATAAACAATTAGCTTAAAAACGATTCTTGTGGAAATCTTCAGCGACAGGACCGAAAGATGCTACAATCGATGCATCCGATAAATGATACAAGCGGTTAAGTGCATAATTATTTATATAGGAATTTTTCCGGGACCACAGAAAATTAATTGTATATACGGTTTATCGGTATATGTGTTTTCGGTACACGAGAGTCCATTGTACCTCACTAAGATCATTTACGTGCACACTTCTTTGGGTACTAGCTATGGGTTAGTTTCTGGAACATTGCTTTCGGGAAGTTTCACTTTCTCTGCCCATTAATGTACAAATAATGTTATTATTATTTAATGAAATAACAGCAAGATGTGTGCTATTGACAGATGATGGATGCACATAATGTAAGTTCACCACTCATGGACATGGAAAGGAACATAGCATTCTTGCTGGGGCTACATGCCCATTGGTTGGGCCAGAGCACATCACTGCAGCCTGCGGAAGAGGAGGCAAACCGTTGGCTGAATGCTGTGTTCTTGCAAGGTGGTCTGCAGGTTTTGCAGCCGTCCAACCCTTACGAAGAAGAGAAGGGTGAGGCCCGCAGTACCAGCTCTACTGCTGGCACAACCCCTACTGACCCTGCGAATACTCCAAAACTGGAAGGACTCCACAGGCTGACCTTGGACAGGGCTACACCTTTTCTTCAAGCTCTAGCTGAGAGTAAGCCAACTGTGAGTGTTTTTGCAATTAGCAATTGTAGGTGGAAAGTCAGACATTCAGAAATAAATTTTTTTTGAGTGTGTACTTTTTGTTTGTATGTTTGTGTGAATAACAGTGAAGTGATGATTGATAAAGATTGACTATGTACCATCTGTGGGATTAAATAAGGTAATGCCCATTACTGGGGAATCAATGGAATATGGAATGCAGTTGTAGTTTAAGGAAATGTATGTACCAGTGTAACAAATTCTAGGCTAAAATGAGTGAGCATGTACCTTAATTACAGCAGTGATAGTTCAGCATGCTAGTTGTTGAACTACAGAGGACCTTAGTTATTTAATGTAAAACTGCCTCTTAAAGTAGTAGTTTAAGTTTCATGAACATTAAAATACATACAAACATATTATTTATGTGTGTATTTCTACTACTTTCAAGGATCGATGCGTGCAGGCTTTCCTTGCAATAGTGGAACGCCATTCTAAACATCATCACTTCATGATCCCAGGTGATTTCTCCGCAGAACATCCTGTGGAAGAAGTTGGCAGGCTGCTCTTAGCAGTGCTTGTGAAGCATCATGGCCTGGGTACTCAAGTTATGGCTCTTGTTGATCAAGGTAATGTAACATTTTGTAGTATGTTCTGGTTTTAGACAGTCTGTATCAAATGTACAGCTTCAATTATTGCTTAATTTTTATAGTGAAGTGATTGTTTCAGCAATTTTCTTTAGCTACCATTCTTCATCGAACACTGTCTACCAATTTCTAGCTTCCTCATTTTTTTTCTTATTATTCTGCAACCTTCAGACACCAGTCTCTAAAACTTCCTTGAGCTTTTTTTCTCTTCTGTCTTCAGTTAACGCAATTTCTTGTTAGTTTCTGTATTTTCATTTCTTCAATTATTTATGCCAGTTATTCATATTATCATGTGCCATGATGCCAGCCGATGCATAGATTGGTGACTTGCAAAACAGTATGGTGCCATTGGAATTCACTAGTGTGGGATCACTGGTGGTTTCTCATCTGTGGTGGTGAGCAGTTCTGTTTGGACTGTTAGTGGGAATTACAGTTATTTGTGAAGTGGCTAAATCTTAAGGGAACATTGCCATTGTAACTCGCTCATTTAACTACACGATGGTATGCTGTAACCATCTGGAGTCATACCTTCGGTGGAATCATCAATGATGGCCATCATAGCTGAAGTTTGTTACTTTATCTTGCTGTCTAATTTTTGACATTTAATGTTATTTCCTCAACTCTGTCATACAGGGGGCTGCGGTGGTGTAATGGTTAGACTACTCGCCTACCACCTTGGCAAACTGGGTTCGATTCCAGACAGTCACTCCTTGATTTTTGCATGTGGGAATCGTACCAGACAATTCCGCTGGTCGGCAATTTTTCTCTGAGATCTCCAGTTTCCTCCGCCCTTTCATTCTGGCACTGCTCCATACTCTCTTCGCTTCACCCTCATCGGCTCTCAAGACCTCGACGTTAAGAGTAGCCCAAATCTCTTCACTCACTCATTTTTTTCTGTCATACTGCAAAAGCATGTGAGTCCCGTTTGCTGTAATACTTGATTTTGTCGTGGATTTTCGGAATCAAAAACAGTGTTTCATTGCACCATGATGATGGAAAAGTTAGTCTATAGTCCTAGAAGGTTGTAGGCTGATCTCTTACAGTCTGACAGGAGCAGGTATACATACAAACAACTAAATGAATATTATTATGCATTTTTAGAAGGCAAAAGCAGAAATTTGGTCTTTAAATGAGTGGTAAGGTAGAAATACTAAAAATGAGTTAAAATGATACCCTACCTATTGGTTGTTTCTAGAATTAGGTGGTGGCAGATCCCTCCTCCCCCATCCCAGATAGCTTGGAATCAGGAGTCGTTCGCTTGACAGAGTTATTACTGGGAGTGGAACCGGTTGCTTTTGGCAATTCATTTATGGCTTGCTGGGAACGAGGAGGAGCGCTATTGGGTTCTGATCTAGTTTGCACCCGGGTAGGTGTGAAATGGGACAGCAACTCAAGGCTTTGGACCACCTTGTCTGCATTTGAGGGCCGGTTATAAGATACTGGTGTCTTTGGAGGCGTGGGAGGCAGTGACAAGACGGCACGAGGGGCGTCCAGAGCAGACTTCTGCTTTTGCTGGTCGAGCTGGTGGATGTTCCCCTCTGCTGAGCTGTTTCCTCTCTCTTCCAGGAATACACCCGGTTGGCACTCTGTTCGCCCCCTACCAGGCCTCCAACCAGGACTGGTCCCTGTTTGGCCGCTTTGTCTCGCCCAGTCCTGTGGCGAAACATAAGGGGGTAGAGAGCACAGATAGGTTGAAAGTGGGTGTACCTTAGGGGCAGGCATGGCCTGAGAAGAAGAATGGATAGACAGGTGGGTTTGTTGGTAGGCCTGCCTACTGGTCCCTAGCAAGTTACTTGGCAGGCAGGACGTTGCTGGCAGACCCAAGCACTTACAGAAGGTGACAATAGCCAGGGGTAGGACACCGCTTTCGTGTTACTAAGAAGTCAGGACGTTACCAGGGATCCAAGCATCACATAGAGATGGTTCTCCCTGAAGGTGAGGTAGGAACAGAAGTGGCGGCTTGTGCCTGCTCCTGCAAGATTGTCTGAAGTTCACTTGAATAAAACAGGAAATAGTAGGAAGCAGGTTGAGAAAGAATAGTAGCTGCGAGTGATAAATCAGCCAAATCGGTATATATCTGTTTATTGCAGAAACAGTAAACACACATAACCAGCCTGTATACCCTCACTAGGACCTATCCCAGGATGCTAACCATGATGCCCGTCCTTAATGGGACTTAGTGGCGTTGGCCGGCTTCAGAGCCTTTCCTCCCCTAGAGACTGGGAAGCAAGCATTGCCAACTTGACTGGGTGTGTAGCAAGCAGGCTGTCTTGGGTAATTCTATAATAACCCATTGCACACGTGGAGGTGCACTGGGAGGTGCAGGCCTAGTTTGAGTACGAGTAGTGGTGTTGGTTGACATTAGATTTTGTCGGCGCACTACACAATCTGCGGCTGAAGGCTGTTTGGCAGTTGTGGTCACTTTGGTTGTGTGGGAGGTAGTGGGGAAATGGCTTGTGGGACATCCCACAAGTGGTCGTAATGCAGGCGGCAACTTCCACTGTTTGAGCTGGTTGCAGTTCCCCTCTGCCGAGCTGCTTCTTCATGTTTCCAGGAATACACCCGGTTGGCACGCTGTGCTTCCCCTACTAGGCCTCCAATTAGGACTTTGATTTCACGTGTTGGATCCTATGGTGACATACCAACCATGCTGAGTAACACGGGAGCAGTGAACCACCCAGCTGTTGTCTCTTTCTGCAGAGTGCTTGGGTCTGCCAGGGACACCTCACCTAGCCAACATACTCGCAGGAAGCCAACTGTAGGCATTCCCTAGGGACATGGAATGTGAACCTTCCAAGGGGACTTGTAGAGGCCGGCGACGTCCCACCCTCTCTGATAACCAAGGAATGAGGGCATGTCTTATGAGGGCACTGCACCATGAGGGAAGTCACCACCCTTCAGTAGGCCACCCAGGCTTTTCCTCCAACCATAGGAATCAACTTCCCTTTTACATTGAACATATCAAGCATTGCTCAGTCCTATACACTATCACCCCCTTCTGTGCTACCTCTCGATTACATGCTTCACCATCGGGCAGGTCATGATAGAGCAGCCAAATAGATGATAGCTCTGTTTGGAAGCCTGATAGATACCGAGAAGAGGGAAGCTGAACCATGCCAGAAGGGAACCAACATCAGCTCGTCCAACGAGATAGGAAACTCTTTCTTCTGCCTTGTGTGGCACATCCCATGAGCTGTCTCTTCACTACCTCCTACCTCACCCAAGAAGCCAGCTTCTAGCAAATGTCCCCCGGCTGTGGAGAAGGTGGTGAGGTGCCTGGAACCCCAAGTGCCAAAGACCTCGGATCACAATTTACGCATGCTTACTGTTTTATGAGTTAAGTAATTATAGACATGTAGACCAACATTTTTTTTTTTTGTTGGTTTGTGTTTACTACAATTTGCGTGGTTTTTTGTATTAGTCTAGTTACTTTTTGGACACTGTAAAATGAAATAAGTTAAAATTTCCTTTTCGGTTTTACATCCCATATTAAATGGGGAAATTTTACATAGTAGGAAGCAGACATGGGAAAATTATACTTTGATTTTTAATACTTTATATACACGTTTATTTCATACATATTCTCGCAAGGATATCATCATTGTAGTTCCCGTAGTTTAGCAGTCACTTTTTGTCTCCTTTCAGGTCATAATGCATCCCAGTCTCATTTGTATGGACTTCATATAGTACCTAATCCCTCCTGCGGCGCCCCTAGTACAAATTTGACCCATCTCTTGTTTAGTGTTCCACTGGCGGCGATCAAAGTTCGTTGTATGCTGCCCTTCAACGACTCCGTGTGAGGTTTCCTGTCTCTTACCCTTCGGTACTTTCTCATGACCCTCAAGTAGTTTGTGACGCTCTCGCTCTATTTTTACTTGATCACTATGATGATATCTGATTTTGGGAGTTTGGTGTCTTGTTAGTTGTCCAAGGTGACCGGCCCTCTCCTACCTTGCTATCCCTTGTTCCATGGCCTTTCTTTCCCTCCATGGTTGATGGACCTCTACCCAGAAGAATAGTATTTGTGCTCCCGTCTGGTTTTGTTCCTTGTTCGTTTTTCCTGTGGTTACTACAGCGTATTTGTCATTTTTTCGGTTTTGGCAGTGAGCTTTGCTGTTGGCCACATTACCACCAAAAAAAAAAGTAATAGTAATAAATAATTGTGAACACAACAGAAAATTGTGGAGGAACCTCGATACACTGTTCCCTTATCCACGTTTATTTTACAGGTTTCCTAGAAACTTTCTTTCTAAATTGGTTATAAATGCCAGCCAGCATAAATAGTTTTTCATATAAATTTTTAATGGATATTGTATGCAAGGAATTTTTTTTTTTTTTGTTGGGGGCTGTTATCCTGTTATCCAGAATTATGTTCGGCAATGTCATAGCAGTTAACGTATTTATCACGCACAGGAGTTCGGCGGCACCAAATGGGACTGGATATATGGAGTATGGTAGTTTTTATAAAGTTTGTAAATATCTAAATGTTTAATGATTACTTTCTTGCAGATTTTGATATTTTAATATTTCAGTTTTCAGCAGTACAAGATTAGGATATGTTTTATTCCATTGCTCAGTTTCTAATAGCCATATATTTTTTTTGGCAGTATCAGTACAAATGAGTTGAATAAACTTGGAAACTGTAGGCCACTATAAATTAATATATATATTTTTAAATCCTTCGAGTTCGATTTTCTTCTAAATTCCTTTGCACGATGTAAGCTTCGCTTTGACTTCGCTTTACATTAAAAAAAGACCTTCGCACAGGCCTATTGATTTCTAATTTTATGTAAAGAGAAATTACTGAGATTATTTTTTTTGTGTAATTTGTACAAGTTAATACTTTGTGTCATTTATTTTTCGGAATGAATTACGATTTGTATATCTTAAAAAAATGGAAAGAACATATAACAGCAATGCATTTTGGGTTAAAGTAATTTTTCAATTTGAGTACGTAAATTAATTAGTATTGAGGTTGTGTGTTTATTTGTAATTAGTGCAGCATGTTTTGTGTGTATTTAGACGTAAATTTTGTGTTAAATGTTGCTTTGTTAGGTGTGCATTTTGTTAATTTCGGATGTTTTTGTTTTAAAATAGAGCTTTCTTGACGTAACAAAAATTACTGGGGAGTGTTTTTTTTGCTAATACTTATAATTTTTTTATGTATTTGAATCAAACTTAGTTTTGTTTTTCATGATAAATATCAGTGTTTCTGTTTTATATTAAGGGGCAGTTTATTTTTGGAGCAGTTCAGTAGTGTTTCTTCCATTTGTTTTAGAACTGGAGATTAGCGAAAATCTAGTGAAGTTGCCAAAACAGTTAGTAGACATTGTGCGTACAGTACACCAGACCAAATGGAATTTAATTAAAATGAGACAGGAGTTGAACAGGTCCTACAAAGAAGTATGCACTCCAGTTTTGGACAAGTGCAGGTGAGAAAAAGTGCTTAGTGCAGGTGAGAAAAAGTGTTTTAAGTTTTGTATCAATGGAATTTAGCATGTGAGTTTTTTTTTCTGCTACCTTATTTTTATAATAAATTCACATTCTAAACAGTTACATATAAATTTTTTTACCTTTTTTTTTTAATAAGTGCCTATAACAGGTTCTTTAGGAATCAGTAATGCTTGAAAATAAGGAAAAAATATCCACTACCTACAGAAAACTATAAATATTTGCTATATATGTTTTTTCTTACATTTTTTAGATGTTTGATATAAAAAAAACCATTTTCTGTTTTTTTTTTTAAATCTGAAGTTACAGTACTAATTTTGTTGATAGTGAAAAGTTGTATATCATTGCTATTTTTCTTCTCAGGTACTGATCTCTTGTGACTGATTTTATGCATAGCAATAAAGATAACAGTAATCTAACATACTGGTATATTATTTAAAAAAACATACTGTGAAATATAAATTTTATGGAGAAAACATTAATAACTTGATACAAAAAATCTATAGTACAAATTATTTGTGATCCTTTAATGTGGATGGTTAATGAATGTCTGTGATATTAGAATTAATTAATTTCAGCCTTTGTAGAATTTTTCACTTCGAATTACCTGCCACAGAAAGTAAGACTGAAAATGCAGTGTGCAATGCATAATAAAAATTTTTGTAAACTGCAACAAAAGTGTGCTATTATATTCATTTGAAGGTATTGTCTTTGTAGTTAGCTGTTTGGTTAATATATATAAACCTTAATTTTTGCCTGCAACATTTTATATTTTAACATAAACATAGATTGATATATATGCTATAACACTGGCAGAGAATAGTGGAACATTCACTCAAACCTCGTTCATATGGCATCCGATTCATGCAAACACCTTGTTCATAAGGACATACACTATTTAATCAAATTATCCGGACATATTGCAAAACATATACTTAATATTAGAGGATTGTACAGTACCGCTATTTATTTACACGTGGTTAGCGATTGCAGTAGTCAACAGACAGCGCCAGACAGCAGAGTAGAATGGACTGAGGAACTCGCGGACTTTCAACGTAGTCAGGTGCTACATGTGTGAAACTTCTGTGCATGAGAATTCTATCCTCCAGAATATCCCTGAGNGACTTTCAACGTAGTCAGGTGCTACATGTGTGAAACTTCTGTGCATGAGAATTCTATCCTCCAGAATATCCCTGAGGTCATTGTTTCTGATTTTATTGTGAAGGTGAAACATGAATGGACGTGTGTAACCAAAAAGAATGTAGGCCGACTTCCCTTGTTGATCGCCAGAAACCGTTGAATGTTGAAGAGGGTCGTACTGCATAATCGTCAATCATCCATCGCCACCACCACACAGGAATTCCAACCTGTATCAGGATCTATTCCAAGAACGATGACTGTTCAGTGTAAGGTGCAGAAATTTGGTTTCCATTGCTGAGAAACTGCCCATAAGCCATATATCACACATGCAAATGCCAAATCCCGTCTGGCATGGTGTAAGGAGCATCGAAACTGGACAATAATACAATGGAAAACCATTGTGTGGAGCAATGAATCATGCTATACAATGTGGCGATCTGATGGTAGGGTGTGGCTGTGGCGAATGCCTGGCGAACATCATCTACCACCTTGTATAGTGGCGACTGTGAAATTTGGTAATGGTGGGATTACAGTGTGTGTGTTATTTCCTGGATGGGAGCTTGGTCCCTTTGTTGTTTTACATGATACTGTAAAGGCACAAGTTTATGTTAACATTTTAACCTCATTCATGTTGCCTACCATCGAAGACCAGTTCATGAATGACCATTGTGTCTTTCAACATGACCAAGAACCTGTCCATATTGTGGAGGGCATGAGGGTCTGGTTTGATGATAACATCATCCCAAAAATGAACTGGCCTGCGCATAGTCCTGATTTGAATCTGAAAGAACATCTCTGGGATGTTTTGGAATGCTGACTTGTGATAGACACAGACCCACAACAGTACGTCTTCTCGTTTTGGTGCTCTGTGAGGAATGGGCTGCTTTCCCCCAGGAAATCTTCTGCCATCTGATTGAAAGTATGCGTGTTAGAGTGCAGGCTGTCATCAATGCTAAGGGTGGACAAACATTGTATTGACTGCCAGTGTTCCTGATGGTGGGTGACCCAAACTAGTACTTAATTTTCAGGTGGGTGTCCGGATACATGTGATTGCATAGTGTATTTTTGGGAACCGTGAAAATTAGAAAAAAATCTGGTCAAAAAGTTGAAAAACAAAAAAATTGCTATGAAATTTTGGCGTCATAGATAAGACGTTGCCGTTACACTTATGATGCGTCGTAAATATATACGTGGTTGCATTTTGCTGCTAAACGTCATAAGTATGATGAGTCTTTCTTATGACGGGGCAAAAACAGAAACATAATCGACATGCTGGACCATGAAATAATAGTGTTACATGCAAAGAATTGTTTTATGCAGGAATGTTATAACAAGATTCTAATGTATTTATTCATCAATGTATTATTTAATTAATTAAGTTGTTTCATTCATCCATCCATCCATCCACCCACCCACCCATCGACGCGTCCATCCATCCATCCATCCATCCATCTACCCATCCACGCGTCCATCCATCCATACATCCGTCCACCCACTCATCATCCATGCTACATAGATCCATCATTACATTCATACATCCATTCATTCATACATACGTCAATACATCCATCAATCAATCCATCCATCCATCCATTCATTAATTCATACATACGTACATACATGTATGCATGCATACATCCAGTCTTGCTTGCTTGCTTGCTTGCTTTTGCTCTCTTGCTCTTGCTCTTGCTCTTGCTNTGTATGCATGCATACATCCAGTCTTGCTTGCTTGCTTGCTTGCTTTTGCTCTCTTGCTCTTGCTCTTGCTCTTGCTCTTGCTTGCTCTTGCTTTAACAAAAATTAAAATACAAAAAAGAGAACTTTCATATANCTCTTGCTCTTGCTCTTGCTCTTGCTTGCTCTTGCTTTAACAAAAATTAAAATACAAAAAAGAGAACTTTCATATATGTAACACTATGAGGCCACGTGGCATTCATGATTGTGCCATTCACATCATCAGATCTAGTCCAGAGCCAGTAAGTGAACACTAGCAATAACTCAATTGTTTGTCAGGTATAGTGTAGTTGCTAACAAGTCTTTGGATCCATTATTTTGTAATTTCGGAACATAATGAAATATACAAATTTTTAAAAATAAAATCTGCAGCACACGTTCTGTAGTGTGTCATTAAGACAAAAAGGAACCATTAGCATTCCTGCCATTGGCAGCATGCGTAGTAACTAATAAATTTAGTTTAAAGTGTCAAGTGTTTAAACTAGTAAGTAATGGCAATTATTTAACATTAATGGAAATTCATGTATGTTTAAAGATTTTTGCTGTATGAAGTGCGAGCTGCTACCAGTCCTGAGGTAAAAGCATTGGAACACTTGCAGCTTTTGCACACAGAGCGTCGCTGGAGGAAGATTGTTAGGAATATTATTGCTGACATGAGGTTAGCTCAACACAGTCCACTGGCCAAGCCTGAAGACATTGTGAATGCCAGTATACAGGTAATGTTTATTAAGATATATTGAAACAGGTGCATGTCATAATGTGAATTTCAATTCAGAGGTAAGGCGATCATTGATAGTATGGAAATCCTAGTATTTACAGCGGACTCTTGATGTATCAAAAACGCATGTCCCAATAAACCATATCCATGGTTAATTTTCAGTGATCTTGGTAAAATTCCTATATAAATAATGACACAATTACTAGCTTTTATCATTTAATGGATATTGCATCATTTGAAGTATCTTTTGACCCCGTCACTTAAGATTTGTCTCAATGATTCTTTTTAGGTTGGTTGTTTAGGCAAATATCTAATAATTGGGTGTGAAATATATTGACGTGCCACTATTTATAATCACTGCGGTGCATTAGCACGGTATCCAGTTCAGCTGATGGTGTTGAGTCGACGACACTGGCTGGTACCCTTCCCCTACATGCCTGGTCTGTCGAGAGGGGAAGAGGTTACTTAGCAACCAGTGTGGCTTCCTTATGTCCTCTCTTTCTCTTCTATTTTTATCTCTCTCTCTCTCTCTGCACACCTTTCTTCCTCCCCTTACATATCTTCGAGGGGGGGGAAGCGATTATATAGCAAAGAAAGCTGCTTCCTCTCTTTCTTCCTCTGCTGCGCTCGCACTTGCTTGCTCTCTTTACATGCCTGGTAGGAGGGCAATCAGTAGTGTGCATGAAGCATTAAATAAAAACTAATCATATGTTCTCAGTTAAACGACTCATAGTTACCTTGCCAAATGCACAGTTATCCTGTCAAATGCACCACATCACAGAGTGGCCAAGTATTCAGCCGGGCCTGACCTCCAACATGGTCATCGTAGCTGGGTGTATGTGACAATATCCTGTTGGCAGAAATTTTATCAAAATTATTTATTGCTCGAAATAGTTGTACCTATCATCACTAGTAGTTAAAAGAAAATGATTTTGTCTGAAAATGGTATGCATTGCATTTTAGCAAGTAATCATTTTTTTTGCAATAATGTTTACTTTTGTGATTAAATATTATTTTTTCGCTTAAAGTTGGCGTTTAATCATATCTAGCGTAATTTCAACATGATTTTAAAACACAGTATTAATTTTACTCAATGGACAACACCTTTCTCTCCAAAAATTGTTTGAACATCGAGCGACTTGTATTACCAAGCGTAAAGTTCATTTCCAGTTACTTCTTGCAGGGAGATTGGAGGATTTATATTGATTTATTTTAGTGATATGCGAGTTTCATTTTTACAGCTTCAAGTTGAGTCAAATCAGGTTGTATGAAACTCAAGTCAAGTTCTCTATAAAAAAATTTTAGTTAAAATTGAATTTGCACCATAAATGTAAATGTGTATTATGTACACTGGCATAATGCCTCCCCTTTCATATNAATTTTAGTTAAAATTGAATTTGCACCATAAATGTAAATGTGTATTATGTACACTGGCATAATGCCTCCCCTTACATATTCTATTTGCAGTTTCTTCACAATTCTAAATCTTACCTTTGAAAAATCACCCCATGTATGAATGACGTTCTTGGTTATTTCCTAAATCTATACATATTATAAAACTCAACGTCTCTCTGTCTGTCTGTTTGTCTGTTAGTGCGCTTATCACTTGAGAACCACGTATCCGATTTACGTGTTTTTTTTTATTCATAGCTATGTTTTCTGGCCAGGTTTTAGTATATATTTTGTTACGTAAAGTAACATAAGGAATAAGCAGTGACGATAATAGTGAATCAAGTCGGAAAAAAGTTTGCAGCCAGCGCGCTCTCTTGCAATACGCTGTCTAAACCGTTAAAGATGGAACAATATCATGTAGTAAAGAATTGTGTAGAATAAAAATACCTAAAAAAAACTCTGCAGTAACATATATATATATATATATATCTATAACAGAGAAATAATACTAATAAGCGTTTTTACCATTTAATTCACAAGCAGCATTCAGTGTNGTCTAAACCGTTAAAGATGGAACAATATCATGTAGTAAAGAATTGTGTAGAATAAAAATACCTAAAAAAAAACTCTGCAGTTATATATATATATATCTATAACAGAGAAATAATACTAATAAGCGTTTTTACCATTTAATTCACAAGCAGCATTCAGTGTTGAAGATTTTCACCTTGCACTCATTGAAATTGAAAAGCAAGTGCAGACATTGTCAGGAAAAAGTATAAAAAGCATGGGCCTACCAATACCAGATAACATAGTACGCGTTAAGTTTCCCCTATATAATGAACATTGAAAGTGTTCCCTTCAGATTCATTTTAAAAGAGGTACTATTGTATTTACTTCATTTGTAACATTTTCATGTTAAAAATTGGTTCTGTGATATGAGTTTATTTTGAATATTCTTGTTCATAAACAAATATTTTATACCAACCCAACTGTTTAGCAAAGCACCCAAGCACAACTTATCAATTATCTTACATTTAGTTTTTTGAAATAACTAGGTTTAAGTCTACACATGTTGCAATTAACATTAACCTTGTTTATTGCAAAACCAATGCTTTTATAAACACAATCCATCATTTTTATTTCAAGCCTATCACTTTACTGTCAACAACAACAACAACAACAACAACAACAACAACAACAAAACATGTAAACAACCTTACAAATGCTTACTGTTTTCCTAGTTCACGATTTAGTGTTAATATAAATATAGACCAGCATTATTTTTTTTTGTCTTCACTTAAATGTACATGGTTTTGTTGTGTTAACTTACTTTTTGAACATTGTAAACTGAAATAAGTTAAAAATTTATTTTATTTTTGTTTGCTGCACTTTACCAATACCATTGTTTGAGTATCGAGTATTATACTAACCACAATTCAACTTAAATATAAGCAAAAAGCTTTTTCATGCATCTGCATCACATCTGTGAATCAGCACTTCAATTATTCGACACTTTGGCAAAATTTTGTAAATTGGCACAGCTCTAGTTAGTTGCTTTTCTTTGTATTGCTACTCCTTTGAAGATGTTGATTTAATCTTTTATTCTACAGTTATTAGAGCTGGACTGTTACTGATCAAGATAAATAGTAGTTTTTATGAATGTTTGCCATTTCATGCAGCAGCAAAATAATCCTTAGATCCCAGCGGTGTTTTGTTAGAGAATAACTCATTTATAAGTGTGATAAAAACAAGAGTTGTTAAGCAAAACCATTATACACACATTTATTTTCACTGTAGCAGTTAGAGATATCGGACACATTTCTTCTTCATATTTTCACAGCCAAAGAAATAGGCATGTAGGCCTAAAGATTATGTTACTGCAGTTGTGCACTATCATTGCTTTCATTCACATACCTTATGGCTCGGTATGACGAACACATAGACTATTTTTTGGTAATTCCAGGGAAATTGTAGTGTTTTATTTCTGCAAACGCATCCAAAAGTATACAGTTTCAGTACATTGATGAGAGTATGAGACAGCAACACAGTAGATACGGATCATATCAACATGGCATTACGTTATAGCTGTGCTGGACCACGAGGTAACAGTCCTAGTAGTATCGCAAGCTAGTTGCAAGAGTTTACAAAGAAACGTTTGCATTTGCAAAGAGTTTCATGTACCATTATTTAACTTACAGTAAACAAATTTTGTAATGGTATTATGACCACGGTAGCAAGAAATTGCAAACACATGCAAACGTTTTGCTTTATGTCAGCAAATAGCATTGCAACCGCACGCACCAAACCTCAGTGTTTGCAGAATCTGTTACCAACTCAACCACAGANTTGCAACCGCACGCACCAAACCTCAGTGTTTGCAGAATCTGTTACCAATTCAACCACAAAAATATGCCTATTTAAACTTATGGCTTCATCCATGTTGCCAACAATGGTGATCACTGAAAATAAAACAGTACGGCCACTAAAATTAAAACTACCACGCCAAGGAAATAGTTTCCTTTGCTGATAAGATTTTTTTGTATTGCAAAGAACTTGAAAATTTTTTTTTCTTCGTTGTGGGAATGATGCATGCAAGTTATCATAGTTTTGTCACAATGTTTCATAATTTCACACAAAAATATATATATATATATATATATAATATTATATATTGATATAAATATCATATACTATTTATTAATGGTTACATTTTTCCAGCACACTTTTTAGCAGAATATAATCTTGTAACAATTATGTACTGTACTTGAAGATGCAAATATTATTTGTGGGGTACACTCGTGTGGTCAGTGAAATTATATTTATTTCTTTTATATATAACTGAAATTAAATGTTTACTGGTGGTATCTATTCAACTTCAAAACTATTTGCATGTTATTCAAAAATTTTAATATTCAATTTGAAAATATTCGAACATTAAAATCCACTATTTTCACACCCCTAGTGTATGGTGTTGTTTGTGATGCTTGCTTCAGAGTCAAGGTGCCAGTGAAGGTAAAAGTAAGGAATCAGANCCCCTAGTGTATGGTGTTGTTTGTGATGCTTGCTTCAGAGTCAAGGTGCCAGTGAAGGTAAAAGTAAGGAATCAGATGAAGGAGTTGGAGCAGAAATCACTCCAGAGGAGGAGAAGAAGGATGGAGGAAATGGTGATGCAGAAACTGAGGAGAGTCCACAGCAGACATGGGAGAACACCATGAATATTCTCTCAGACTTGTCAGGTTTGTGGCTGTTAAATTGGCTTGGGTAAAGAGTTGTGCACTACGGTTAAAAATCATGTAAAAGCTGTCATATTTGCATGATACCAGATAACATATTTCCAAATTGTTACAGAAATATGGATGCAGCTTAGAATACTGTACAGTACCAAAATTCTGTTCCTTTAAAATAATTTTTACTATCCCTAAAATCTTAATATCACTATCAATTATCATTATTTGTGTAATTGGTCCATATACTAAACATATGTAAAAAAAATTCCAAACCATTTAATTATTATTTTAGGCTGCACAAGTTTGTGCCATATGTAATTGATCTGAAATTTTTCAGTATATACAATAAATTGTATGTACAATGAATATGTTTCTTACTGTAATTTTACAAGTATGATAAACACACTGCTTACTGTAATATTGGATTTTCTTTAATCAGTGAGAAATTAATAAATGTGTATTTTATACAGGGAAGCAACAGCCAATAACAGTTTTTTCTGCTGATGCACTTAAAATTACATCAGCAATTGTTGATTTCATTTTGCAAGAGGAAGGAGCTGATGTAGAAACCTTAAGAAAAGTTATGTATTGTCAGGTGAGTGTCTTGGTATTGTTATTTGTTTTGTATAAATTCTTTGCCATGTTAGTGTTTTGCTTTAATGTCAACAATAATTACTGTAGCCAATTTTATTGATGTCATTTCGTTAACGTTTTTAATGTTATTATGAAACATAAGATTGTTAATTGCAGTATGTGCAAGATTTGTAGTTAAAAACAAAATAATGTTGCAGAGAATATTACGTAGACAACANGATTGTTAATTGCAGTATGTGCAAGATTTGTAGTTAAAAACAAAATAATGTTGCAGAGAATATTACGTAGACAACAGTTATTAACGTAGCTGGTTGTTAGTAGCCTATAGTTGGGAATTGTGGCCTCCATTCTCCGTTCAGAGGCTTGCACCTATCCACACCCTTCAGAATTGCTAACAAGATTGTTTTGTGGCAGGGAGGGTTGATTGGTGTCAATGGTAGGAGCTAGTCTCTCATTCCAGAATTTTGTTGCTTGGAATCACTCTGGGTACCGAGGGTAGATGGGGATACCCAGAGTCTCAGTGGAATATCAAATCCACAATAATTTTACTATTACAGTATGTATCCAAAAATAATGCCACCCTGAATATAATGTGACCCCCTACTCTTAGACTGAGTGTCAAGAAAAAGGTTTTACATGGCACTGGAAATATTACATTAAACAAATAAAAATATATTAAATCCAAATCCACTCTCCAATTACGCACATTAATTTCAGTCACACCTTACTTCTGAGCAGCTTGACAGTTGTTTGTTTGCACTGCATAATTTGCCACAATAATTTTAAGGTTGGCATCATAGCTGCGTTGCAAGCCTTTTGACATAGTTTTTTAAGTCATGCCCCGCTTTTTAACCGTATCCATTTCACAAATAAAAAAAAAATATTTTTACAATAGTGATATGGTACTCTTAAATCCAAAACAAAAACGAGCACGTATTAGACACACTGCCTAAACAAAGCACACTACCACAGAACAGAGTATAGAAACACGCGGCACTCGGCAGTCAGCAGACGTGGCAAAAATTGATAACTTGACGGTATGGCCAGTGGACTACTAGTGCTGTTGGTTCGTTCCGCTGCTTCACTCGCGCCATGATCTTGCCAACATGTGGCCTATTATTAGCGGTGCATACGACTTGTTTACAAACAACATTCTCTGATCTGGTAGATTGTAAGTTAGCGATAGTAATGCGAGCCTCACTTTCCTTTACAGCAAATTATGTAAAAACCATNAATCTCTTTTTTTTTTTCTTTTTTTTTCATTTCAAAATATTATGCAAATAATTGTATAAAAATGTTTCTGGTATGCATCCCTGACATCTAATGTTGCACATTTGTAGAAAATACAAAATAATGTTTTAATCTCAAACAAACTTAATTCAAGTTTCCAGTATATCACTAAGAACCACTAAAAGCCATGACAATTGAAATTAGTTGAAAAAATTTCTTTTTTGAAAAGTTAAATTCTAGTACATAGTTGGCTCTAAAGTAACAAAAGTTCCATTGTGACTTAGCTGTCCTGTGATGACGGTTTGCACACAGTAGTTGAAAGCCAGGTATGTGGAGTTTGATTCATACACATCTCCCTGGAAACTGGGAAATCGTAGGTGGGTGCACACATTTCCACCAGTAAACAGAACTCTCAAAGGGCTGCACGTAGCCGCACATCAAGAAGCAGAAGCTAGGAAACTGGGATGAGCCGGGACCCACCAACCATAGCTTATAGAAGGGCTGGGTACGGAAGCCCTTACTAATAACACATAAGCGACCGCAAAATTAATAAAATATTGAATACCTGATGCATGATGGAAAATAAATGAAGCAACAGAAGNAACACATAAGCGACCGCAAAATTAATAAAATATTGAATACCTGATGCATGATGGAAAATAAATGAAGCAACAGAAGTTTTACTCACTACAGTGGGTACAGCCGAAAATAGAAACCAAACTACATGTTGGTGTAAATTGCCAAACATCACCAACTAGAGCATACACCACAGAAGATAAATAAATAACAAAAACTACTGTACTATTTACTACATTGCTTCAACAGCAATGAAACACGTGCAAAGAGTTTGCATTGCATTAGCAAATAGCACTTCAGTTGCATGCATCAAACCTGTAGAATCTACTACCAATTCAACCGCAAAAATATGCCTATTTAAACTTATGGCTTCACGCATGTCGCTTACAATGGCCGCTGAAAATAAATTTGCAACACCAAGGAAATAGTTTACTTTGCCAATAAAGTGTAAATTTTTTTTATAAAAAACTTTGAAATATTTTCTTATGACTAAAATGTATCATTTCCTACGGCAATATGCATGCACGTTATCATACTTTTCTCACAATGTCTGTCTCATATCATCATACTTTACACAAAAATAGTTTATATATTAGTGCATTATTTATTATATTGGTTACATTGCAGCATACTTTTAATTTCAATATAAGCAGAATATAATTTTGTGAAAACGGTATACTGAACTTGAAGATGCAAGTATTATTTGTGTGGGAATGGTTTGTTGTGTGATCAGTGAAATTGTATTTATTTCTGTTGTACATAACTGAAATGAAATGTTTACTGGTAGCCATTAATTAGACTTTGAAACTATTCGCATGTTATTAAAAAAATTTTACTATTTGATTCGAAAATATTCAAACAACATGATCCACTACTATTCACACACCCCTAAAATAGTATATTTTCAACTAAACAAGGAGAGTGGAAGGACAGCCTATAGTGTGCTAGGCAGTACACTTAATGAGGATGCACAACATTTAGATGACGCAGTGTGTGTAAGCAATCAATAGAAAATATGTAGTGTGCTTGATTTTTACAATATAAACACAGAACAGTTATGTTTGGTTCAAAAAATATACTCGTGTCCTAAAAAATGTATTTGCAGTAGTAAGAAACGGATGATAACATTTTGAAAGTAATGTAAAATAATATATACTATTGTTGCAAGACGTCAGAGTATCTGAGTTCGTGAGGAATGGAGGTCTTAATATTATTTACAGCATTAATCTATCTATCTATCTCCACTTTTACTTTTTTTTATTTCTCAATGAGCACAGTATTTAATTTCTATTTTTACTCTAATTAAGGTTCTTCATAATGTCTGCTTGGTTATAGACAATTAACTCATATTCATCATCACACTGCTGCAGGTTGTGGCTTAATCCTTGTCTGACATACCCTGAAGCACTGGTAGCTCCTGTCAACAGTCTCACTCCCATTCTCGAGCTCACATAACTGGTTCATTGATCCTCGAGGCACTCCCTCCAGGCTCAGTGCCACTTCTAAAAGGGACCATCACATCATTCGCTCAATGCCATGGACATGGCCTGGCACAGTGTGCGCAGGCCATGTCGACAGCATTCGCAAGTTCTCAGGTGCATTTTCTAACTGCTTTGTGAGGTGTGCAGCTTGCAGCATCAGCTCGTCGATGTGGTTTCTCAGTTTTTAAGCATATCCATGAAGCTCACAGATTTCTTCATGCAAGTGCTTGCATGCGTTCACCGAAGCCATTTGTTCATCTTGCTGCTTCTTTCCTGCTGCTGCTTTTGTTGCTGCTGCCTTTGTGGGCAATAGNGTTCATCTTGCTGCTTCTTTCCTGCTGCTGCTTTTGTTGCTGCTGCCTTTGTGGGCAATAGTCTCTCAGGTGCCCCGGCTGTCCACATGATCAACACTTCCTCCATTGAGTGGGGAGCGGCAAAGTTCTGTAGGCTGAACCCTTGAAGCGATATCCTTAAAAGCCAACTGCAACTCCTTCAATGTCTTTGTTATTCTGTCTTCGTCTTTGTTCAGCATCACTGCCCATACTGGATGTTGGGGTTCATGTTCTTGTCTTGCTGATTCCACCTCCAGTGCTCGGGCCAGGGCTTCTTGCATGTTGTGGGGTGTAGTCAGACGTACTGCTTGCCGTACCTCTATGTCGGCGATGGCTTCGATGAAGAAGCCGACTGCGATGATGTCTGCCTCCTCAGAGCGCCCTTTCAGAGATAGGTGGGAAAGCCGCACAATGTCTTGCTATAGCTCCTGCAGTGGCTCCCCTGGTCGCTGGGTGCGGCTTCGCAGCTGTGCGTGGTGGGCATGTCGCAGGTACCGGTCGCTGAAATGTAGCTCTGAGGCCGACACCAGTGTGGGGTACTCCAGTTGATGTCACTCTGGCAGAGATTGTAATATGCTGAGTGCAGGGCCTCTCAGTACAGTNAACACATAAGCGACCGCAAAATTAATAAAATATTGAATACCTGATGCATGATGGAAAATAAATGAAGCAACAGAACTTTTACTCACTACAGTGGGTACAGCCAAAAATAGAAATCAAACTACATGTTGGTGTAAATTGCCAAACATCACCAACTAGAGCATACACCACAGAAGATAAATAAATAACAAAAACTACTGTACTATTTACTACATTGCTTCAACAGCAATGAAACACGTGCAAAGAGTTTGTGTTGCATTAGCAAATAGCACTTCAGTTGCATGCACCAAACCTGTGGAATCTACTACCAATTCAACCGCAAAAATATGCCTATTTAAACTTATGGCTTCACGCATGTCGCTTACAATGGCCGCTGAAAATAAATTTGCAACACCAAGGAAATAGTTTACTTTGCCAATAAAGCGTAAATTTTTTTTATAAAAAACTTTGAAATATTTTCTGATGACTAAAATGTATCATTTCCTACGGCAATATGCATGCACGTTATCATACTTTTCTCACAATGTCTGTCTCATATCATCATACTTTACACAAAAATAGTTTATATATTAGTGCATTATTTATTATATTGGTTACATTGCAGCATACTTTTTAATTTCAATATAAGCAGAATATCATTTTGGGAAAATGGTATACTGAACTTGAAGATGCAAGTATTATTTGTGTGGGAATGGTTTGTTGTGTGATCAGTGAAATTGTATTTATTTCTGTTGTACATAACTGAAATGAAATGAAATGTTTACTGGTAGCTATTAATTAGACTTTGAAACTATTCGCATGTTATTAAAAAAAATTTACTATTTGATTCGAAAATATTCAAACATCATGATACACTATTCACACACCCCTAAAAATAGTATATTTTCAACTAAACAAGGAGAGTGGAAGAACAGTCTATAGTGTGCTAGGCAGTACACTTAATGAGTATGCACAACATTTAGATGACACAGTGTGTTTAAGCAATCAAAAGAAAATATGTAGTGTGCTTGATTTTTACAATATAAATACAGAACAGTTATGTTTGGTTAAAAAAATATACTCATGTCCTAAAAAATGTATTTGCAGTAGTAAGAAATGGATGATAACATTTTGAAAGTAATGTAAAATAATATATACTATTGTTGCAAGACGTCAGAGTATCTGAGTTCGTGAGGAATGGAGGTCTTAATATTATTTACAGCATTAATCTATCTATCTATCTCCACTTTTACTTTTTTTTATTTCTCAATGAGCACAGTATTTAATTTCTATTTTTACTCTAATTAAGGTTCTTCATAATGTCTGCTTGGTTATAGACAATTAACTCATATTCATCATCACACTGCTGCAGGTTGTGGCTTAATACTTGTCAGACATACCCTGAAGCACTGGTAGCTCCTGTCAACAGTCTCACTCCCATTCTCGAGCTCACATAACTGGTTCATTGATCCTCGAGGCACTCCCTCCAGGCTCAGTGCCACTTCTAAAAGGGACCATCACATCATTCGCTCCATGCCAAGGACATGGCCTGCGCACAGTGTGCGCAGGCCATGTCGACAGCATTTGCAAGTTCTCAGGTGCATTTTCTAACTGCTTTGTGAGGTGTGCAGCTTGCAGCATCAGCTCGTCGATGTGGTTTCTCAGTTTTTAAGCATATCCATGAAGCTCACAGATTTCTTCATGCAAGTGCTTGCATGCGCTCACCGAAGCCATTTGTTCATCTTGCTGCTTCTTTCCTGCTGCTGCTTTTGTTGCTGCTGCCTTTGTGGGCAATAGTCTCTCAGGTGCCCCGGCTGTCCACATGATCAACACTTCCTCCATTGAGTGGGGAACGGCAAAGTTCTGTAGGCTGAACCCTTGAAGCGATGTCCTTAAAAACCAACTGCAACTCCTTCAATGTCTTTGTTATTCTGTCTTCGTCTTTGTTCAGCATCACTGCCCATACTGGACGTTGGGGTGCATGTTCTTGTCTTGCTGATTCCACCTCCAGTGCTCGGGCCAGGGCTTCTTGCATGTTGTGGGGTTTAGTCAGACGTACTGCTTGCCGTACCTCTATGTCGGCGATGGCTTCGATGAAGAAGCCGACTGCGATGATGTTGTCTGCCTCCTCAGAGCGCCCTTCCAGAGATAGGTGGGAAAGCCGCACAATGTCTTGCTATATATAGCTCCTGCAGTGACTCCCCTGGTCGCTGGGTGCGGCTTCGCAGCTGTGCGTGGTGGGCATGTCGCAGGTACCGGTCGCTGAAATGTAGCTCTGAGGCCGACACCAGTGTGGGGTACTCCAGTTGATGTCACTCTGGCAGAGATTGTAATATGCTGAGTGCAGGGCCTCTCAGTACAGTAGTGAGGTAGTAAGCCTGCTGTTCGACTGATCAGTCATTCAGGTTGGCGATTATTTCAAACTGGTGTTGGTACTCCTGCCATGAAGTCTGGCAATCGTAAGGGGCAAGCTTAATTGAAACCCCCTTCTCCACTTCTGGTTGCGTGACACCAATGCCACAGAACTGCTACTATCCTCCAAAGTTGCTGTGTTGGTTACGACTTGTACTGCTTCCTCAATTTTCTGGGCTGGCGATGTTGAGATAAACTCTGCTGCTAAAGAAATTCCTGCAAATTTTTTTTCAGTGCACTAATTGCCTGTTTCATTTCATTCTTAACACACTCCATTTTTCACTGACACACACTATTTTCTTGTCCACACAGTCAATTCTCGTGTTCACTAACTCGCNCAGTGAGGTAGTAAGCTCGCTGTTCGACTGATCAGTCGTTCAGGTTGGCGATTATTTCAAACTGGTGTTGGTACTCCTGCCATGAAGTCTGGCAATCGTAAGGAGCGAGCTTAATTGAGACCCCCTTCTCCACTTCTGGTTGCGTGACCCCAATGCCGCAGAACTGCTACTATCCTCCAAAGTTGCTGTGTTGGTTACGACTTGTACTGCTTCCTCAATTTTCTGGGCTGGCGATGTTGAGATAAACTCTGCTGCTAAAGAAATTCCTGCTAATTTTTTTTCAGTGCACTAATTGCCTGTTTCATTTCATTCTTAACACACTCCATTTTTCACTGACACACACTATTTTCTTGTCCACACAGTCAATTCTCGTGTTCACTAACTCGCTAATGCTTTCTATTTTCTTATCTGCATGATCTATTTTCTTGTCTACATTTTCATTTAGAGTCTATTTTACTGTCTAAATTTTCANTCTATTTTCTTGTCCACACAGTCAATTCTCGTGTTCACTAACTCGCTAATGCCTTCTATTTTCTTATCTGCATGATCTATTTTCTTGTCTACATTTTCATTTAGAGTCTATTTTACTGTCTAAATTTTAATTTACACTATTTACATTATCGTTCACACTACTAATTCTGCTATCAAGACTATTAACACTTTTGCTCACTTGTTTACTTAATCCCTCAATTAATGCTCGCAATGCTTCCATTTCTGCAGACATTTTTCTAGTTAACATTCACTACGATGGTTATACAAAACAGTCCTAATATTTCAGCGTACAACTATTACTAGCCTAGTTCGTAATTTTATTTTTAGTTAAATGCCTATATCCAACTTCTGACACCAGTGTTGCAAGNTAATGCCTACATCCAACTTCTGACACCAGTGTTGCAAGACTGAGGGGAGAGAGAGAGAAGGGGGCGGGCGGCACGTGCCTAGTCCTGGCAGAGGCAGGCAAGGTGCAAAGAAAGCATCTGTTGGTGTTAAACGCAGCCAATTGGGAATGTGTCTGTTTACTTCTTAAACAATTAAGCACACATATTTAGCCTGTACCCTGATTATGGCCTGAAGAGCAGAACCTAGGTCGCCAACAGAAGTTACTCTTAGTCTCGTAAGACGTGGTAGTGGGTAACAAGCATAACCCCTGCTGGTCGTTACTCTGACTTGTATGCTGTAGATGCATGGCTAAAGAGATGTATAGTCGCGTGGCGTTGATGGCTTTGATTTGTGTCTGGACAGAGTAACCTTCTACAACTGGAGCTGTGTAAGTCGGCTAGAGATGATAAAATAGAAAGCTTCGGTACGTGACTGGGCAAAGTGACGTCCTGCAACAAGAGCTGAGTGAGTCAGCTAAATATTTTAAAGTATAAGGTTTCGATATGCAGCCAGNTATATGCGGCCGGGCAGGGTGATGTCCTGCAAAAGGAGCTGCACAAGTCAGTCTCAAACCAGGGACCACTTATCCTATCTATACTCAAAGCACAGGGACATCACAGGGAGGCGGAGAGAAGTGGAGAGGCAGCAACCTATATGGACGGAAGGTGGCCGAAAGCTGGGCTGCGCTCTTCTACGCAACCAGCAGGCAGTGGTAGCTAGCCTGCAAGTAAATCCTGGCTTCACAGCAGGAGGGGTGCCTGTGACGTGTACGGCTTAACGCTATTCTTGGAGAGGGCCACGGCTATGGCGAGGCTAGATCAGGATAACAATGATGCTTGTGGCACATCAACCTTTTAAAATATTCTTCAATAAATGAATATGTTTTATTTTCTAGCAAACATTTAACAAACTGCCCCTCAGGTGCGGCATTTTANCTGGGCTGCGCTCTTCTACGCAACCAGCAGGCAGTGGTAGCCAGCCTGCACGTAAATCCTGGCTTCACAGCAGGAGGGGTGCCTGTGATATGTACGACTTAACGCTATTCTTGGAGAGGGCCACGGCTATGGCGAGGCTAGATCAGGATAACAATGATGCCTATGGCACATCAACCTTTTCAAATATTCTTCAATAAATGAATATGTTTTATTTTCTAGCAAACATTTAACAAACTGCCCCTCAGGTGCGGCATTTTAGGCAGATTTACAGCTCAGTTTTAGGCTAATTTTACTGTTAATCATTGTTTGTATTTCCATTTCTTAGGAAGTCCTTTCACCAGAACAATGTCTACCTGTTATATTTATGTTTTATTAATAAACAATCTGTTGTTTTGTTTGTAAATGGTTGAACACAGTCTCATCTGCTGCCAATTGAATGACCAGACATTGATATAGAAGCTCAAATTTTTCGAGCCTAAAAACTATTTCTAGCCAATCTTGAGTCGCAAGCAGGTACTGGTCTCAAGCTCAATTTTTAAGTACTTGCAAACCTCTAGTTTAATGTTCTCAGAAAATAAATTTTAGCTTATAGTGAATCACTTTTTTTTACACTTCTCAACTGACTGGGAAAAACTATTTGCAAAATACAAGAAATGGCAAAAAAAAAAAAAAAAATCTGTATGCGCATTATGTGTAATCTAAGAAAATACTGTAAATGTAAAATATGTACATGGGAAATGTAAATTGAGAGCGTGTGAAAAAGGAGTTCTTCTGTTTAAGGGATAAATGTATATTACTGTCTAGAATGTGGTATTACTGCGTGGATGTTAAATGCGTAGTAATGTGCACTTAGTATTCTTTTAAACATTTAAAAAATATAATTTATGGTAGATTATGAATAAATATGGCATATCAGTTTCATATATATATATATATATACATACATACATATATATATACATACATACTTACATACACACACACACACATACATACACACACATGTGTGTAGAGACAACATGTCAAATCATATATGTACACACACTCACACATGCATGTGCTCATGAGCATTCTCGCCCGTGCACGTCCACATACACACACACACAATTTGACGTGTTGTCTCTTGTCTCTACTTATATTTGTTTATTTTAGTGGCTATTAGTCTCTTCATTATTTTCCAATTCTTTCTGCATTTATTGTTAACAAAAAAATTTAGGAGTCTGTTCTTATATAATTATTCAGTGTATTGTAACATAACGTTAGTAGAATTTGAAAACTTATTCAAATGTGTGATGTGCAGGTTCAAAGAGCCAGAATAAGGATTCAAGGAATGGAAATGATGCATGAACTTCTTAAAAGAGATTATTTAATACCATCTGTCAAATATTCTTTGTTAAATGGCTGGCTTGGTTTAGCTCACAAGAAAAATGTTCTTTGGTATGTATACATTGTTTAATACATTACTCTACTTACATAATGTTCCCTTTAAAAATGTAGTAATGCTGTTGCTAGAAAATAATTTGAAAGATGTTCATCTGTTTAACTACTATATACTTACACTTACCCAGTGTGTCATATTTCGCATGAACATAATATTTTATTCTGTTTATAACAACAAAATGTTAAATGAAACTGATTTATTTAGTAAATAATTAAATTTCAATAGAGTAGGTATAAATAAAGTAAATTTTGAGATACTTGTTTAGAAAAATTTTTACATAGTTTAAGAAAGAACGATAATTAACATTTTCATGATATATGTATGTGTGTGTATGTGTGTCTGTATATATGTCTATATATATAAATCTATATATATATATATATATAGAGAGAGAGAGAGAGAGAGAGAGAGAGAGAGAGAGAGAAAGAGAGAGAGAGAGAGAAAGAGAGTGTTTCTTCTTCGGACAAANTGTATTTTTCGACTGATGCATTACAATTATGATAATTCTATGTTTACTTTGGAAAAGTTGAGGTTGCCTGTTACTGTACTATACTTTACTTTGAACCATTGTGGTAATGAATGGTATATTGTATGTTATTAAATTGAAACCTTGCTGTATAATAAAAATACTTTTTATAGAGAAATAATGAGATCAACATTTCCGTATGCAATTATGCAATTTAACTTTTCTGGACAATTGATGGCCTTATGTTGTATAAATACTGTAGTACCCCACTGATATGACTTCTCACTGTTTCTAGGAATAGGGTTGTTAATAAGGGATTGTTGTAATCAATGTTTTGAAAATTTTTGGATTGATTTTGACCTACCCTATAAATAAAAATTTGCAATTTTTTGCATGAAGTCTATGTTTAATTTTTTCTGGCACAAAAATGACAAGCTTTTTATAATAAATGTAAATTTATTTTAATAGGCAGATGTCTTTTAGAAAAAATGATACCTTAAGAGGGTATCATTTATGGACCTCACCTTGTCAATAAAAATGGTGACAAACATAGAAGAGTGGTACATAATTTTTTCAAGTGCTATGTTCAGTTTCAGTGGCTTCTTGCAAGAAAATTTGAAATATTTGTTACTAAAATATACATTTATTTTAATAGGTAAACTTCTAATAAAATGATACCTTGAAAGATCTTATTGGACCTCAGTTTGTCGCCAAAATTGTTAACAAACATCAAGCAGTACATAAGTTTTACGAAGCACAAAGTACATTTTCAGTAGCTTCTTGCAAAAAAGGCAGAAGATTTGTTTCTAAAATATTAATTTAATTCAATAGATAGAGGTCTTTCGAAAAAATAATACCCTAGAAGGGCATGTTGGACCATATCATGTTGTCAAAAATTTTTTCCAACATTGAGCGGAGCATAAGTTTTACCAAGCCCAAAGCACAATTTCAGTTTCATCTCGCTGTCAAATCAAAGGCTTTGTTTTTAAATTTTTGTTTAATTTGATAACTCTTTGGAATAAACTAATATGTTGGGGCATGTACAATACCCCTATGTTGCCAAATAATGCACAAGCACTGACTCTGAGCATGCATTAATTGCGGTAACCGCAATTAGAATTTTCAGGGAAACCAGACAATCTGGTTTTAAATTATGAAGGTCATAAAGAAACAAATATTGGTGACAGTATTTACTTACTTTTATCGCAAAAATCTCACTTTTATAAATTAAATATTGATCATTTTAAAAGCCAAAGGCCTATTATAAATTGCATTCACCATCATTATTTGTATAAAACAAAGGTATGTCTGGCTTGTAGGGATAAGCTTTGGATGCTCTGTTCGGCTCTTTTCTATATGAACATGNGTATAAAACAAAGGTATGTCTGGCTTGTAGGGATAAGCTTTGGATGCTCTGTTCGGCTCTTTTCTATATGAACATGGTGACTGTGTTTCCACATTCCACCCCTTACATTGTGAGTGAGAAGGGGGTTGGTTGCCTGGCAACCAGCATGATGTCCTGTAACCTTCCCTCGTGGCCGAAAAGGTGGAGGTGAAGGGATTCTGAAAACTGCGTGGTTCATCAACAATCTTTCACAAAACCAAACCAAAAACATTACCAAATCAGATCCAAAAAAACTAAGTGTAATAAGTAGGCCTGTACGAATATCAATTTTTTANAAACCAAAAACATTACCAAATCAGATCCAAAAAAACTAAGTGTAATAAGTAGGCCTGTACGAATATCAATTTTTTATTTTGAATTGAATAGGAATACCAAAATATTCCCTAATACGAATATAGAATTCAAATAATTAGATCCACAATAGGCCCAAATATGTAATTAAAATTGCCATGACAAAAATGTATAATTTGTAGTTGATNAAACCAAAAACATTACCAAATCAGATCCAAAAAAACTAAGTGTAATAAGTAGGCCTGTACGAATATCAATTTTTTTATTTTGAATCAAATAGGAATACCAAAATATTCCCGAATACGAAAATAGAGTCCAAATAATTAGATCCACAATAGGCCCAAATATGTAATTAAAATTGCCATGACAAAAATGTATAATTTGTAGTTGATNCAAATAATTAGATCCACAATAGGCCCAAATATGTAATTAAAATTGCCATGACAAAAATGTATAATTTGTAGTTGATATTTCAACAATAAGGTCCACAAGATATATAAAATTAAACTAACTATTTAAGTTTGACAGCAAACTATGGCACTGCAAAACAGACGTTAAGCTAGCCTCCATCCAGTAATCAATGTAGGGTATTAAAGCTAGTTTGACATTCCAACATGTTCTATTGTTGTGGCTGGGACTCTCTCTATTTTATTTCGGGAGAAATATGCGCGGGGGGTGGGGGATGGGTTTAATTTAATTTCTATCATGAGACGGCCTTTGGTTTAACGTCTTTCACAAGACTGCCTTGTTTTGCAGTTCTTACGAGTGTGTCATTTTGAATTGCACTTTGTTTTGATGTAGCAGTGGAAAATTTTGCTCGTACATCAATAACATTCAAATAATTAAAACTTCAAAAGTTTAAATTTCAATGAATGCACAAAACCACTATATATANCGTACATCAATAACATTCAAATAATTAAAACTTCAAAAGTTTAAATTTCAATGAATGCACAAAACCACTATATATCTCTCTCTATCTCTTTGTACAGATGCATCATTAAACACTCTTTTACCGAAGTTACCTTACACTCGTTGGATGTACAACACATGCGTAGCAAACAAATATTATTTTTACAAGACAAGAGTTGAAAGTGGTGCCTTTTTAGGGCATGTGCATTTCAAACATTATGTAACTGTTTCGAAATACATTATGTACAAAACACGCTAACTTAATGTTTGTAATTCGCAACCTCTTGAACACGTGTTTTTATATGGAAATCTTTGCACGAACTCTTCACTACAATAATGTTTCTCCATCACTAATATTAAATCATTTATTTACATAATCATTCAGTAAAATCAACACTTTGCCCATTTCCGGAAACCAACAAACTTAAACCTTTGAAACGTAAATACTTGTGTGTAGCTTCATGCCAGACGACACTGCAGTTGGAACATGGCGGAACGAGCCATTGTGGTGAAACACGTGCCGATAATATTACAGTTCACTCAAGAAAACTACTAAAATGGTATCTCAAACTAATTATGCTTAATGAAAGCACATACAAGAATAATTAATTACAGATAACAATTTTCAACACCAGCTAGGTTCTTGAATAAACATGTTAAAATGAGCACAGTTCACCAGTACTGGAGTATTATTTTCTTCCATAGTCATCAACATCGCCAACATAACTTCCATAGTCATCAACATCGCCAACATAACATACATCCCGCAGCAATTTGTTAGCTCATACAATACTTTCAAACATACTGTGTAGGTTGGTCACATTGTCTATCAAATTTTACCCCACATATGAAAATTAAATTGACAAAGCAAATTTCAACATGGCGGACAGTGTCGTATTCTTTATGGAAGAAGTGTTTTGTACCACGAAACATTATTGGATACTTCACAAAAATAGGCTCCAGATGCTATAAATACTGGAAATACACTAAGAAAACCTACCAGTCTGATTTTTCAATTGTTTTTTGTACAGCTTGCAAACTGGTTGTTGATCACTTGTGTGCGATTTGTCAAAATATTTCCAAATCGCAGATCGTCTCGCTGATTGAACTTTAGCAATTCTGCCGTTCACTGTGAACGTCACGTGTATGTTTCTTTAATGTGTATAACGAATGGCTCTCTTAATCATCAAAACTGAATACGTGATGTTCTTTTTCATCCGAAACTACTGTATCTAAATATCAACATTCACACTCGAGAAAAATTGAATATTCAAAATCTCAAAGTATTTATATTTTACATTGAATCGAATACGAATATACAATTGTTCAAAACGGTATTCGAAAATTTGAATATTCACACAGGCCTAGTAATAAGTGTTCAACAAACAGTTATCAAAACTAAGATAATTGAAAAATTTGTGCAGAAATCCAAATCATAATAACAAGCAGACAGAAATAGAGAACTGGAAGTACTTGAAAATTGTCCTTGAGCCAAATGCCTTCTTGCAGCTTGAGCTCAGCTCGAAATATTTTCCACGCTCAAACCATTTGAGCTTTCCTATTGTCAGGTCATTCGGCCAGCGATCAATGCGACTTGTGTTTTAAGTTTTTACAAAAGAAAATAACCCACTGTTTACTAATAAAACTTATATATCTCAAAGGTAGGTGTGTTCCAGTAAATGAAGATATGAAAGTTCATTAACAGTAAAATTATCTTAAAACCGGGCTGCAAGTCCACCTAAGATGTGGCACCTGACCAGACAGTTTGTTGAATTTTTGGCAGAAAATAAGACGTTATACATTCACTAAATAATATTTTAAAAGGTATGCGTGTTACACTTATAATCATTCCTTTGAATTGCATGTATGAATGATGATTATTGTCAAAATTAGGATAAAATCGGGGCTGCAGATCTGCATAAAATACGGCACCCAACAAGATAGTTTGTTAAATGTTTTCTAGAAAATAAGATGTTACCCAATCATAAAACAATATTTTCNTACGGCACCCAACAAGATAGTTTGTTAAATGTTTTCTAGAAAATAAGATGTTACCCAATCATAAAACAATATTTTCGAAAGTAATTATTTTTGTGTGCAATAAAAGATCTTGAGCTCCAGCTTGAAAGGAAACTTTTCAGTAGGTTTGCTCGAGCTTGGCTTGAACTGAAAGTACCAGGCTTGCAGATCTGTACTTAGAAGATAATGTTTTTACAAGCAAGCGATATCACAATGGCAAGACAAGTGCATGTCATACACGTAACAGTAGTCAGCAGTTGTGCTGCGCAGAAACACTCATCCGTCTGAGGGGAGGGGATGAGTAGGTTTTTGACTAATGCTGATATCCTAGGGAGAGTAATATCTATTTTCAGATGTGTGCTGCTTGTACAGCCGTTTCTGCAAGAAATGCAAAACTCAGCAAAAAAATGCAACAAACTTATTTTTCAACCAATTTCCCTCAAATTTTCTACTTTTTAAACCCAAATATTTTATGGTTCTTCAAAAACTGGTGTAATAGAGAGGTGGTCGTCATATTTAAAGGGTTTCTACTCTAATTAAATGTGCACACTGCAGTTAAGATTTTTCAACAGGTTTCATTGCAGTTTTTATGCCCGGTAATCAATTAAATATTTGTAACAGCATGATACAGCAACTGTTCCATTTTAAAAGATGATATTTTGTTGCAGGGAGGATTCTATGCATTGTCTCAATAACATACAGCTGGTGAACCCATATCAGAAGGTAGAAGTGCTGTTGGCCCAAACAAAGATTACATCCTGGGCAGTTGAAGCATTACGAGAGCACGTTCAGATGGCAAATTATCCCAAGAAGGCTCACAAACTGAAGGGTAAAGGTTTCCTAAACCAGGGTACCTACAGCTGGCTCAGAAAGATTCCATGGGCAAGGTAAAATGTAGTAGGAACTTTCTCATCACAAGATTCTTACAGAGAATGCCGAATAACATGGTTATGTGTAAGAGTCATAAATCAGAAAATGTTTTGTCTTCCTATAGCCACATTATACAATATTAGCAAGTAATTTCNTTATGTGTAAGAGTCATAAATCAGAAAATGTTTTGTCTTCCTATAGCCACATTATACAATATTAGCAAGTAATTTTGTAACATTTAAATCAAAGAAGAAAGAAACATTATAGATTTACCATTTGAAGTTGTAGCAGTTAAACTTTTTATGTTNGTAACATTTAAATCAAAGAAGAAAGAAACATTATAGATTTACCATTTGAAGTTGTAGCAGTTAAACTTTTTATGTTGTGCATTAGTGGGGTGGAATTAGGAGAGTTTTAGGCATCTCTTAACACTGGTGTCGTGAGAGCTGATGAGGGTGAAGCAAGGTGAGTAAAGAGCATGCAAGAATGCCAGGGCGGGGGAAATGGGAGATCTGAGAAAACCTGTTGACCAGCATCATCGTCCAGCACAATTCCCACATGTGAAAATTCAGGAGCATCCCTGCTGGGAATAGAACCCAGTTTGCCTTGGTGGGAGATGAGTGCTCCAGCTGGTGCCCCAGTTGTGGGGTATCCATTAACTATAGCACATGCTGTAATAGAGACTGTTACAAGCTTTAGGATTTGTAGATAGTACAAAAATGAGTAATTTAAAACTTTGTTAGAAAAAATTTTTTTTAGCATATTGTTGTAGCTCACATTTAAAAACTTGTGTTTTAGGTTTCTTCTTACCATCCTTGGCATGTTGACAGGGAGTCACCACNGTTGTAGCTCACATTTAAAAACTTGTGTTTTAGGTTTCTTCTTACCATCCTTGGCATGTTGACAGGGAGTCACCATGCTACTGAAATCAACTTAATTGTAAATTCTGGAGTTCTAGCACTTATCCAAACACTTCTCAGGCATATAGGTAAGGGAATGAAAAAAATATTAATGGATTGGTTTTATTAGGAATGGTTGTATTTTTCTTTACAACAATCTACAGTTAAATCTCGTTATAATGTAAATCAATAAAGTTTTAACTTTTGTATTTCGTAATGAAAATACTAAGTTCTACTTTTTACCATTTACAACATTACCTCCTTGGAATTATGGCACAATAATTTATTTCAGTAAAGAAAATTAATATGTAATTACAATAGGAGTGTGCAAATATTTGAAAATTCAAATACGTAGTTGTGAATAGTAATTTACGAATTATTCACTTTCGAACTTTAAATATCTTGTGTGAAAATTGTGAATAATTTACATTCCCATCTCAAGTGGTTATTTGCTTTACTTTATATACCTATTCATTTGGAAATATTTATTAAAATTTTTATTTCATAGTTATTAGGGCTGGAATGTTACAGAGGGTAAATTAAAGCTTATCTGGTACAATGTTATTTGGAAGACGTCTGCCTATTAAATGAAATAAATATTTAATCTAACAACTGGTTTTGTTTTACGCCAGCAACAAGCATAAACTGAGCAAATAATGCACTTTATACCTAATTTTCTGTTTTTTTAAGGGGTAAAATTTATTTTTTTGGATTTTGGGACAGCAGCGATTATACGGCTGTATTCTTGATGTGCCGTGAGGTAAAGAGACTTTTCGTGTTTAAATATGTTATATGGTTGTATTTATTCGTGTTGTGTTGAGACGTGTTGACCTTGACAGTTCCCGGTCATTTTATCTGTCCCCCGGAACCACACAGGCAGGGAGAGGAAGCGCTTCGCCGGAAAGCAAAATGGCTCAAGTTGCAAATATAATGCCCACCAATTTCTGAGAGCCCAATTTTTTCAAAAAAAAGAACAATATATTTATTTTGAGTACGTATATACAATGGCAGTTCTTGAACTTCTTGAGGTCACTAACATAAAACCTCCTAAATGCGTGTATATTGACGTTTTGTACGGTGTCCATGTCCCTTCACTTCCCTTTGCCTTTGTGATTATGCCAGTTGCTGCCCACATTTAAGGTTGTGTTTTTGACTTCCATCCAGGGATTATTAGTCCACTTCCATCTTTGTCTAAACTCAATGTTTGTGTGTTAGAAATAAATTTTCATAAAATATTTTATATTTAAATAGGGCTTTAATTTAATAATAAATTCCCTTAAAAAAAATTTGTTATCATTTAATAAAATACTATTTATCATAAGGCCAAAAAGTTTTGCTACAGAAAACTAATATACTTAAATATACTCTGCATTTCTACCTCAGTTTTAAATAAAATCAGTAAAACTGATCATTGATCTTTTTAACATAATCAGTTAGATATAAATAAAGCATTAAGCAAGTACTATCGACAATTGTACATGAGTGCTTCATAATCTCATTGCTGGAATAGCTCGCGAGTTGGGTGTTGTGCAACATTGGGTTTTATCGCAGCAGAACATCACAAACATCATCCAAGTGTCAATGCATGTAGTTGAGTTATTGTTTTCATTCCGGCATAACTTGAATGGTTTAGAATTAGGAACATAAAATTGGTAGGCAAGACACAAAAGGTGATTGTTAGGTCCAAATATTATTTGGTTGTTTATAACCCAAAAGGACGGTGAACATCAGAGCAGTGAAGAGTACAACTGCAGGCTGCATGAGTCAAAGACGTTACAAATGATGGCAACAGATAGACTGAACGTGTGTTTATGATGAGTATGAGTTAATTGACAATAACCAAACTAGACATTAAATATTATGCTTACTGTGAATTAAAAAGAGTAATAGTGGAGACAGATAATTTAATGCTGTAAATAATGGCTGTGTGAATAAATTAAAAATCAAATTTTAGAGTTTTTATTTTTATCAAGACCTCCATCCCTCACAAACTACCCCCCTCGGGCATTTATGTAACAATATTATGTACTTCAGTTAATTTTGCCAGGCATTGTGACCAATCTACACAGCGTGTAAACAGTAAGTACTTTCTCTTACCAAGTATTGTATCGGCTGATAAGTTGTTGCGGGATGTATGTTGTATTGGCGTCTTAGCGATTACAAAAGGAAAAAATAGTACTCTAAATAAAAAATTACAATATAGAATTTAAATATTAATTACAACATTCATCATGTGAATTAAGTTTCAAGAGTAATATCAAATTATTTGGTACAATGACATATAGCATTGTATTAAAAAATATTTCTGATCTATTGTTGCAGAGCATGAATACACTAACAGTATGTGAAACGTTACTTTCCAACATGGTGAACACCATTGTGATGCTTCTGATTTTTATTCGTTGTGTGTATGCAAGTGCTGAGCTGGTGTAGTCTGAATTTATAATCTGTAGTTTTGGTATTTGTACATTTCATTATGTGTAGTCAGTTGTAGGGGCCTTTTAAGCTAGTTCACTTGAGTGAAATGTAATATTACCGGTACGTGTTGACTGATTCATACAATAAAATTGTTTTTGTGTCTTGGTTCACCTTCACTGTTGCCTTCCACCATCATGAAGGCCAAGCTGCAATTACAGTGGGAAATACCTGTAGAAAATTGAACACACGCATACATATGGCGCTTGCTACAACACAACATAACGGTGTGAAATGGCCGCTTGTTCGTGTTACTGGCGTAACAGGATAAACATTTTTCTATTCTCTTATGCTGCGTTCTACGTCGGCCTGAATTGGTGTTGACCCATAGTTTCATACATGACAGTGAAAACTGCAGTAACAACATTTACATCTTTTAACCGTGAACAGCTGTTTCGACTGTAGTAATTTTTTAAAAGGTCATGTATGTATGTGTATGTCACAACTTTGTTACGTTTCCCTTAAGGTTTGAAACACAACAAATTTATTTATTTGCCTTGGTGTATCTGTGATATGAACATTTGCCATGGCTCAATAAGTTCCATAAATGCTGAATTCCCGCCAGTAAAACTTATGAAATTATGCAATAAAACTGACCTATCCAGTACGAATAGTTTGAAATGTGTATTTCTGGGAATATTGAATACTGCGCATATATTGATACAGACATTTTCTTGAAACACAGGGGCAGGTAACAAAGTTTTATTACCAGGACTCAAAATAAGGTTTATGTATTTAGTTCCCATTCTAAATACAGCAAAAAATTTAAGACTTCATTATTGTTCAGTATTTTTTAACTGGGGTTATGAACTTGATCGACGTTCCATTTTCTCCCTTGATTCTTTCTTCAATAATATAGCACACCCCTGATTCCATATGGGTCATTTAAAATTTATGTCTATAATTTCCACACAATACATACTGTATGTTCCATAAGTTGTCACGCAATAAAAAACAAAATAATTATAACATCAGACAATGATAATTATTAGTTTTAATTGTTCTATGCACAGTTATTTTCAAGTCTGTAATAACTGCCTGCGCTACAGATAACATAATAAATAAACTGTAAATAAACACTTCTGATCTGTTTTTATTTGTTTGTAGCCTCGCACAAGGTGGCGAATAACAAACTGCAACATATCTAATACCATCTGAGGACATAGAGAAAACATGTTCAGAAATATGTTCTGTGAGTTAAGGGTTAGTCATGGCTATTCAATCGCCCGAGATGGTTGCATATATGTAATGCCAAACTGAACGTTCTGGAATTTCGTCCTAAATGTAGTGCGACAAGCTGACTCCTTTTTCACTCATTTTAATAAAATCGCAAATCCGTACAAAAGGCCCAGTTTTATCAACAATTTTTCATAAAATCAAGCCAAAAATGTTACCAAATTGGAGTAAAAAAAACAAAGCACAATAAGTCCTAGACAGTCGTAAAAAAACACACAACAAATCCAATCTTAGTAACACAAGCAAAGTGAAAAAGCAGGCAAGCGAGAGCACAGTGGCAGGGCGAACACTCGACGGTAGTAGGGACTGAGGTGGCTGAGTGGTTGGACTGCTCGCCTCCCACCAAGGGGAACCGGTTTCAATTCTTAGCCGGGTCATTCCGGATTTTTGCAAGTGGAAATCGTGTTGGACATTGTAGCTGGTCAACGGGTTTTCTTGGGGATCTCCCGTTTCCTCTGCTCTTTCATTCCGGTGCAGCTCCACACTTCACTTCACCCTAGTCAGCTCTCAAGACTTTGCTGTTAAAGAGCTCCCTAAATCTCTCCAAAAACTCTCAACTCAACTCGACGGTAGTTGTGCATGGAAACATTCGGCCACTTAAGCAGTGGAGGGTGGGTGAGGGGCAGAGTGAATAGGTATTTGCCAGCTCTGGTGGTCTAGAGGGTTGGTATATATTTTTAGATAGGCATTACATCTAGTACAGGGCTCACCAAGGGATGTGCAGCAACAATAAAGTGCATGAAATTTTTTTTCTAATGATTTCGCTCAAATGTTTTACTTTTGTCATCAAAATTTTTATATGGTTCCTCAAAAATGAGTTGTTATAGTTTATACTATAGTTAGGTTTTCTGATCAGTGCAATATGTTACTACTCCCTTGACTTATCCTTCCAATCCCTCACACTCACCATACCTGTCACATGCCTTATTTTTTCAACTTTTGTGTTATATTTTACAACAGGGCCTGAATTTCCTATATGCATGGAAAGTCATAAGGAAATGAATGCCATCTATGAAGATTCCCTTCAGAAAACTACCACAGCATCAGTTTCACTTACTGGACCAGAGCTTGCGAGCATGATGAAGATAGGTACGAAAGTTGTACGTGGTGTGGATTGGAAGTGGGGAGATCAGGTATGATTCAAATAATTAATTTTATTATCATTATGCATTTCTATTTTATGTTTAGGTAACATGATATCCAGCATCCGCTGATACTGGTTAGGCAATTTAAGTTGCAGTAGGTAAGGTAATGATTCAGAGTTAACAAAATTATAGGTCACCTGTATAAACACCCACAGCATGTTATGCTTCTTGTCATTTTGGCTGTGTGAGTTTGATACAAACAAAAAAAATTAGTGATGTCACAGTACCACTTTTTTTGAGTCTTGATTTTGATACTGGTACCGTGCTTAATTCTCAATTCCAGAAATGGCAATTCTAGTTAATTGTCGACAATTTTTGATTTGTTTTAAAGAATTTAAACTATTATAAGGGTGCTCCCACCTCTTGTCAATGTTTGGTGTGTTAGTGCTAGCTGGTCACGCCACACTCTAGCACCACTCTGACATGGGGCGAGAGAACTTATCTCTGAGACTTCCTGAGGCTTTGAGGAGAACAAACACGTTAAGTCACTGCGACCCTCAGGCTACAAGCTTGTCACGTTGCTTACTGAGAGCTGCAGGGTCCTTATGTGGGGAACGCTGCGAACCCAGAGGGGCAGTTGAGGTCTGTGGTTAGTCATGCCGCTCACCGAGAGGAATCGGGGGGTCCTCTCCCCAAGTTGCTATAGCCCCGAGCACCATCCATCGTGAAGCGCACATTGCGGCGCCGATTAATTGATAGGACTCTGGCATGGGTTTACCCCAAGGCACCGGACACAGGAAGATTAGATTCTTTCCTAGGCAGACCACGCCAAATCTATCCTCCCCTGCGCTGCTACATAAATTTAAACAACAATTACGGTTGTGCCTGCGCCTCCAGGACACCCACTAAATTCTTTAAATAGTAGTAATCTATTTTTTCTTTTTTTTGAACCTCTGAGAAATAATGTAAGATCACTGACTGTACCTAGCAGTGTACTCGCAGCTATTTCTAAATCCCCACTCACCGGGTGGGTCATAAATGGGATAGCATAATCCCCAGTGCTCAGCTATGTGCTCTGTTGAGCCAGAGCCAGACGCCCCCAGGGTGCAACCGCGTCAGCCTATACGGCCCCCTTAAAATCCTTGTTAACAAAAGACTGTTTTCCTAGTCTCTAGAGAATACTGGGCCAGGCACCTTCATTCCACGTTGGCTTAACTGTCATGAAGTTATTTCTTAGCGCCCAACGTGGGACCTTACGAAGCTCTGGTACAGCTAGTGAAACCAGGGCACACCCAGAGGAGAGCCTCATTTCTGAAAAGAGTAAACGCCACTCCACTTAAACCCAGAACACTTTGGAGAGTGTTGAAAACTCAGTGGTGCCCAAAAATCCAGAGCGGTGATTTTATAATGGTGACGGAGAATAGCTGGAGTACCTCACCGAATGAGGAGAATCTTGATACCTCACCATGTCCCATGCCTAGCTGTACCGGAGAAATAAATCTAACTATCCACTCCGCACACTATGGTGACAATTACCTCACCTTTGCTTAGGATGGGAGGAAANATGGTGACAATTACCTCACCTTTGCTTAGGATGGGAGGAAAAAGAATAAGACACGGACGGATTGGAATTCCGCTGCCTCAGGTGTCTGGAAAGACAAGCTCATTGCAAAGCAGTGCAATGCGCTGGGGAAGGATTATACAGTCTCTCCCACCAAGTAAGAGCCTGCCAAAGTGCTGGTATTACCCAGAATGGCATTTCCATTGTGACTGCCCAGTGCTCCTGGGCAGACANGTCTCTCCCACCAAGTAAGAGCCTGCCAAAGTGCTGGTATTACCCAGAATGGCATTTCCATTGTGACTGCCCAGTGCTCCTGGGCAGACACTGCAAGAAGGAAGCTCAAGCCAGCGCCGCGAAGGTTAAGGCCCTGTCCAGAGCAAACCGAAGTCGAACGACGACACGCAGAAACCGGCGGGAAACTCCGGGGCTGGGAAAACGGGCAATCGTGAGCCCCGGCAAAATAAATCAGACCCCAGCAGTTTCCGATTTACAAGAAGGTGCGAAAACAAAGACCTGCCTCAGATTACCATAAAAATTTACGACTGCGAAATGTTGGCTACGCTAGACACCTCGGCGAACGCAAATTTTATTCACCAGTTAGCTGTACCCAACGATACCCAAGACACGGAACTCCGGAACACTACCACAGCCGTGAATATGGCCCAGGAAGGGATGCACCTGTCAATCGAAGGAGCAATCACTCTATTGATCGAGGTGGGAGGAGAGACTATCTCGACAAAGTTTTTTGTAGCCCGTGTGTTAAGAGGAACAATATTTCTAGGACAACCCTGGCTAGCCAAGCAACAGGCGTTCATTGACTGCCAGCAAAGTAAAGTGTGTTTAGGAACTGAGAAGCGGAGGTCTATCACCTGGAAGGAGCCAGAAACAAACAAAACACAAGGCATTATGGGGGAAGAAGTGAACCACCAATTAGACGGACCAGCAGTGGCACACTTGGTAGCTATATTGAACTAGTACTAGAAGGTGTTCTCGTACACCAAGGAATCCTATGGCAAACCAGCAGCATCATGCAGGAAATTCATCTTTGTCGCCCTGATGTAATACATAACAAGCCAGGCAACCCATCACGCTACCGGAGGCAGCTCATTGAGAAACAAATCGAGAAAATGAAGCCACCAGAAATCATTGAACCCACCAATTCAGCCTATAATGCTAGGGTGGTACTAGTGCCGAAAAAGGATGGAACACTGAGAGGTTCTGCGTGAACTTTCACGACCTCAATCAAATCAAGCAACCAATATCCGCAATCCTTATTAATGTGGGTCACACACTACAGGTTCTGGGCAAAGCCAAAATTGTTAGTGTGCTGGATTTGTGCTATGGGNTGTGGGTCACACACTACAGGTTCTGGGCAAAGCCAAAATTGTTAGTGTGCTGGATTTGTGCTATGGGTATTGGAAAATCTCCGTACAACAGGAATGAAAAAATTACACCGCATTTACCACTTCTGTTAAGGAAGTGTACCAATTTAACGTAATGCCATTTGGGCTGAAAAACGCCCCAGCCAGTTTTCAAAGACTCATGTCAGTGGCCATCCTGACAGGATATATAGGAGATTTCTGTCACGCATATCTGGATGACGTGATAATTTTCTCAGACTCCTGGGAAGACAACATGAGACAACTGTGACTGGTACTGGAGAGATTCGAGCTACATGGTCTAACATGCCGGCTAGGAAATTGCCACTTTGGCAAACATGAGATAACAATTTGTTGGGGCACCACGTTACACCAGAGGGAAACTTCCCGCAAACAGAAAAAATCAGAGCAATTAGCGAAGCCAACACCCCCGAAACCGAAAGCAGTTACGCCAGTTTTTAGGCACATAAAACTGGCTGAGGGATTTCGTCCCAAATGTAGCAGACTTATTGGGACCCCTTAATCAATTGCTCCAAAAAGACCAGACATGGAAATGGATACCTAAACATGACCAAGCATTTAATGTTTTGAAAACCCAGTTCGCCGAGCTAGTGATGTTGCGTAGACCGACGGCTGATACGCCCCTAATTCTGCAAACTGACGCGAGTGGGGTGTGATTGGGTGCTACACTGTATCAGGAAGTCACCGGACACAACAAACGCATGATTACTTACGTAAGCACCCTGATGTCCAACACACGCAGCGCCGGAACTACGGCAATGAGCAAGAATGTTTAGCTATTATTTGGGCCCTTAAAAAAATTAAGATATTACGTGGAGGATGCCCCATTTATTTTACGTACCGACAACAGGGCATTAACGTGGCTACTTACCGCAAGTGCCACAAAATAAAAATTAGGATGATGGGCGTTGCCTCTGCAGGAGCAATCTTTTGAAATTAAGCAATACCCAGGCCAACTTAATGAACTCCTCGACTCTCTATCCCGCACCCCTGATGAAAACAAAGCGAAGGCAGAAATAGATGACTGGGAGCTTATGCTACCCCCGAATGTCTAGTCAAAATACCCGTTCACAAGGAGCTTACAGTAAAAGCCCTTGAAGCACAGTTAGACTGCGAGAAATTTGTGCGCTATCAGCAGAACAACCCAGAGATACGGGATATAATGGAAAGTGCAAACTAGAACAAGGTTATGTATGGGCCCGCCCTCATGTGCCCACCGAGGACTGGAAGCTGTGGATTTTGCCCACATTACGGCAAGATTGGTTTTGTCCACATTACGGCAAGATTTGTGCTACTATTTTCACAAGCACCCACATGCCTACACCCATGTGGCTTGCCCTGATTTATACCTGCCCATGCGACGGCAAGGAGTGAAGGGAAGGATCGCTGGGAGAATTTCATTCACGTGCTGCCTGGGCCATGACTGACAGAGGTTTCCCAACCCCACACTCAGTTGATGTGTGCTTCAACCTATCAATAGCATGTGGCCCTCGACTTATATTGATCTAGTCATGCCTGGCAGCTGGCCGCTTGTACATTGCATGTCTGTCAAAGCTGGACAGTGGCAGGGGGTGTTGTCAACTCACCNGCGTAGTACAAACTAAAACTGTCGACGCAGTCTGAAAGTTTCTAAATAATGCTGAGGCTTACTGAAAACTACAACGTTCAAAACGGAAAATGGATGCCTGATAAACGTTAAACGGCAAACACATGCCCGATAAACAAACTATCACAGTAAAACGAACCACCACGGCTTCTAATTTCAAACCCGATAAAAATATTACGAAGCTTACCAAAGTAAAAGAAAATGAAATACGTGTCCCAAAAATTAAGAATACTGCATCATTACAACATACAGTATTTACAGAAACCAAATTCCAAATTCTAACATCAGATACAAATTCTCTCACAAAAAAAAAACACACACAATAACTTACTATCACAATCTATACTCCTAATAAAGCATATAACCACAATTCATAAACCACAATGTGAATTATCTCTCCCTCCTTTTGAACCAAATTTGGAGCAGCTAATGTAGCATTACTCCCCACAAAATTACCCTTCAAGAAGATAAGCTAAAATCTTATCTTCTTATCACTTCTATCATAAGTGACCTAACAACCATATCCAATGGTTTCACGAGTGGATCCTAGTCCTACATTCACTAAACCTGAACTAGACACCATCATGTCCTCTTCAAGCACAAGGTCATCCATTCCCACAGCACTGCTGTGTGCTGCCTTTAATCATCAACTCTCCATTCTGCCAGGCTGCCCACGGCACACACGGCCAGGGGTATACCTCACAACCGCCATTTATATTCTCTCCTTTTTCACCTTTCTTTTCCATTGATTTGGGCTTCTCTTACACATCAAGACACTACCAAATATGACAAAATATATACAATTCCTAAATTCAGTACAAGAAAAGGTGGTACATGTGGTTACTATTTGCAAAATGCACATTAAAATTGTTTGTGGAATAGTTTGACATATCCAATACTACGCTTGTCCAGTTTAAACTCTGATAGCTGGTCTGTCACAACCCGCACCTTCTCAGAGGCACGTGCACAAGACGCAATATTTAAATCAAATACACATATTAACTCTCTTAATGTATGTACCTTGTGCTGGCAATCTACATATTGTTGCGTGATACTCACGTTTTTACATGTATGAGGGAGCTACGGGCTCTTTTTCTGCAACACAGAAGACGCTCATCCTACCCACACTTCACTTGTGCCATTATTGCCCTTCCTGGCCACACACCTACTTAACTGTTGCACAACACAGGGTCACTTGCAGAGAAGCTAACACTTTCGCTGCACCATTGGGTCTCCTCCAGGTGGTGTGACTGGGCGAGCCAGGCCACGCATAAGGTCTCTTGAGCACTAAGCAAGTGAGGGGATCCACCTATTATGCCTACATACAGTCTCTTATTGAAGCACTAAGCAGGTGCAGGGAAACTATTATATGCATGTAGTGTCTGTTTCTGCATCATTGGTGGCCTGTACAAAGCCTGCAGGAAGGCATTGGAGGTGCTTCCTGAGTTCTCGGAGCCCAACCTCGAATAGGCAGTTGGTCCTGGATTTTACTTTCTTAACTGGGTTTTAGTAGATTGCAGCCCCTTCTCCATATTCACACCATTTCTGGTTCAGGTGCATCATTAGTAGGGTGGCATAAATGCCACCTTTTGATGAAAATCACCACTCCTGGTTCTAACTTTACCTTCCATCATCCTCAATGGTAATATAAAATTCTACATAGCGCAACCCACATGAGCTCGTCTCTATAGTAGTATGGTCTGGTATCAGGGCTCTCTGGGTGTGCTCACATTTCTGCTTTATCACCCTTGTTCACTCTTCTCCTCTACTGCAGGGGCAGGCATTAATTTTTTTGCAGGTCTTTTTTTTACGTGGGGAATTCGAAGCTTTCCGGTAGTGGCTCCTGTGTACTTCTGGTACTCTTTCATGCCTGTCTTGTGATGGGACACGTCTTGCTTGTCTGTGACTGGGTCGGTTCCCTCCCACTTTGTGGCAAATCCTGCGCAGGTGTGTACTATGTACTTTTTATTCTATTGTGAGGGGTTTAATCTTATTCTCCTTAACAGGTGGGTAGTGTTTCTATTAGCGACTGACCTTGATAATTATCTGAGTCATTGTTCCTGGACTCGTTCCAGCTCCAATCTCCTGCCGACGAAGATTTTGACCCAAAAGTGGCTTACTTGGGGAGAATCCAGCGGCCTCATTTCTTCTATTTTGAATGGAGAACAAGATAGTTGGGATGTACTGATCCCAAGTTTAGTGGTCTTCTCCGATTCTTACTCTCATACCCTTTTTGATTTCATTTTTCAGTATAGTTGGCCTGGGGATGATATTCAGGAGTTGTCATGTTTCACCTCTCGTTTTATTACAGCCTTCTTCCCCATGCTTTACCTGTGAACTATGCGCCATTGTCAGTTAATGTTTTCTCTAGATATTCCTAGCATGGGTAGATCTAATTTTCTAAATGGGTGCAGATGCTTTGAGTAGTTGCATGTTTCAACAATTTAGCTTCTGTCTACCCGGAAAATTGGTTAGTAATCATGAGGAGGAAATGGTTTCCTTTCCTTGACAGAGGGTATGGTCCGATAAGGGGAGGGAGTGAGTGAGTGAAGAGATTTGGGCTGCTCTTAACATCGAGGTCTTGAGAGCCGAGGTCACAATAAGGTCAATTGAATCTCTGTCCAGGGCCGTGTGGGTCTTTGTGCCCTGGAGGCAGGGTGTGCAGTCAGGTGGCTTTTGCTAATGATGCACATTGTACATTGGGTCGCATTGGTTCCCACATCTGTTTTCACTCGTGGCCACCAATATTTGTCTGCAACTGCCCTGAATATTTTCTGCATTCCCGGGTGTCCTGTAAATCCATGAGTATGGTGACTTTCAAACACTGCTTGGTGAAGGGGTTTCGGTACCCAGTCTCCTCAATTCTAATTTTCTTCTGGATGCTTTGTCCATATCGTGCCCGAGTCATCTTGGCAACATTGCTCAGGATGCACCTACATCCATTTGTCTAGTTATTTTTCTTGGTGTTGGGTCCTTACATGGTCATCCCAGCCTTGGTCTGCTATCTTATCCAGTCTCATCAGCAGTGCTTACAATGTGATTTTTCTGTACTCATGTGTCCTCTTTGGGTATTTTGAATGAACTATCCTATCCCATTCCTCCATTCCCTCTGCAAATTTCTCCTTGCCTAGGTATCTTTACAAGGCATCTGGAAAGGTATCCTCTGTCCCTGTGCAGTGCTTGACTTCAAATGAAAACTCCTCTTCTCATCTTTACCCTTTCCTCCTTGGTTTTGTGAAGCCATACCAGCACCTGGTGGTCTGTTCTTAGTATAAAGTGATGGTCCTTCAGATAGTGGTGATACCACTTTATGACCCATACCAGAGCAAGGCACTCTTGTTCACTTACTGGGTATCTCTTTTCAGTTTTTGTCAGTGTTGCACTGGTGGCACATCCAATTATTGTTTTGTTTTCCTGAGGCCCTCGTGGTATAATACTGCTCCCATGCAAATTCTGCTTGCATCAGTTTGTAAGATAAATGACCTCTTTGATTCTGGACAGTGGAGCCAAGGGAGATCCAGGAATTTTCTCATTATTTCAGCAAGGGTTTCCTGGTGGTTTCTCATCCATTCGTACCTTCCATCATCCTCCTACAGCCGCTCATTGAGTGGTGCTGCGCTTTCTGCCAAATGTGGGACATGGTCCTTCAACCAGTTACAAGTGCCCAGGAACTGTTATAGTTGTTTATTAGATTTCGGGACTTCTGGTTTCAAATGAGTTGTTACAGACTATGGGGTAGCCTAATTCCCTTCTGGGGTTACTATGTAACCGTGATATTTAATTTTATCTGCAGAAATGGCATTTCTGAAGTCTACATGTCAGGCCATGTATCTGAAGTCATTCTAACACCATGATTAGATGTCGTTTGTGCTCTCTCCAATTATCGGAGTACACTATTATGTCATCCAAATATGCAAAGCAAAATTCTCCACCATAGTCCACTAGAATGTCTGTCGACATTAATTTCTGAAATGTGGAAGGAGCATTTTTATCTCAAAAGGAATTACTCAAAAAACTGTTGAGTTTCTCCATCTGAGGTGGAGAAGGCCCTGCAATGTCAGGATGCTGGTTTCATGGGTATCTAAGAGAGTGGCATTTTTATTAAGTACCATTCTTAGTTCCTCTGCCTGGTGCTCTAGTTGCTGGTGTTGCACTTCTTCCCATGGTATCTCTTCCCACTCTTCCTTCCTGCTGTCCAGGATCCAGGGTATTTGATCTCTGTTTCTTGGATTCCTAGATGACTTCTTTTTTTCTGAGCATTCAAGCACTCATTCTTGCTTCATCATCCAGAGTAATCCCAGTATCACTTCTTTCCCTAGATATTTAGACACACAGAATTTTTCTCCAGATCTGAAAGGTTGGGCATGATGGTTCCTTTGTGTTTCAGCTTTTAGCTGGGCTCTGCCAGGT
>NQII01001631.1:448438-461922 GCA_002778355.1 Clitarchus hookeri
TTTTTTTTTTTTTTTTTTTTTTTTTTAGGAAAATTTGTTTTTATTTATTTGTTTAGCCTATGCTTTAACAATAAATACTATACATTTTAATTTATCAAAAACAAACTCTCCAAATTTTGTAAATTTTAGGAATCATTTTGAAGTATCTAAAACAAAAAGAAATGTTTTGTCAAATGCCTTGCCATCAGCTTGAAGAAGTAAAAATTTTCATTTAAGTTTTAGTTTAATCTTTTTAGATATTCATGCACATTCATTACGTCAGAAAAACTGCCCTTTGCATTATACTGTATATCAGTAAATATTTGCATTGTTTATTAAATTGAACTATTGCATGTTCATTCTGCAGAGTGGTGTTGAAGTTCAAATACACCGACTTCTGTGAAGACATGTCTTCATGATTAGATTGTATCATACTACCATTACAAAACATTACTGATATTTCAGACACAGCATAGGCACAAATATTGTCAGTTATTCAAAAAATTAGTGTACAGTTGCTTTGTTATAAAAAATATTAACAAGCATCCTGTGACTACAGAAAGTGGAGGTTAAAGCAGTGTGTTATGCTGCCAGACAGTGTGAATATCAAGAGTATGGGTTGTTATGCACATTATCTTTTGTTGGAGTGTTTGCATTTGACCGCACACCTGGCAGTGGTGGCTCCATTTGCAATGGTGCCATGCCAGAGCAATGTGGAACACCACAGACTGGCAATGTGTGGTGTTTAGTAATGAGTGCCGATTTTTTATGGGGACTGATGATCATCATGCCTGGGTGTGGAGGGTCACTGGCGAACACCATAGTTCCAATCTCATTGTCAAGCAGCACACTTCCTTCATGGCAGGCATTATGGTCTTGGGAGCCGTAGCCTATGATAGCAGATCCTCTCTTGTCATGTTACATGGAACATTGGTGACCTAGCAGTATGTGGACAGGCCTCCATCTGCTCCCCTTTTTGGCCAGAATTCCAGGTGTGATATTCCAGCAGTATAATGTCCAACCACACATGGCATAGGTTACCCAGGATTTCCTCCATCATGTCCAAACACTACCATGGCCTGCCCGCTCCCTTAGCATGTCCCCAATCAAGCAAGTGTGGGACCAGTTGAAATGCCAGCTACCACCGTGCCACAGTGTCTGGGAGTTTGAACACACAGTGTAATAATTGTAAGCCCATCTCTTTCAGCACATCTGGCATCTGCTGGACTCCATGCCAGACCATTTTGCAGTGTGTCGCACTATTGAAGATGACCAGACGGCATATCGCAGATCCATGTGTAGTTGTCCTGCTGCTCTTGTGATCACGTGTACTACTCATCTGTATCACCAGTTTCATAAAGTTTCATTACTGTCCGATGCATCCTTTTGTCTGCACTGTTTTTATTACCTGGTAGTGTATATCACAGAATTGAAAGGCAGTCGGGGGATGGCCTTGATTTAGTGACAAAAACGTGTCTTACAATAGATTATGATTCAATTTGGATGTTGCATCTGGTAAACGTTATGGCGTAGCTGATACTCTCATAAGCTAACACAAATTTATCCTAAATGTAAGGCTTGTTGGCTGAACACAGAGTGAGTGATTCTTATTTATCTTAATGCTAAGTTGAGACTAATACAATGCATAAAAATATTTAGTTTGGTATAACTACATCTAGGGGAGATAAACAGTATCCCAGGCTGTCATGCTGTTATGCTCTGAATTTTTTTATACCATCTCAGTTACCTTGAATGCCATTTTAAGGGAAGATGTTGTATAGGGGCTCCTTTGACATGGTGCCTTGGGTCATGAGGGTTGGTGGTATCGTCGACGGCAGACAGTAGCGCCCTCTGGTTTGTCCTGCTGTTGCAAGCAATAGAGGATCACAATGGGACAGAGCACTTTTAGCCAACAAACCTGTAGTACTTTTTAAAAGGTTGAAAGTAAAATAATTAAGAATCCAAGATATTGGTGTGACACATCATAGGCCATATGCAATATCCCATTGAGCCTCCGCCTCAGCTGTGACCCCCGTATGCTAAGCCACCATGCTGCCAGTTCCAGCAGCATCGCCTCCTTCACTTCTTACATGCCGAGAGGGGTTCTGTTACCACCTAGTTGCAGGCAACCTGCACTACATGCATGCCTGCCTTGGAGATCTGGTTGTGTTGTGTCACTGTGGACAGGTCTCCAGACAGAGGTAACGAATGTGCATTCCTTTCATGCAGCAGGAGTGGCAAGCTCTCTCTCCTACTTTGCTCTTCCTCCCTTCACTTGCCCCTGGCTGGATGGGTATAAATTCATGTCGCACAGGCCCCTTGGGGCAGTTCTGTTCTGCTCAGTCTCCGTATTGTTCAGCTTCCTGTAAGGAGATTGGGAAAAAGTTTTTGTGTCTCATCAAAAGATGGCTGTTGGAGACTTAAAATGGCCACTTAGGTATGTTTCTGTGCCAATTACTGCTTTTCAAAGAGAATTGCTTCCCTCTTTGTGTTCCATCACATNATGACAAAGCTTCTGGTTCAACCCCGACCAAGTCAGCTAACCCACTCCTTCCACAGCGTATAAACTCACCGGTGGAGGTGCCAGGCCTTGACAAGGATTGATCCAGGGACTTCTGCTTTACACACTAGCTAGGGGATTGTTTTGCCTGCTGACCTCTACAGGGGTGAACATTAGAACCTTCCTGCTCATGACGCTCACTCATCGACGAGGAAGCAGGAGGAGCGTCCGGAGGACAGCTGCTGTCCACGCATCTCTTCACCCCCTTAGTCAGCCCNGGTATAAATTCATGTCGCACAGGCCCCTTGGGGCAGTTCTGTTCTGCTCAGTCTCCGTATTGTTCAGCTTCCTGTGAGGAGATTGGGAAAAAGTTTTTGTGTCTCATCAGAAGATGGTAGTTGGAGACTTAAAATGGCCCCTTAGGTATGTTCCTGTGCCAATTGCTGCTTTTCAAAGAGAATTGCTTCCCTCTTCGTGTTCCATCACATAACTTTTCGGTCGTCCAGGTTGGATCAGTAACAAGAAAACAGTGTTAAAATAATTTTTGTAATCGGTTTGGCAGTTTTGTAATTAGCATGATTCCAATTGGTGGTGAAACAATAGGCATGTAGGTAGGAGACAGGAAGAGAGTAAAGTGGCCATGTTGGTTTGTGATATTTGCACCCGGGCCATCCGAGGCTAACATTTTTTAATGTTTGTGGTGTTAACATGCAGGAAAGACACTGGCTCAATTGTTTCAGGTGCCAAAACAAATATTATGCAAGAAAGNGAAGAGAGTAAAGTGGCCATGTTGGTTTGTGATATCTGCACCCGGGCCATCCGAGGCTAACATTTTTTAATGTTTGTGGTGTTAACATGTAGGAAAGACACTGGCTCAATTGTTTCAGGTGCCAGCACAAATATTATGCAAGAAAGTTGGGTATGTGAGTTGACTTTGGGCTGGATGGGCTAGTGAGTCCCTTTGTAGAGATAGGTTATATTTAATGGAACCGTTCCAAAGGACAGTTTAACAGAAAGGAAACTGGAACTACAGTTTTGAGCAAGCCAAGTGAAAAGTTCCATTAGAACATCACACTATTTCATCACCCCTCAGGATACTTCAGATACCAAGGGGCCATGCAATAATAAAAGGAAGTCACGTCCCCGCCCTCGCCTATTGTAATACCGCTAAGAAGAAGCTGCCCGTATGCAAGAGTTTGCGCCTAAGAGAGCGGTGGATACTGTCCACATATNTTGTAATACCGCTAAGAAGAAGCTGCCCGTATGCAAGAGTTTGCGCCTAAGAGAGCGGTGGATACTGTCCACATATCTGCCAAATTACCCTGCCACTACACCATCCGAGAGATGGCAGCAGAGTTGCCGTCCGACTCGAGCTCGAAGGGTGGCAGCCGAAGATAACCCAAGGGACCCGAAAGACATGCTGGCCAGCAGAACATAATGCTGTTCGCCCAGTGGAAACATCAGTTGTGGCGAAGCAGCTTGCACTAGCACCATCTAGTGCTCGTGCTCTCTGCCAGCTCCTCCACTCTGAGGAGCCAACACTGCAAGTTCTTTAAGTAGCTCGCCTTAGCACCAGTCATGCTAAGGCTCTCTACCACAGCCACAGTCCTCCTGAGTGCTCTTCCAAAGACTTCCAGAGTTATACTAGAACTTACAACCTCCGATGCCTTCACTACCAGTGCAGCCGAAGAAGCGTTGCTAATCCTGACACTTGCCATCAAGTTCACCACACCCGACACGTACACCACACATGGTGCCCCGATTCCCTTTAGGACGAACATCCGCAATTAGGGTTTAGTTGTTTTCACGTCTACTTAAATGTTGCTCTCGTCCGCTCTTCATGCCAGGCTCTTCCAGCCGACAGGCCTCTTCACCTGTCCTGTCTTGCCATTTTACAAAGTCAGTTGAACTTCTAGTGTGTGTTGAGGTAGGAGATAGTACAGGTCACCGTGTTCTATTCTCATGAGAATAAAACACGTTTTCCAGCTAACTTCTGTTTCCTTGCTCTGAAGTGATCATATGCCCTTTCTCCAACCTGTTAAGTGTCATCCCGGAAGGAAGCAGCTGGGAACCGTGTATTTGGCAACTGTTTATCGACCTAGAGTAGGACTGTGGGCAGCACCTAACCAGGACTGCACGTACGTTGCACACACCACAGATTCGACGGCCACACATACTGTGAACCTGGCACCTTGGTGCTAGGGACATACGTACGGTAGAGCCACAACCACTAGAATGACACATGACAAAGCTTCTGGTTCAACCCCAACCAAGTCAGCTAACCCACTCCTTCCACAGCGTATAAACTCACCGGTGGGGGTGCCAGACCTTGACAAGGATTGATCCAGGGACTTCTGCTTTACACACTAGCTAGGGGATTGTTTTGCCTGCTGACCTCTACAGGGGTGAACATTAGAACCTTCCTGCTCATGACGCTCATTCATCGACGAGGAAGCAGGAGGAGCGTCCGGAGGACAGCTGCTGTCCACGCATCTCTTCACCCCCTTAGTCAGCCCATACCAGCCTTCAGCTGCTTTACCACATGGGAAAGTGCACATGTCACCCGACACCTAATGAAGTCTCACTTCGCTACCCTCCCCACCAACCTCTTTGGCCCCTTCATAAGGGTTCCCGGAACTACTGCGCCGTGATGTCCCACTGCCACTTGGCATTTTTTAAATGTATCTTGTAATTCATATATGGCATTATTAGGTATGTTACTTAAACTAGATAGTAAGTAGGTGCAAATCATATAAATGTATATACATTTATTCACAAAATATTGCATGTTTTACAAAATGTCTACTTTAAAAATAATTTACATTTCTGTTATAAGTATTAGGTATATCAGGATAATTATATAATTACAAAGTATATTTAATAAGTTGTTGCTTCTCTTAGGTTTCTAACACTTGCAGATCAGTACAAACAAGTAGTTAGAAATAGCCAGTTATGTGTCAGGGGCTGAGGACAAGTTGGTGGCCATCTTGGATGATGTCATGTGGCAATCTCTTGCTCTGTCATTCCTTGTCAATGTAGGCTATGTTGAATTTCCCTTCCCGCTCTCTTATTCCTGGAACCTTTAATTTGGAACATAGTTTTATATAAATTTTTAAATATGGAGAAAAAGAATAAGGTGGAGAAAGTGGCATTTGCTGACGATTGTTTGATAATAATAAGAGAAAACAATAGAAGAGGAATTGAACTAGGGGCAAGTGAAGAAATGAATAAATTGATGGAGTGGGCTGATAAAAATGGATTACAAGTGGCAGTGGAAAAGACAGTGGGGATTATAGTAAAAGGGAATATGGGTGTGAGACCACCTGTTGTCAAATATAATAGTAAAATTATAAAGGTAACTAAACAAACAAAATATTGGGGAATAATAATTGATAACAAATTTTCATTTATACCACACATAAATATGCTCACAGAAAAACTGATGACATTATGCAATAAAATTAAATACAAAGTCAGGAAATATACAAAATATAGTGCAGCTACAAGAAAGATAATATACAAATCCCTGTTTGTAAATACAATAGTTTATGGAGCAATAGTATTAGACACAAAATTACAAAATCGATAAATAATAAAATGATTAAGAGCACTACAAAGATTTATATTAATCAGGTTGCATGATATGGCATCTACTACATCTTTGGCGGCAATAATAATTTTAAATAAAATATTACCGATTGATTATATAATAATAAATAGGAACGTAATTTACAAGTTAAAATATACAGAACAACAAATAAATATGAATGGACAAACTTATAAAGGTTTCACACAGAATAACAACAGGTGGATAAGTAGGATGGACGATGGGGAAGAAGATAGTGTACAAGGATGCACTAAGTAAATGGAAAAAAGAGTGGAAAGACACAGATAGAAGTATTGGTATTAGATATTATAGTAAGAATATAGAACATTGGTACAGAAGTAAATTATGGATGAATAAGATTAAAGGGAATCATAAGTGGTCATTGCCAAATCAAGAGTTACCTAAATAGAATCAATAAAATAAATAGTGATACTTGCGAATGTGGGGAAGGAGAACAGAATATTTACCATATTTTATATATATATGCAATATGTTTGAGAATGAAAGAAACAAATTAAGAACGGTTTTGGGAAGCAAAGAAAAACAATGGCCTTTAACTAAATACAATATATATGACAACAAAGTATACAAAAAAATAGAAAGATTTGTTGATGGAATGTACAAAGAAGTCAAGACATTTAACGATGATTTCTTTGATTGGGTTGGGTAAAGGGAGGGCAAAGTAAGTAGCTGATGGCTGTGTCAGGCGAGGCCAGTGGGGCGCCCAGTTTACTGGGCAAGGGCGCTGGTAGTGCCATGCTTGATGGCAAGGCTGACACGGAACAGTGAAAGCCTTGTTTTTTTGGTAAGGGAAAATACATAAGGTTAAAAGTCTTGACAGTTTTAAATAAATATTTTTTGGTCTATTTTAATAATTTTAGTTTAGATCTAATTATACTGGTTTTATGAAGTTTTAAAATTTTAATTTTTATGTTAGATGTTTTATGATGAATCATTTTATACTTCTGATAAATGGATTGAAAACAAAATAGCAGGAGGGAGAAAGGGTCTGAGTGACAGCCTTCCTGTGGCTCCCCGTGGAAACTGGATATCCCAGGCAAATAGTCACACCTCCCTCCCGTGGGGATTCCCAAACGATACAACAAATAAATATTTTAAAAGATTTTCATTTTGAAATTTTAAAATATTGTGGTCATACTTTTAGAAATTAAAAATTTTATAATATTAATTTTTTAACAATATAACGTTACCTTGGCAGTGAGAAATTGGATTTCTTTATAAGGCAAATGGTATTTTATGAATTTTGAGAAAAGTTTTTATTTCAGATAAGTTAATAGTAGAAGGGAAAATCCGGAGAGCCTGAAGGCTATGAGGGCCATGTTTTATTTACTTACTTACTGTTATTTCTAGCCAATGGTGGCCATCTTGGATGTCCCTACTTAATGCACTTGCATTCCGTGTGTGGTGTTTTCTCAGAGTCCTCCCGATCTTTATTTTCTCACGCTCTCTCATTCATGTGATTGAGGCTGGGGACAAGCTGGCAGCCATGTTGGATTTCCCTCCCGCTCTGTCTTTACTGGCCAATGGTGACCATCTTGGATGTCCCCACTTCATGCTCTTGCATTCCATGTGGGGAGTTTTTTCAGAGTCCTACCAGATGTCCCCACTTCATGCTCTTACATTCAGAGTGTGGGGATTTCTCAGCGTCCTCCCGATTTCCTTTATTTTTCCATGCTTTCTCTTCATAACATAGGCATCACCTCCAACAATGAAAAGGGCTGCAGGGTCAAGTGTGCCTTAAGCCTACTTATAAGCATAGTTGGCTATAATTTCCGAACCATTTAAGATATAGTCACCAAATTCATAACATAGTGATCACCTTGATTATGAACAGGGACGCAGGGTCAAGCATGCCATAAGCCCACTTATAAGCATAGTTGCCCACTATTTTCCACCCACCAAAGCTATAGGCATCAAATTCATATCATAAAAATCTCTTCTGGTGAAGAACAGGGTGGTAGGGTCAAGTAAACTTTAACGCATCTTATAAGTATAGTCGACCACCATTTCCAATCCACAAAAGCTATAGTCATCAAATTAATAACATAGACATCGCCGCCGACAACGAACAGGATGGTAGTGTCAAGTACACCCTAAGCCCTCGTATAAGTATAGTTGGCTACCATTTCCCACCCACCAGGGTTATAGTCACCAAATTCATAACATAGGCATCACTTCCGACAACGAAAAGGACTGCAGGGTNATTCATAACATAGGCATCACTTCCGACAACGAAAAGGACTGCAGGGTAAAGTACACATTGGACCTTTGTATATTCACTGCGAGTAAAATGTCTTTCTTGCACTATGCAAATAGAATGACCTACTAAGTTGGTTTAAAAAAATTTAGAATTTTTCTTTTTTTTACATTAACTTACTTACTTCCACAAGATATAAATTGAAAACCATGTAATAACTGATATTCCAGCTCAACTGGATATTTTAATTATGTATAATGTATGTATTCTTTTTTCTGTTATTCTAATATGTATCCAACCTTGTCTACCCTTGTGACCATTCGTTGCATCGTCGTACAACAGCAGCATAAACTGAACACCCTGCCGATGTCACAAACAACAGGGGAGTGGCAGTCAGTAGCATCATCTCACCGGTGTTTGGGAAAGCATCCACTTCCACCAACACTCCGTCGATTTGCTGATGGTCCCACTCACTTTGATCTAACCACTAGTGTAACACCAAGACTACCTCCCCTTACACACCTCGCGAGGGGGGTGGGGGAGGAAGTGCTTTGTTCTTTCGTGTGGCTGCGCTTTGGCGCATTAGGCTGTGGCTCATCACATTCAGGGGGGTGATAATTATTTACTCCTTTCATACAGTTGGTAAGACTTGGATTCCACGAGACCAGCATTCGTGCTCCAATGCAACACTATGTCGTCAGGAAGTAGCATAAATGAAGGCAGCATTAGGAAATTTAGCGCCCCTGATCAGGATGTAGACGACATTCTGATGCCATTTGTGTGGCCTGGGTCATTGATGATGTGAGTGACCCCAAAAGCAGACCATTATACCAAATTATTTCTTTAGAGTTTAGAGTGCATTGTAAAATCCAGATTGTGCAATGACTTCAGAGTTGGCCACGGGCAACATCCGTGTCAACTTGACAAGCTGCCCCAATGTAAACACATGACCAGGGGCATTTTATATAATTAATTATGTGCAATTAATGTATGTTTTATAATGTCTTGCCGAACTGCATAGGAAAACAGTATAAACTATGCAAAGATGATAAAAGCGGAATAAGCAGTACAACACAAAATTCTCTGTGCCAATATTTTTACATGTTAAGTGTTAATTTTATTTATTTAATGCATTTGAGGGTGGTTGTGTAATTGCACTTTTAAAACATAGAGTCCTATTTGTTCTATGACCATGGCGCCTACCCCACTTCCTGTGAGCCGGTAAACTGTACCATCAGCAGTCAGAAGCAGCCGTGAACAGGATTTGTCCATGCTATGTTAGTGCTTCCCAGGTTCTTCATCAACCTTTGTCTAACCATCAAGAACAATAGACTTTAACTTTTTAATGAACATTTAAGTATTAATTAACTTCATAACTTTGTAGGAGTGCCCCTCCCACCTTTGCAGGTTCTTTAAAGCCCCCAGCTGCTTATAATTTATTGAACTTCTGCTACGCAGTGTAAGCCACCAACAGGCTTATGAGTTGTGGCCACTTTAAGACAGGTGTGGGTATCTACATTGTAACTGTAACCAAGTAACGCACAATAAAAACAGTGCGATCTTACTGGCCATGTTGTTATTGTAGATTGGGCTGCTTATAAGCCACTTTGGGGAGCTAGTTCCCACAACCAGGCTTTTTAGTGTTTTTTCAATGTAATGTATGTTTTATTCAACGGGTGTGTGGAGGGGCCCTAAAACTCCTCATGCAATTCAGTGTATGTATATGGGATTTCACAATTCCTGTACATATTGAATGGGTTGGTGTTATGTGCACCATAAGTCATCTACTGTTTGAAACAACTTCGAAACCATTACAAATAGATGGGGAAGACTGGGGGAACAGCCACCTGGGTGGTCAGTCATCACGACCCTTTAGAACTTCCCGAGCATTTGGTAAGCAAACGCTTCAAGCCTTCTTTGGACTTGTAATTGTCCTGCCAAAAACGTGTGGAAGATGCTGTGCACCTGCTACATCATCTCCTCCTCTTCTGCTCTCAACCCCATCATGTCATTTCTTTCTGATTATAAATGGCAAGTGACATTAAAGAGTCTTATAGGAAAAAGTTAACTTCCACTTACACACTTACATCGTAGCAATTATACAAAGGTTCAAACTTTTCTGTCAGATTGCTGGTCATTTCAAAAAAGGAAAAAACACAAATGGGAATAAAATTAGTTTCAGCGCTGACAATATAATTGGAGACCAACATTTGTCAATCACAGCACTGTATACAAATAGCCTTGCACTCAACTAAAGTTGATTACTGCACCGAAAGATTTCACTTAAACTTAAAGAGTTTACTTGCCTACCATTGAAAACCAATTTTTTGCAGAAATAATTTTAATTGCCACTACGATGTTTTATTTAAACTAACATTAAAGCATAATTAACTTTTAATTGGCATATTTGGTGGTGGTTGCTAATTTTTGTTCTCTAAAATGTTATCAACAGATTGGGTGTTCTGTTTTGATATTATATGTAATGAGGTTTATTTTCAACTCCATCTCCAAATGTGTATACTGCCTACATTACATTCTATGTTTCCACCTTATTTTTTCTTGATGATTATGACTATATAGATTATGTTTTAATTTACTTCAATTTGTTTCAGCTCTTAAACTACGATGCAAAGAGAGCCACCCTACAAAACTCTTGAAAAAAGCATCAGTTACCTTACTAAGGACAATCTCCATTTGTTCTGGGATAGAAGCTGACCACACTCAAATTTCAGCTACTAGAGTAGTGAGTTCACTGTTGAGGGAAATAAATCAGGTAAACACAGTTGTTTCTCTTTGATAGCATCATAAATTTTTGCATTTGTACAAGATTAACCAGGTATGACTTGTCACCTTATCATATTACAGCTCTTGGTGAATGATGTATGCAAAATGCTGCGAACCATCACTACTCCAGTTAGGTTGTATAACTGTTGGTTCTTTACATTGTCCAGTTTTACATTTGCTTTAAATGCTGGTTTGTATTATTACTATTACCACTTTTTAGTAGTTATGCCCAGAGTTTAGTTCCTGGCCGGCATATTGCTAACTATTGGCGCATAGGGGGTTCCATGGATGCGGGTGTGGGTCCCCACCTTACCTGGCTTACCAGATTAAGGTGGAAATTGATGAAGTTGCCTAGCGCAATAACTAAATGAGCATGAGTTAGTGAGGGTCATGCGGTCGACGGCCCGTGGGTCCCTGGAGTTCTCTGTTAATCTGTGGTGCTGGGTGATGATGAAGTTACCAGTAATTTAACATACCTAGTGGTTTTTACTCTTACATTGGCGAGGTTGTAGGCCACTTTGCATGCCTTACTTACACTTTTGGTTTCCTGCAATAGGGTGCAGTGCTCTAAGCATCCAGAAGGGAAAAACAAATAAATCACTAGCTTGTTCTCAATACGTTTTACTTGCTCCTTGACGTACATATGCACTTACGCTATTATGTACCGAATAGATGCGTACCCGGCACTAGGTCTTATGGTGACCAGTACGGAACAAAGGCGGCCTCAACCATGGATGATTAAGTGGTGGTTACGTGTTAAGTCCTGTTTGAAATTACAAGAAAACAGACGGTTGTCCCCTTGCCACTAAATAAGCAAAACGTTCCTGTTGATTAAGTTACTATTGGAAATGAAAGTGATTACAGCCAAAAGTTGAAGATGCTGAGGGGGTCAGCCCAGAGCGAAACTTCCGTGCTACCGGCTGGCCCTGAGTGCTGAAGTCAGAATAAAATCATGGCGTCTCCTTTCGCTAGGGGTAGCCTAAGCTGGTGCCAAATTAAGTGAAAAAATTGCATGAACCCTCTTATGAGTAAATAAAGTTACATGATACAATTACATGGTGAAATACATAATGGTGACATCCCCGTGTTTAATTAAATGTTAATTAAATCTGTGACTGTGACATCACAGGTCATGTCACCACACTAGAGAAATAGAATAATTAATTTGGGGCCACGGTCGGCAATCTGTTGGAAAGAAAACACACAAGTACACTTTTACATAATACAAATAATTAAAATGAACAAAATAACGGTTTTCAAAAATGCCGTACCGTTTCCGGTAGGCTTCGCTGATGGGCGAGTGCAAGTGTTCCAGATGGGTGGGTTGGGCAAGTCATCTCTTAAAAGGGTTGTGGGTAGCCATGCTCAGTTTAGAATTTAATAAACACATTATTTCAAATTGTTTGGATACGGTGTTTGTGATACTTTCAAAAGAGGTGGGATAGTTCCTCACTGTTTAATCACCCTCAGGGTCACGTAACACTGATTTCATAGCCAGCAGGCCGGTCGATGTCACATAGTTGGAGAGGACGCCAACCGTCGTGGCGCGAGATGCGTTGATGTTCCCTCCAATTGATGGGGTGCCTGATGGCTGTGGCATTTGGGGGGACACCATGTTGGACCGCTTGTTGTTTTCTCCCAAGAGTTACCTCTAGAGGTAAATAAAGCAAGATAGTCACTTGAGTCACGTAGTACATGACGACGAGGCGGATGTGTTCCGTTCTCGCCAGCCCATACTAACGCACTCGTGGCCGGGTGTTCGTTTCGGCCCGGTGTCGGCTAGGAGGTGTAAGTGACTGCGAAGGTGCAAGTGGTCATGAGAGCACACATGGACGCCGGGTTCCTTTCACTATTATAAGCTGTTTACAGTAAAGTAACCACTTTTAAAACAACCTTTGAAAAATAATTCACTGCCTGTTAACTGAATAAAGGCTGCTGTACCTGTTGGCATGTATGCTCCCAGTTATATTGGCAGCAAATCAAGAAAAAAAAGTTCTATGTTTTGACCGATTGAGAGTGTTAGGTTTAAATTTGTAGTAAATGAAGTTTTCTTTGCATTATCCAAATTAAATTAGAGTACGAATTGGAATATCAGCAATGCATGTACAGTTCTAACAATTGTACGTTGTCACTGGACTGATACATGAATTAAATCATAGCCTTATCAAGGAAAGTTATTTTACATGTGGTGATGTGGTGGAAGTTTTACATGAGGAGAAAAGTATATACTAAGAATATATTTCAGAAGTGCTCATTTTTCTTCCTATACCGTATTTTCTTCCATAATCACCATTCTTCATTTTATACTAATATTTTCTGTAAAAATGAGAAACATAAATTATTGATTTAATATGGAAACATATAACAGCACTTATTTTCAATATAATATTAATTAT
>NQII01001632.1:0-25089 GCA_002778355.1 Clitarchus hookeri
CATACCAAGGATTGGCAAAAAGCGCTGGCACAAGTGTATTATATCTGAGGGGGATTACTTTGAAGGAGACAAAATAGACATTGATGAATACATAAATACTTATTGAGACAAAGTCACAAAATAACAAGTCACCTTATTTTTTGAACACACCTCGTATTACAACTGTATTATGGCTTTTCAGGGCGTGTCCACTTCAGTATTCTTTCAATACCAATATCATCTAAAATGCACAATTTTACCACACAACACCCGCCGACAAAAAAAAATATAGTTATGTATAACAATTGNAACACCCGCCGACAAAAAAAAATATAGTTATGTATAACAATTGCTATGATTTTGTATGATAAATTCTATGAAATCTGAAAGAAACTCAAACTGCTTGCTTAACTATCACATTTATAAAACTAAAGCACAACCATGAAAATATGACAACACCACTCTTTCACTCTGATCTAGACAAATTACTTATTTTATAAGAAATTATACTGCATTTCAAATAAGTAGACTAAATTTTGACAGACAATGTGACCAACCTAAACACTATGTAAACAATAAATTCTCTCATTTGCAAAGTATTGTATCAGCTGATGAATTGTTGCAGGATGTATGTTGGTGATATTGATGATGATTATGGAAAAAAATAGTACTCAGAATTAAAACTTAAATTATATTTGCAACAGTTATGGTTTAAATTATGTTTTTAAAGTAATGTACAGTTTTATTTGGCTCTCAGCAAATTTGGCATAAAAATATGTTTCGCAATTATGGCGAAGCATGTGGACAGTTACGATCAGTAAAACGTTTCCAGCTCGGTGAACGCTATTGTGCATCCACGATTTTGGAAATTCATTGATGGATCCACCAGTGGTTGATACACCAGTGTACACCGGTTGAGACATTTTTCGAACATCATGTTGATTGTCAGCGGTACTTTCGTAGTCTTCCAGATGCTAATTAATTCAATTACCCACAAATTCTAAACTTTTCATTGCATATTTGTAAAACTTAACATTCAAATTACTTTTGTATATTTCGGAATGCTTGAAAATTACGAGATGATTGTGTGTTAACTTTTATTTTTTGGAGAAAGTGTTCGAAAATTCATGGGTTGATGTTTTGGTGCATATCCACCAGATCTACAGGATTTTCAGGCCAGTTGAACTTGTGAATCAATCGGTTTAACTGGATTCAACCAAAATAATAGTTTTTGAACATCCTGTGTACATAGGTGGATGCATCAGTAAATTTTTGAAAACCCTGGCATGTAATCTTTTTCTATCATGTTTATGCTAGTACCTAACTGGTGTTATCAGGATATTTTATTGGTAGTCAATGATTTTTGTATTTACTTTCATTAAGCATTGTTGGTTGTGGGGATGCCTTTTCAGTGAATTTTCTTGCGTGAAATGTAATATTATAGACATTTTGTATGGCTTGGTCTGCAATTTTCGGTAGTCATGAAGTGTCACCGTTCATTTTCGTTTCACCGTTTATTAGTTTCGGGAAACTGGTGAAGTGTCGTATTTACTGAATGATTCTGCAAATTATTTTGTATTAGTGGCAGATAAACACGTCCAAGGAATGCCATAGAACATGTGTTCAGAAGTTGCAAATAGGAACTACAACCTGTAAGTCAGTGTTTTTTGTAAATAATTTATTTCAAAATGGTTATTTATGTTTAAAATGTATGTTCCCTACAAAACCACCATTTTTATGCTGTTTTGTAGTGTAAAAATAACACTTTTATTATATGGAAAATTCAACGATTGTAAGGTTAACTTCGCCAAAAATATTTACATACATACAGAATGTGTTTATCATTTGCGTTGGTATGAACAACATATTTATCAAGTTTTCTTCTTTCTGTGAAGTTAAAACTTTACAGGTTATGACAATTTGAATGTTACTTCTGTACAAATAAAATTTTCCACTGGTCCATTGAAACAATTTGTAATTCACAATGATACTGTCTCATAAGAAGAGCTGCAAAACAACGCAGTCTCGTGAAAAACAAACTGGTCTCTCCCAACCCCATCCACCCACAATAAAATAAACAGAGCTACGGCTATACCCCAGCAATATCATTTGGCCATAACAAAAATAATAAGTTGAAATGGTAGCCTACAATGATCACAGTATTTGTTTATGCACACTATTTTCTTCAGACAGAACAGCTGTGGCGGAAGGATACATTGTGGCCGTGCTACATTTCTAGAACTGTCAAAATTTAGTGAACTTATATAAATTAAGAGTATATCAGGACACATATTTTGGTTGGATTTCCTTCTTCTTGGCACCTTAATAAAGGTTTAATACATCCATCCACAAATGTATGTTAAAAAAAAAAGACAAAATTAAACAAAATGTATATCCAGTGGAGAGCAAAAGTTTCATAAAATTTAAGTTAAGCTCAAAAATATCTTTACTCAATCCTCAAAAATAAAAATATAGAACAAAGAAAGGGAACCAAATAGAACCGAAAATGAACTGTGAACCAGAAAAAGTTGCAAATTACCGATCCCCAAGTAACAGTATTCTGTTGTCACAAAAAGTCAATATATCTATGCAATTAAATTAAATACTTTGAACTTACCACAAGAAGGCAGTCAGGGCAATAAGCAGGCTACAGATGCTAGCTACAATACAAAGAACTGGAAATATGAGCACTATGCCAAGTGTGCCTAGGACGCCCTTGATAAGGTAGTTCCACAAGCGGTTCACGTGCCGTGTAAACCCTTTGCCAATGAACCCTAAAAACATATAAAACCTTATTTAGCAATTTTAGAATTAAAAATAACAGCTACAAATTAAACAGTCACATAAAAATAATTACCAGCTGTAATTAGCACTGTACAATGAATCATCTATATGAAAGCCTTGAAGCCACACTACTAATGGAAGCTAAGCACTCTAATTTAGGCAGAACTTCAAAATTTTACATGCATGAAGAACATATATACATTACGTCAATTACGTAATTTTAATGATAAATTACGCAATACACACATCAATATCCTGTCATGTTACTTCAATTCCTCACAAAAGAATTTTTCACATATAGTCAAAAAAACTTGTGTAATATAACGTAACACAGCTAACATGAATATAGCCCACTGTGCCCAAAACTTGACCAATTGCATTAATTTAGTACCTTAAACTATTGAAAAACCAACATTATGAAGGTACATAATTATCCACTTAATAAGACATATGTCATGAAAAAACAATCTGAGTTTATTCCTACCAGTATCTGGCTTGGTCTCAAAGTGTGTCCTTGACTTGGAGATGTGCCTCCACAGAGAGAGCAATCGAGAGCAGAGTGTTGGTGTCAGCGAAGTCTTGCGAGGAAACAATGTGCCGTTCACCTGAGACAGCTCCAAGTCCGGCATGAAAGGTTCTACACAAACCAATGCTCGCAAGCTGACAGGGCTGCACCAGGGAATTACCACCTGCACAATCATTAACAAGGCAATATTTCAATTAAAAATGAATACATCACTACATTAGAACCTTTATAAATACCTCAATTTGTATCATTTTCCCACATCCATAATTTATTTTTCACTGTCCTAAGAAACTTCCCTTCAGAAAAGTGTAAAAATAATATGCATATTTTGTTTTCTGAAGCGTCATTTTTCACTTCAAAGCTCTGTAGCAAATTTTAAAGACATAGGAAATTTTATATAATCATGTCGGTAGCAGTAACTCTTTATCTCAACCATGCACTCTGTAAAGATTGTGAGTTAGTCTGTTTGTTTGAAACATGACCAAGCATTCTGATTAAGTCAAGATTATACTTAATTACATATACCATAATTAAAAAAGTTATAGCATTCCACGTCTGGGTATGAAAAATGGAAATTACCACTCGGTTAGCTCAGTTGGTAGTAACATGAAACTTTAAAGACGCCAATAAATATTAATAAAGTCCAATGTTTGTTTATTACTCTCTACTTTTATTTTTCAATCCAATGAAACAGTTCTCATACAATCGTCAGGTATGCAGAGTACGAACCAGTTTACAGGCAAACCAACAGAGAGCAGCGTCACAGTCGTTTAATTATTCATTTACTTCTCAAAAACTTGCCTCGCAAGAATAAAAACAGTGGCAGCGACCTCCCACACCAGCGGAGAAATAAACAAGCAAGTTCCAGTTTGCCGGTGTGGGGGTTATGCGCCACGCCCGGCGCAGCCTAGGCGAGTCCTGGTTATCGACTGCTCGTCGGTTGCCTAACGCTCGAGCACAGAGTGTCGACTGCTGGCCGGTGATAGGCACACACTGTATTTATCACGTGCCTATCACTCCCCTCTCCTCAGATAAGGGCCTGGCATGGGCCACGCTTGCCAAACTGCGTAGCCATTCAAACTGCATTGTCAGTAAAAGATAATCCAAACCTTCTAAAACAAAAACTGTCAACGCAGTTTGGAAAAGCTTCCATCTTCTAATGCTGACGGTAAAAAAGACTACGATTTCAGAAAAGGCAATTTCAGAAAAGGCAAATGTATGCCCGATAAACAAACTACCACGTCTTTAATTTTGAATACCGATAAAATATTACGAAGCTTCGCAAAACAAAAGAAGATGAACGACGAATCCCGATAATTAATATATTGTGTCGTTACAAAGTGTAATGAGATCAGTTATTACTACATGTATAGTTTTAAAAAAGTGTAGTACGAGTACCAGACTTGCAACTGGCAATGTGAATTAGTGCCAGATTTGAATGCAGGTAATGATTCCAAAAAAAAATTATCCAGTCATGGCAAGCAGTATTACCATAAGCTATTCACGGGAAAGTGAGCACTTTTGAAAGCACTCTCATAACTTTGAAAACACTTCTTGGACAAATATTAAACCTAGTTTTTTAATCAATGTTGAGAGAGAAGAAAAAAAACATATGGCACACAAATTTTCCCTCAAAGTATAATTTTTGTTATATTTTTGAGCAGGAGTGCATTAGAAATTTATTCCTTCAAAGGGACTATAACTGCTTACGTACCTGAAGTACATTTTGTTATCTCAATAAACTAAATAAGACTGAAAATCCAATCCTGGATTTTAAGTAATTTTTACATCACAGTCTAAATTAAACAATGTTTTCTCTCTTTATTTATGGTGAACCTTGTACATTATTTTGTGTCGAGGGGTAAGAAAAGGTCATGGAAACTTTTTGATGAAACTATATTACATTTTATGTGCACTTTTAAGAGATTTTGGTTGACTGCTTACCCCAAAGAAGAACATGGCATTCCAACTCCAACTCCATGTGCGATGGCAATAATTAATCCACCTCCACATTGGCCACCTTGTGGTTGTAGTACGAACCACCTCCTTCTCAACTAAGAACACAGGCTAAAACAAAACAATGGTACATTAGAACAAAACATACCTACCTTGCTTAACAATATACACAAAACCATTACATGCAACTTATTAATATGAATTAATTTATAGTGCCCAAAAATGCTCCTATCATAACTATAAATGCTGATTAAAGCTTCTCACAAAATAAGACATACGTTTGTAACCTTTATTTAATTGTTTTTAAATTGTCTACTTCAGTTCATACCTTATTCAGAAGGTGCTTCAAAATATTTACAAAAACTTTATTTGCATTAAGTATTTTTTTCTTGTGTACCGTATGTCCTTTAAATAATAAAAAGGTTTTTACACAATTTCGAACATTCACAATTAGTAAAGGTACTTATTTTGTGATTCCACAAAAGAAATTTGATGATCCTGAATTTACTTGAAAGGTGCAAACTGCCAAGTGTAAAAAACCAAAATTAAATATTATACTTGTCATAATCGAAGACAATAAAATACTTATTAAAGATAACAAAATAAAAACCATAATGAAAACTGACAACCTGTGCTTCAAAAACATAGCTGACAAACTGTAAACACATGGTGATATTCACCATATTGAAATAACTGCTTATCTTAAACTCCAAGGTCACTGGCAAATACTTTCGTGTTCAGCACTGAAGATGCATGAAAGTGAAACTACAGATCACTGAATCAAAATGAACACTTCATGCACCTAAACATGAACATTGACCTCTGGTCACTCCAAATATCCAACTGACATATAGTTGAGGAAATGGGAATGTCTATCATACTGAGTATCTCAAATTAATTTACATATGGATTGGTATTAAATTTTGCTATTTTCAAATGTTTCTTTTCATTTACTGCATTAATGTAATATGCTTCATCCCATCTATTATCCTTTATCACACTTTAAATTATTACCCCTTTATCATTTACAAAATATGTAAACTTTCTTGTTCTGTACTACATCATCACTAGGGCCTAAAAATTTACGTGAACCGTCAAATAATGCAAAATATGGAGAAATTACGCTTGCTTGCAAAATTCTGTAATATTTCCAGTACTCAAGAAACTGTAACGAAATTGTTCATTTAAATGTTTCCAAAATCACAATACAGAGCTTTTTTACCATGAAAACTTTTCCAAACTGTGTTAGTTTTGCCATTTTTAATGTATGATACAACATTATCTCTCATTTATTTCACACATGCAGTGATAACAGTCAAAATTATTTCTGGTAATCCCGTTGTTGATGCTACAAACATAAGCAAAGTCTACTTGCGAACGAGAACAATTTATATATCTATTGGCAGCAAGCCTGAACGATTATTGCTGTATGTACAATTTGACACATTGACTCGTATAGCTAAAGCGTTCGTTCACGTGCAAACACACAGATAAACTATTTTTTATTATTATTAAATGAGCAGTAAAAATGTATGTGATATTAGAAAAGCAGATACGTTGATATAACACAGATGAATACTATTTTTTAGAACACTATTTTGTGTATTTGTAAACACTCCCGACTCTACTCGTCTTCTGTGATTTGTGGTTAGGTACGTGATAACGAGCGAGGATACTAATTTTAGTCACCTACTTACGTTGCAAATTTGGTTAAGAATACCAAAAATACTAACTTTATTATCGTGCCCCAGATTTTTAAAGTGACGGCTTCTACATGTTTGATAAACTGAAGAGAATGAAATTACTGTTGCGTAAACATTGAATGTATGTGAAAAGAAACGTGCATAAATACTGCCATGTGGCCATGTCGTATCCACAATGAACAATGATAGTGTGATACAAGGGAAAAAAAAAAAATGGAAATAACTTTATGTAAAATTACACCTATCTGTTGGCAGCAATTTCCTGATTGCCAAAAAAACAAAAACAAAGAAGTTTCTGCCACTTCGCCTTAGGAAAACTCGACAGCTCTGCAATAAGAAATATTATGGAAACATTTGTACTATGTGAGTATTTTTATTTTATCTATAATTAAACCTTTACTTGGTTTTTCTGGATAGGTTGTGAATTTGTGTTGAAGTAATATTTAACAGTGAAAAGGCATTTTGCCAGTGTTGGCTGTTATTTTAATTTTACCTCAGTTTTATTATTTTCCTTGACATTATAGGTGAAGGGCCGCTGCCTCATGTAAAAACCCTAAAGGGAATTGCATACCCAAAATATGCTAAATGTATGAATAAAAGTTTTAATACACTGTCTACGGTCAAGATATGGCGAGTCTTTGGGATGTGATGTAATGTAACAACTAATTAAAAGGGACAGTGCGTTTTTGTGTTTGGTGTAAAATCCTTAGAAAACTAAAATGCTAGTGAGTGTTCTTAGGTACATAGTTGTAAATGTCTTGACAAAGACTCTTCACACAAAACTGTGACAATGTACATTACATCCATTCACCCTTACTTTTAAATATTATTTTGAATTTTTATAGAAATATGTACGAATGTACTGATTATGTAACATTTCAATTAAGTTAAAATATTGAAATTCTGTTTACCATTTTTTATTAACACGTTGCATTTTCAAGTAAAATAGACAAATAATTTTTTTCATATTTTCAAAACAAATAAATACATATCACTCATTTTCCATTCTCGATGATGACAATTTAAAAACTTGTTGCAACAATTATATCATATTTAATTCTGTTACTTATTACAATTATAAAAGTTACAATGTCTTTTCATCACACACGCGTCTATTCGTGACTGGGGTTGCGGTATATCTGTTAAAGGAAAATACTTTTGTGGAAGTATATTATCTCTTTTAATATATGCTTCAATAAAGTATAATACAATTTATTTGATTAAATTATGATAAACTTTAGAGAAACTTTTTACGGTTATTCTGAAGTTCTGAAAATTTCCTCTTCTTCCTGCTTTCAAACTTTTTACTTCAGTGCACAGCAACTCCATATTACATCATTACAGTGTCAACTCCCAATTTACCGAGGGCGGCTTAGTCAGGTTGCGGCTTTACTGTGGAGCCACCAGTTTTATATTCAAATATTGACCAGCTACCGCCAGTCAGATGCCGCTGCTATCAATAATCCACACGCACACTTTTAATTACCTGGCTGCAGTCGAGTGATGGGGTAATGATTTTTNATGCCGCTGCTATCAATAATCCACACGCACACTTTTAATTACCTGGCTGCAGTCGAGTGATGGGGTAATGATTTTTTTTTAATATTAAAAGTGTTCTGGTACTATATTTACACACGTTTTTAACAGTGAATATGTGTGAAACTTGGAAGTATTAGGAATTCTGGCATCTGCTCATCAAAAAGGCAAGATCTTGTAGTTTACAGTCGTTCATACATGCAGACGCTATGTATAAATTAACTGCGTCACTGAGTACGACTGGATTGCCAAATATCACATTAACATAAATTCTATTTGCCGCAAGAATGACTCCTACACACACAACACGTCACGCGTGATTTTAATAAATAAATAACATTCATTTTTGCTTAGTTGCTGAAGTGGGAGAGGAGTCAAAACAGAAAAAAACAAAATGGCGAGCCGGCCTCAGAAAGGCTTTGCCATTGTAGGCAGAATCCAAATTATTAGCATACAATCACTTCACACAGCAACATGTTACCTTAAAATATTTATAGAGCTCGCGGAAAATTTAAAACTCTGAGAATTCGTTTCCATATTTGCACTTTCCATATGAAAAATGTATCATTTCATGGGGGCGTGGTTCCGAAGGGAGCCATGCGCACTGGCCAACAGATGGCATCACGGTCACCTATTTCGCTGCTGTCTCATAAGTGTATCCAGCACGTCTTTTTAAAAGTGAATGTTTCATCTCAGTTGGACTCAAAACAACTTGGGTTTGAAATATATTACGTCCAATTAATTTAGAAATATTTGAAAAATACTCTGCGATAGATTTCCGGCCTCTTCAATTAATATGAAGCATGCACGTGGCGACGTTAGCAGCAAGCACTAGCTACGGTCTATGATGAAGATGCAAACAAAGCTGAACTATCGCATACGGTGTTCCATTTTGTTTAACACCTACACATTATTCTAGAACGAAGTTTAATTTGTTACACTAATAACAACTAATGTGTAACGATAAAAAATACAATACATAGACATTTTATCTACGATCTTCCTGCACGCATATTTCTCCTATGTCTATTGTGCTAATGTAGGCTGTCAAAATAACCAATGCAAAATTTTATTACAATCGTTCACACATCAGCTGATACAGAATTATGTGTATGTGATGATGTTAAANATAACCAATGCAAAATTTTATTACAATCGTTCACACATCAGCTGATACAGAATTATGTGTATGTGATGATGTTAAAATATAATTTATGACGTTGCCACACACTGGCTGTCAAAAAATTGAATTCTTGTATGACTATATTATCTGTTTACATNAATATAATTTATGACGTTGCCACACACTGGCTGTCAAAAAATTGAATTCTTGTATGACTATATTATCTGTTTACATAACCTACATGTACAGTATGCAGGCCTAAAGTAAACATTTTTTCACCCCATCACTTTAACCATGAAATCGGTTATCCGTGAATCCTTAGCCAATCATTACCCCGGAAAATCGGGAGTTGGCTGTATTTAACTTTTGTTCAAACATCACACTTAATAATTACTTAAAAAGTTTTTAAAATGTTTTTGCCTCTACATTCTGTTGAGATATGTAAAAGTTTTTTTANCACTTAATAATTACTTAAAAAGTTTTTAAAATGTTTTTGCCTCTACATTCTGTTGAGATATGTAAAAGTTTTTTTTAATATAACATATATTGGAGCAAACGAATACCTGGCTGGGGTCAGAGCGAGGCGTTGTGATAGATGTAGCNTTTTTTTAATATAACATATATTGGAGCAAACGAATACCTGGCTGGGGTCAGAGCGAGGCGTTGTGATAGATGTAGCAGTAGCGCTCTGCACTGTGGAGATCACCTCCGACATTCCTTGGAAGTTGCGCCGCACCATCCAGTTACTGGGGAACCATATTTGGGTGCGCCACTGAAAGCTCCTGGTAGGAATCTTCACCTTACGTAGCTCTTTCAGCAGAACTGGCTCCCTCTGCAGCACAGAAAACACTGCACTAACAATACGTTCTACTTCATGACAAACATATTTTGAAAACTCTAAATCTAGTACCGTAAAATTTACGTTCCAACAATTTAACACCCCTTGGTTTGGTGAAGCAAACAAATTAATTGTACAGCTAAGTTTTCCTTAGATTGTAACAGTTTTATGCTTTTTGAAATAGATTAGTAATTTAGTCAAATATACTATTAAACCCAGATTTGAAGATCAATTTCAATTTGCATTAGAAATAAGGAAAGGATATAAGAGTTTTTCACCATTTTAAATCTCATAGTAGAGTTTCAAGGTTTATGTTTTTTTTTTCCCTTGTAAATTATTTTTATAAACATTTCTGTGGATAGGAGTTTTTCAGAAACAATCACTAATTTTTTTATTAGAAAAGTGCAAAACTAAAATATTTAGTTATGAGATTTTTATAATAGTAATAAATAATATACGTACTTTCATGAACGATGTACTAGGTACTCGTGTGCAACCATAAAAGTGCATCAGTACTGGAATGTAGTTACCTCTCTCATGAAGGTGAGGTCCCTGTTGAGGAAGTAGACTGTCTGGTTGAGANGCATCAGTACTGGAATGTAGTTACCTCTCTCATGAAGGTGAGGTCCCTGTTGAGGAAGTAGACTGTCTGGTTGAGATGCTGGCTGGCACACAGCAGAAGAGCTTCCTCGTGAGCACTCCATTGGCACTCTTCTATGAAGCGGCTCTGGAGCACACAGCACACGTCCCACGATCAACCACTCTCTTTTTACCTTCATAATTGTGCTTTCACCTTTTAAAATTTTTTTGCAAGTGTGTTCATTTATACATCTCTAACAGTTCATCATTATGCAACTTTCCAAATATACATACAGTGCATTAAAAAATTGGTGCACAGTTTGTTTACACCGTTCACATCACTGGACCTGTAACATGTCTAAGATCCTAGGTAGTGTGATTACTCACAAGACTTCCATCAGCCAATACANGCATCAGTACTGGAATGTAGTTACCTCTCTCATGAAGGTGAGGTCCCTGTTGAGGAAGTAGACTGTCTGGTTGAGGTGCTGGCTGGCACACAGCAGTAGAGCTTCCTCGTGAGCACTCCATTGGCACTCTTCTATGAAGCGGCTCTGGAGCACACAGCACACGTCCCACACTCTTTTTACCTTCATAATTGTGCTTTCACCTTTCAAAATTTTTTTGCAAGTGTGTTCATTTATACATCTCTAACAGTTTAGCATTATGCAACTTTCCAAATATACATACAGTACATTAAAAAATTGGTGTACAGTTTGTTTACACCGCTCACATCACTGGACCTGTAACATGTCTAAGATCCTAGGTAGTGTGATTACTCACAAGACTTCCATCAGCCAATACANTCACATCACTGGACCTGTAACATGTCTAAGATCCTAGGTAGTGTGATTACTCACAAGACTTCCATCAGCCAATACAGAGGTTGAAAGGTTGTAACGACTGTGCACAATTTCTGCTAAAAGTGAACAGGAAAGAGCAAGAACAGAAAAGTTCTACAGACACATTCCAGAACATCAATATTATTCCATATTTCTCCTAATGGTTTTCCACTAGCGCCATTATTATTTAGAAATTTGTCATATGAAATGGGTACATATTTTAATACGAGTTTCTGCAAAAATAAGTTTTAATACACAGTCATAGTTCAGTAGGTCGAAGAAAATTTGTTTTAACACTTCTGTTCTGGTCAGTGAGCAGAATCCAGTTAGTCACTGGAATCTGTATTCATGCGTAAGAAAACACAATGATAATGCAGTCATTAACAGCCCCTGCAAGTCTGAAAACACCAAATTTTCTAAAATATGAATAAACAGAAAAAAGAATTTTGCATTTAAAGATGATTCACTCCCATAAAATTTGTGTTCCAAGAATTTTCAGGACATTATAAATTTCACTACATAGAATTATGCTGATAAATGAAATAATGCTACATATCCCAAACAAGGGCAAAGAGCACGCTTGTCCAAACGGTAAAAGTGACTATTACAGAGTTAGTAGGCAAGTGTTCACGAGACTGCCTATGTTGTGTTGTGGGTAATATTGTTAATCTTAGGAGAGACCCTTGGAATTTTTGAAGTAGTTGGTGGGTTTGGCTTCTCTCCATACAACTGAAGGCAATGAAAAGCTTTATGCGTGACGTCGGTTGGTTGACGGCGACGTCACGATCGGGCTAGTTTTGATGTCTCAGTCAGAGGNGAAAAGCTTTATGCGTGACGTCGGTTGGTTGACGGCGACGTCACGATCGGGCTAGTTTTGATGTCTCAGTCAGAGGGACAGGTTGATATCACTGGCTGACTAGGTCCAGCCGGTATACAGTACAGTACACATGGCCTGGCAACTCGGCATAAAGTCAAATGCGGGCTTAGCGGTCCGGCGAACTAGGTGGCACACAGCGACTGGTTTACGTTTGCTGAAGGTGGCATGGGGTGGCTGCTGACACAGCTGCTGGTGCTCCGGCCTAGAGCGGCGGTGCTGCTGCAGCTAGCGGTGAGCCTGGGGAGGGTTGCTAGTCCGGCGGCACTGGAACCGGGGATTAGCAATCCCTAGTGGAACGTGCCGGTCTCAGCGGAAGTCTGTCACGATCTGGTGCGGTTGTCCAGCTGTCTTGATCGGTGGATGATGCATCTCTTATAGCCTCTCACCACTCATGGCGACCCAAGACTCATCGTGCCAACCCTGGTTATGCAAATTGGGCTCCGCCACCCGTCTCCCTATGGTAACCAATCTACTCGTGGCTGGTAAGGGGTATCTACCATGATGGCTTGGGCCGCTTGTTGGTACCTAGGACCAACAACTTAGCAGGGCGTTGGACCACTTGACATTCAGGCTGATGGAGCCCAATTCTGGAATTTCATGGTGAAGAAATTCTCCAGTATGGTAAAAGTCAGTGTTCGATGACAACTCCTCCAACTGCACTGCTGGTGGATGGATGTGGTGGCGACGGCATGGAGGCGGTGATGACACCATGGAAGACCTCTGGTACCTATGGGTCCAGACCTACGGAGTTTACAAAGACGGAAATTTTCCATTCAGAGCGAGGGCTGCTTTTCCAGATTCCACTATTCCCTGAGGAACCGAGGACGTATACCGCTCCGCATTAATCGCATGCCGCCCTCCTCTTCTGGTGGGCATGCGGTGGGGCGGTTCGACGTTGAAAACCCAGTAGTGCCATGGCAAATAAGTGAGAGCACGGGCTGATCGGGTTTACCCCTCCTGAGGTTCTCTCTGGTGTACCGATCACTAGAGGTTGAACTTGTGCTAGCAGTGGTTAACTCCGTATATTGGAGAAGGTCTGGCGAGATTCCCCCTATCAAATAAAGACCGGGCGGTGAGCGGCAACCCGCTCCGGTTATGTCCTGGAAAGACACTAGAGGTATGGATAGAACCCCGGCCAGACCACATGCTTGGTATTTGAGGGCAAGGGTCTCAGAACCTTGTGGTAGGGTGTTCTTGGCCGTACTTGTGAGTCAGGTTGGGGCTTTGTATCTGGTTACCTCAAGTGCATGGCTGGGCCACCTGTGATGAGAGGGCATGACCCCTCTTCCCCACCGATTGGGCGGTCGTAGCACGGGATGACCTAACGGCTAAGAGGCAAGAGCGCTATGTAAAAATATAAAAGTACGAAGGCCAAGAGGCTATATGTATTTGCAATATATATATATTTATATATTCTTGATCTGGGACTGAAATAGGGAGAGGGAGGGAGGTGGGAGGCGATGCCTCTCTAGCTGGCGGGCAGCTTGAGCTCGTTCCCGGGGGGTTGTGCTGCAAAGTGCAGTTGGGGCTGGGTGGCAACTCCCGTTGGCTTTGGAGGCCATGACTGCCTTCCTTTCTTGCCACTTAGTACCACTCCTCTGGGTGCATGGCATTAAAGTAGGTACAAGTATCGGCCTCGTCAGAGGGAAGCAGGCGACAATGGTCCCTAGCTATGTTGTAGAAGCAAAGTCGAAGCCGAGCTAACCCAGAGCCATCCCGTTTACTCCAAACGGCAACATGAGGCGTGGTGGTTGGAGAGGTAGATTTACTCTGGAGCATCTGACGACGACGTTGGATGTGGGTCCAAAGGTGGGCAGACCTCCAGAACCAGTCTAGCACTCCCTCTGGCAACAGTTCAGCATGGTGGATGGAGTGAAGGCTGAGCTGGCTGACTACCCGCCTTGTGGATTGTGTTGCTAGTGGTTGTGGCTGTACTTTACTGTGCACCAGGTGCACCGTACGGGTGGCCGTTGACTGGGTGTATTGATGACGTACGTGCGCCCGGTTAAGAGAGCCCGCAGTCCAACACTAAGTTCGGTAATGGCTTTGTCAAAGACGTGGTCTCCTGCTTTATCCTGGTGGGCTGACGTCTACAGAGGATAAAATCAGTCACCCTTCAAAATTAGTATGCAGATGTTTGAGAGAAAATATATTTATTCAGTGAGGAATAAACATGGTGGCTCGCACTACCTCCTAACTAACCAAGAACTGACCGGAAGTAAACTATGTGAACCAGGTGAAGGGGACCTAGGTCTGACCTGAACAAAGCAGACGCGGCTAGGTAGCTATTACAACAATTGTCCTTAACTATCTGAATGTCGTTGTCCAGAAGGGACGTCTGGGACTACTACCAAAAGGGCTGTGGAGTGTTTAACACTACCAGAAGGTTAATGTGGTTGTCGTTACCAAAAGCGTGTTGAGCAGTTCAAGAGGTTCAAAGACTTCTTCTGGGGTAGCTGGTGAAGATCTGGTAGAGCTTCTGGATGGTCACGAAGATGTTGGTATCAGCAGAGAGCCCCAGCACACAAGGTGGTGGAGCGAGCTGCTGGAAGCTGGAGAACAACTGAAGTTCCTCGGCGGTGCAAAGTCCTATATTCTACCTGCCCGTGGGCATTTTTGGGGTGTGGGAATGTGGACAGTAATGAGTTCCGTTTCTGGGTGGAGTTGCGCTCTCTAGAACCATCCCTCTGCTCGTGGCTGAAGTGAATCGCTCTGTAGTGCGGTCTTGGCCAATAGGACAGGCTTCTTTCGCACATCAGGGGGGTTGGTGTGACGTTTGACATCAGGGTGAACAATCTTGGCTGGCGTGTCTATGGGTGCCCCCGCAACAAGAGATGTACTTGTAGGCACTCGAAGCAAGTTGTTTCAGGGTTCAAACCCCACCTAGGGTGACGAAGGTCCATCCAGATGAGACGAAGTCGTGTTTATTATAGTCAGAATAAGCGTCACACGTTAAGCTACTAAAGAATCATCTTGCCTAGTGACTCCCTAGGGTGTGACATGGATTCCATTACCATAATGATGCCTCGGGTTCCGCAACAGCCTTCAGGATGTCCGCCATTGCCCTCGCACTCATTCTCGTCCTTGTCATAATCATCACCAATCACCTCCCAATGAATCATAAGATTTGCATTTTATCTGGCCAGGTGAAAATTGGTTTGGTTAAACAGTTTCCACTATGATTATGCTATACTTTTATTTCTTTACAGGAATGACTACAGAATATATATCAAATACAAACACATGCTGAGTAACAAACAATTAGTGTTAACAGCAAAACACTGTCTATCTCTTTTTTTTTNTATATCAAATACAAACACATGCTGAGTAACAAACAATTAGTGTTAACAGCAAAACACTGTCTATCTCTTTTTTTTTGGCAAACCACAGTTAAATAGTTGAATAAAATTATGCTATTTATACAAAATAAATGAGATACAAATAGNTTTTTTTTTGGCAAACCACAGTTAAATAGTTGAATAAAATTATGCTATTTATACAAAATAAATGAGATACAAATAGAATACAAAATTTCCATTAAAAATCAGAGACCATTATATGAGAATTCCTCTCAATTTAATGGTTTCAACAGTGGAAATAGCATGTCCTATATTTTAACCTGGATGAAGCAGAACTACTTATAAATCTGCAGGCTCTCATGATCATTGTCTAAAAATAATTGGCTGCTAGACCTTGCCAGGTCAAAGACAAGGAGCACAGAACATTTACACAGAAATTACCACCACTGACTTCAGGGTAGTCACAGTAATTGTTTCATCACTTGGATTTAACCCTCAGTGCAAAGCAGAAATACTTAAGATTTTGTTTGTGTTTTCTTCTAACCTACCCTGACCTACTGAAAAAGTTTACGATCCTACTTAGAGGGAGGACCTAATCACATTCCAAAGCTGAGCCCCAGACAATTAGGCATGCTGGAAATATACCAATTAAAATACGTAAGCATTAATACCTTTACTGGGATTGGACAAACACAGCCGAGGTCACAGACCTACAATGTATCTTTTTACGGTATTTTCCGATATTTGTTAAAACATTACAATTTGCCAAATTCAATGCTATGAATGTTTTCAGTGGATTCTTTCATATCATATTTGTGTTCGTTAATTCTCCTGCCTTTTTTTATCTTGAAAGTAGGAGTCCTTATACTCCAATATAAATTTTGTGCTGGAATTTTACTTTCCGCTTATGTCCGAGAATCCTCAATCCAATTAATGGGTTTCAGTACTGCATATATATTGTATCTTATGTGTAGTGGAGCAAGTTGGTTAACCTTATCATGAATTTGTTGGTAAGGCAATCATTCTCCTATATCTGATGTGTCTTTCTGGCAAGAAGAGTTAATGCCTTCCAAACAAAGCCTTGATTACATAAAATGAGTATTNCTATATCTGATGTGTCTTTCTGGCAAGAAGAGTTAATGCCTTCCAAACAAAGCCTTGATTACATAAAATGAGTATTTGATCACTGCTATTACCTCTTTCCTACACTACGCTGATGATGTCAATAGCAATGTCTGCCAAAACATCTGTATACACTACAACTTTGATACAGCCAAAGAGCAAAGCACATTTAATTCTCTATCAGTTTTGTTCCACCAGTGTTAATGTTTTATCCAATTCAGAAATTCACATTTTTAAAAATCAAATACAACTAGCTAAGAAACTTGCAGTCAATGATTTATACATACCTCTGCATTCCTCATTTTGTCCCTCATCCATGGCCGAATTCGAGACAACACAGGATAAATGTATTCAATACGCTGCTTCAAAGATTCTTTGGTTTTCGCTAGCTTCTTCTGAAGATTTTCCACAGCTCTAAAGTAACAATAATAATCATTAATAGTAAAAGTAATCAATAATAATTACTGATGACAGTAAACATTTGCAATGTTTAAAAATATTTCCACATTATTTCCATTCAAATTATAAATCAAGAATCTTAACTGAGCCCATATATATTTCATGGCATATACAACAAAGTTTCAGACAGTGTTAATCTACATATTCGCTTACCAGCCTAGTAACACCCCTATTCATTCACCAAATCGTAAAACCATACAATGAACCTCAGTATGCCAAGAAATTTCAATTGCAACTGCATCATCACTTTTCAGGTTCAAATCGTAGCTGCAGTAAAGTTATTCACAACAAGGCATAGGGGCCATCAATTACCCCTCTCTCCACTTCAAGCTCAAATAAGATGTGCAGTTTCAGAAGCTGGCTAAAGATTGTATTCCAACCTGTCACAGCAGTAGGCCAAACATTAAGCTACTGGAATAAAATTGAAGAAGCGTTCCAGCAGTTAGTTTACTGCATGTTTACACTACTCTGCTTTTCAAGTGGTGGGATATCCTAGCTACATGTAAACAGCAGGGAATGCGGTCCTGTTATGGTCATATTTCCCACTACCTACAATCAAAAGCAACTTTACTAAACTCCACATCATTCACCTGAAAGATCCCTGCTTCTTAGCAAGTGTTGACAGCGAACTGTTACAAACATCAGCACCTTCTTTGCAAATTCTGGAAACACTTCTCATAGAAATTCCAGTGTATTCTGATGCACGCAGATTGGATTGAGATAATACATGCTTTATTTGACCATCAGTAGCTTCTTCGTCACATTTATTTATCACATGTCCAATCACCTCCCTCGCTTTACTGTGTATAGTTTTCCCTTTATTTCTAGACTGTGCCATAATATACCGTCCTGATACGTACGCAACTGACACTAACTCGTGACTGACTTCCAGAGAACAGTTTCTTTTGGGATGACTAGTAGCGAGGGTGACCCATTACTCTGACAGCGATCTTTAAACACCGGAAGGGGGCAAGGGAGGGTTTGCTGTCCCGACCACCACCCCGCCACGCAGCCTTGCCTTCTCGTCAGCTGCCTACTGTATGTGCATTTGTGGCGTGGCGGCAGGCGTGCAAAGTATGCAAGATATATTTCTCTTGTACAGCAGCATAATTATTTTCTCATGTGCGGCATCTATGGCGAGCTCCAGCATGTTTACTTTTTACGTGTGCGCGATAAACGATATTATGTTTATGAACGTAAGTGAACTAATTATTGCNTGTGCGCGATAAACGATATTATGTTTATGAACGTAAGTGAACTAATTATTGCATGAGTAGCTATTCATTTGTTCACATTTTTTTTACCCCCTTACAAACTAAGTTAAAACATTAAAATATACTGTATGGCCAATTTCTAAACATGTTTTGCGGTAAAAAAAATTTTTAATGCCAATATCTTGTGAATAAGTTACATCACACTTTCTGTAGTCATTTTGTTTTGTAAAAATATGAAGCTTATACATGCCGAAATACAGTATTTCGCCACCTAGTGTTAAAATGTGAGTGCGTGTTTGCTTTGCAATACTATAAACAAAATTTTACTCGAAAACGTGGCTTTTTTCAGAGCATTGAAGTCCAATATGCCATATTTAGTGAAAAAACTAAATTTTGTGACGATTTCCCGTTTATTCGCGATCGCGAAAAGTCCCTGGCCCTAGTGATTGTGAATGTTGAATGAGTTCTGGTAGCACAGAGCCTGTGTTTCAGATCACTCACACATAGATCTGTTTTGTCTGATATATTACCATGCTGTTGCCACATATTATGGGAGCGCACAGCCAAAGACAGATGCATTTTGAGGAAATGAATTTATGTAATTATTGTACTGATGAGAGAATAAATAAAAAGTAGTAATTTTCATTCGCTACCCTAGCTAACCAGTCCAATGTCACCTAACGGAACTGTTCACCTGAGTCGGGTGAAGATAAGGAAACAGACGTACTAATCTTGCCAGAAATTAGCTTCTGCCTTGCAAGGAAACCACTTCAAAACTTAAGTATATACCTCTATAACAGGAAGCAACTATACTACAAAATACACAAATATAGAAAAAACCTGTACACTATCCCTAGTGCAATTATCTATCAACATGCTCGTGTGAAAATGCTAGAGCAGTAATTCAAAAGTCTCCCAAGTGGTCCTGTTATCCTACACGCCAAGACACACCTTTGGTAAGGATTCACTTATCAAATAAATACATAATTGTATTCATTGTAAAGTACATTACTGTACATGAACTCGCTGTTCTTCACAGATTCCTGCTATTGCCTTCAAAAATTACTGTTACTGTGTGATGAGAGTGTAATACTTCAGAAAAACTGTCTCTCTCTCTCTCCTAGATTTTGAAAACTGAATTTGATTTACTAATTCCATGATAAAACAAACATGCAAGGGCCAGGTTTCTAAGTAGTGATGTATGTAACGATCATATTTCAAAATCACTAGATTTGGCCAAGGTGACTACAACTGTTTTAAATTTAACAGGTTGACATCATCTTATGTAAGTACTGTATGTTATAATACAAACTGAAAATACAAGTACTGAGAATGACTCATATGGGTTATTTTGTTGAGGTAACAATCCCAATCACCCTGAAACACAATACATTACAATAAACAAATTTTGAAAGCATCCTTATCATATAAGGGAAATTGTGATTAGAGTAAATTCTCATGGAAACCAAAATTAAACCAATAACAAAGTATTAAAAATTCTAAACAGTAAAAATATATAAGAATTATTAAAAACATCTAAGAGTATGAAGTATTATTATTAACAATATTTATCACAAGCAAACAAATTTTACATAATGTATATGAACAAATATAGCCCTAAAAAACAAAATGGAGATCTCAATCTACTTCAGTTAAGCATGTAATAAACATAAACCAGAATCATGTTACAAAATGATCAGCAATGGTTTGTAAACCTATTTGATGTAATGAGTTAGCAAATTTTCAAAACCCTGTCAACTGTTAGTCATGTAATTATAATTGACTACTTTCTAGGAGTGTGCAAATAGTCGAAAATTCAAACAGTCGCGAATAGTAACTTACGAATTATTCACAATTGAACTTTGAATATATATCTATTATTGTTATTCATACTGTAATATTTGACCTGACTTCCTCAATACCCTATTATTGTACTTCAAAAACACAAAGGATTTCCGGAGTGTAACGAAAAATAAATAAAAGAGTATCTTCTGCGAAAACTGTCCCGTCTTAAGTTGGTTATTTGCTTGACTTTATTAAATGCCTACTCATTTGAAGTCTTTCATTCAAACCTTTATTCCGTAGTCATTAGAGTTGGACAATTACTGATAAATAACTGGTGGTTTATATAAATTTTTGAAATTTGATGCAGCAGAAAATCAATGATCATTAGATTAGGTTGTTTAAATTGGTACGTTACTGAATATCTCATTTAGGAACACAGAAAAAGCAGAATTATTAAGATAAACCATCACACACACATTCATTTTCACTGCAGTATTTATAGAAGTAGAATATTTTTTTTTGTTCCCATTGTTTGCAGTTGAAGAAATAGGCACGTAAAAGTTATGTTGCAGTGGTTGTGCACTACCAAAAAAAAAAGTCTGCGTTTTTATCACTTGTATACACGTACCCCCATGTGATGAACACACAGGTTTTTTTTGGGTAATTCCAGGGAAATTACCACATCCATACACACTTCTCTGCGAACTATATATATATCATTGACCCACAACATTGCAGTGATCAAAATGATATTTCTTTAGTGTGTAACTGAAATCACATGTTTACTATCAAAACTATTTGCATGTTATATGAAAATTTTTTTATTTAATTTTAAAATACATATTTAAACATCAAAATCCACTATTCACACACCCTTACTACTTTCACTTGCTATAATCCTACAAATTATCTAAAAATAATCAAACTTATGTAATAGGGTTAAAAAGTGTGTCAACGTATGTAAAAATTTCCTTTATNGAAAAGTGTGTCAACATATGTAAAAATTTCCTTTATTTTCCATAAGGGGGGAAAAAAATTTAAAACCAAGTTGCCTTCACTGAAAGTAAACACAGATATTAAACAGAACTATTTTGCTAAATATAACAAGACCAGCAAAAACTCAGAAGTAAGAGTAGGTGTGATGAAACGTACCTGTGCATAAGCACTACAGACTGCGCTTGCTGCACCAGTAGTTGTGGTATTCCTTCGCCAAGAGCCAGCAAGTCAGGGTGCGAGAGTATGCTGTTGTACACCCTTTGAAGATACTCCTTCATTACTGCTTGATTCACTTCCTGTAAACATGCACCTGTCATTAACAAAGCTGGTCTACTATCAGCATCACATGCGTATGTTTTGGGCATTGTCTAAGCCACACAAAGACCAATACCTGAGTGAAGTAATGGCTAGTGTTATCACCTATAAAGTCTCAAAAAATTTCATCCCACTAAAAATAAATAAAACAATATTTGATTTTGAAAATCAAATCTCACTGTGAAATTGTCTATTGCAACTGTGCTAGTAATTAAAGACCGTGTTTTGCAACATCTACTAAATCTCACTTTAATATGTCTGCCAGTGTGGTCATGATGATACACACTGGGAAGTCACTCACATTGCTGCGGCCTGTGTTTTGATCTGAGGACATTTAATGCATAAAGCTGATCTTAAACACATATATAATAGTAAATAGTTTCTAAGTGAACAACAAAACCAATGTGAAAGCATAGTGAATACAATACTTGTCACATTTATACGTTAAACAGATTTTCTGATCAGCCATGAAAAATTGTTGCATTTAAAAATCCATCAGAAAGAGATGTGCCTCCTTAACTCTGGTGCAGTAATTTTTTTAATACTGCCACCAATTGTTCTGCCCAACTGAAATTGTGAGGGGGAAACGTAGGTAATCAGGAGCCTGTCAACAATATCCAAATGGGGATGAATGACATCACCTTTCTTGAATCTGTTTAGCTTTGAGTGTTTTATATAAGGCAATGTGGCAGTTACCTGGCTGGCTGGAAATGTTTATCACGTCAAGGAATGTCAGTGCATTCCACAGTGAGAGGTCCAAAAGGATAAAGATGGAGCAGTGGCACATTCAAAGGAAGGCTAAGCAGGTCTGGTCAGGTCTACTGAATTATTATGTTGAAAATATTTTTGTCCTAGCATGGTGGAAGGAATGTCTTTTGTCAACTTGATTAAAACTATATGCTCTGGGCTCTGCTCCCTACTCATGGTCTGTTGCCTAATATGGCAGTAGCCTCATTGCATACTGCACTGTGTTATATTATTCCCTAGTGTAGGCTTAGTAATCATATCGAACACAATTATATTGTGAATTGAGTGATATTGTCTTTTAAAAGTAAATAAACACGAACACTAACAAAAAGCATAAAAATTACACTATAACAAGTTATTTTAAAAAGAATTCTTCCTACTAGTGCTTCACAAAGTTCTACATCTAAATCTATATATCAAGCTATTAGAAGCAGCAGATTTTCAGAGGTAGAAGCAGGACATATACCTAGCGCATATCCACTTAGAATTGGGCTGCATACAAAAAAATTTTTTACATGCCACGAGTGCATTGTTTGGCCATTTTTAGCCTCCACCTCTGGCACCCTCTTTTGGCCTCAGTGATACCAAGAGCCATTACATTTTCTCGCCTGCTGTTGTGTTGAAGGAAGAACCATGAGCCATTGTGAAGACCCACTCCATCGCGTAAAACCTAATTGTAGTTTTTCCTTTATTTTGCACCTCTAAAGTGTGATGTATGGACGTTACATGTTGGCAGAGCAGGGAACGGCTGTGATGATTCTGCACGGAGACTGCCGTTAGTCTGGGGGATCGTGTATTGGTCAGTCAGGTTGGCAGCTTTTTTTTTTTTTTGCAGCATTGTTTAGGCTTTGTTGGCTAGGGTGGTTATTGAAACTTCCGCTTGGGTGCGGGTGTGGTCATCAGGAGAGCTGGCTGCGTGCGGTAAGTGAGAGAGTCGAATTTGAGGTGAAACTGCTGGCGGCCAGCCAGCTGTAAATCTGCTTTGAGCTGTTATACTTGACGGGCAACGTGCTGTGATAGTTGTAGCTGTACGCACGGGTGTATGGATAGTGCCAGCAGCTATGCCCAGCAACTATGTGCGTGAGAGCAAGAGGTACAGCATGCAAAGGCACTACTTGATATGCGTTGTAGTGTTTGACATTAAATACAGGTGGGTTTGCTATTAACCGTAGTTGAAATAGTGCTCGCTGGANGAGCAAGAGGTACAGCATGCAAAGGCACTACTTGATATGCGTTGTAGTGTTTGACATTAAATACAGGTGGGTTTGCTATTAACCGTAGTTGAAATAGTGCTCGCTGGAAAGTTGCATTTTTCACTTGTGATATGCTCGGCTTGAAATTTGAGCAGCATGATTATGTGGAAACACCAATTAAAGACAGTTAAAGGTGTTTGACAGTTATTTAAAATCAGTTTGCNTTGAGCAGCATGATTATGTGGAAACACCAATTAAAGACAGTTAAAGGTGTTTGACAGTTATTTAAAATCAGTTTGCCATAAACTGTGGTTTGAACTGTTTGGGATTTTACAGTCATGAAATGGCCAAACGTCATTGACACTTCGCATCAGCATAGCCAAATGTTCCACGAGTGAGTGTGAGCTTGTCTGATGTGCCCCTGATTTACACTGTGCTGGGATGAGCATGGTTTTCCTTGAGCAATGAAACAGTGGATTTTGTGCACTGTGTTTTTGATGAAGAATTTTTCTGCATGTCTGAGAATCTGAGCGATTGGAATTCGCTGTGCACCCATCTTAACCACTATTTCGTTCCTTGGGTAAGGTATGAGTATACACGATGTGTTAAGGTAACATCTTCAAACTTTATTTTGCAAGTTGGAGGCAGTACACCACGACACAACCGCTGTTCCCCAAGACCATACAAGAGAGAATGTTTGATGATAGTGTCGAATAATTTGTCCCTTTTAGTAAAGTTCAGCAGTAAAATTAAGAAATAATTCTTGTCCACTGTGAGTCGTAACTTAATATTTTGTGACACGATTTTGTAATTAGTTATGCACATTTTTAAAATATTTTTCTATCAGTTAGAGTGTTTTAGCTACAATCTGTGATAATGTGCCTTGTAAACATTTTTGACTAAATTCAGTAGCTAATAAGGCTGATCCTGACTTAGTAAATTTGTAATGTTAGTAGTTGAAAAGGTTGGTTCTGGTTCAATCGCCATACAATCAGAAAGTGTAAAAAATGTATTGCGTGTATATGTTATGAATCATAGGTAATATTTCTAACCTAGCATTTCTATATTATAGCCATTAATTACAATACCATGTCGTGTAACGCCTTTTGAGTAAAAGCCTTGCTGACCCCCTTCGCGAGCACCTACCAGTTGGCACGTGTCACGAAGCAGGTGAACAGCCAGAACGGATCGCAGTTACACGTGTCAAGGTTGTGCC
>NQII01001632.1:25228-85235 GCA_002778355.1 Clitarchus hookeri
AGTACCGCACCTCGGAAGTGTTTCTGTAGATTGTTTGTGTTAAACTCGAGACAATATATTCGTCCTTCAAATTGAAACAGCCAAAGTCTACATTATTACAAACCCCTTAACCTTCAGGCATCATATAGTCTGTGCCTGAAGGCATTAACTCTGACCCTATAAGCCACCATGTCTTCCACAGTGGCGTAGCGTCAACCAGTTGTTTATATATAAAGGCCAGTGGATCAACTTAGTGCATCGAGAGTGACGGCAATTTATTTTAGTGTGTTAATGAATTGCAAGCATGTATGGCAGTATTATTATTGAGTTAGTAAATTTCAGAATCATTGGAAGTCTAGGCTTGTGTTTTTTACTTGGTACCTATTGGTAACTTAGTGACTGAGGGTAAAAATAACCCTGCATCTAATGTTATCAAGTCAAAGCGGTACAAGTGCAGCAGGCTTGCACTACAATTTCGAATGCCCTGACACCAGTATATGCTCACCTGTTCTATTTCCTCATCAGGAAATTTTTGGCTGCGCAGCTCTGAAATAAGTCTCTCACGGAAGTGCAGGAACCAGCCCCGCGTCTCCCTCTCCAGTATGGACACCAGGGATGGCAAGGCCTTCCTTATGATGTCTCTGTTGAACAGCCGCAGGTCCAGTTCCACCCCCTTGGGTGTGAGGAACAGATAGGGGACTGGCACTGGAGGGTGCGACGCCTCACGCTCCACCTCAAACTTCTCTGTTGTGGCACGCCGCAGCTGGCGCCGAACGAAACCACACAGCAGTTCCAGAGATTCCTCAAACTCTGGCTGGGAAATGTAAACAAAAATTCAACAACAGAGGTAAATACATTGTTCATAAAATTAAATATTTGCAATAAAACATAGTGTACCTCACATACATAGTATGTAAATGGGACGATAATTTTGGATTTACAATGAATTATGCCACACAAATAAAATGTACGGTACAAAATCAACACAAAGAAAATGAAGGTCCTTTATTTTATACTTCATATATTGAAAAGTGCTTTAATTTGAAGACATATTTAATATTGTTACACCTTTCAGGGATCTCAGAGATGTACTTTATAAACAAATGTACTTTAAAGTTAAGTACTTTACGAGATTTTACTGTAATTTACTATGAGCCACATTCTAAACATGTAAAAATCGATCGCTTTTAGTTTATTTATATATATTTATACTACTTTATCACTCTGAAGACACTTTGTTAACAAACTNAAAAATCGATCGCTTTTAGTTTATTTATATATATTTATACTACTTTATCACTCTGAAGACACTTTGTTAACAAACTAAATGACAAATTGATGCAAATACTGTATGCTAAATGTTTTGGATTTACAATTATACATATGCTGTGTGTTTAAATGGCTTTATTTTCTACAATAACTGACATGGAACCATATACTGTTCTTGCATTATAAAAGAGCTATATCTTGTTCCTACCTTTTTAACAATGATAAGATGCAAGAAGGCTGGCATTGAGCACATGTAATGTAATNAGAGCTATATCTTGTTCCTACCTTTTTAACAATGATAAGATGCAAGAAGGCTGGCATTGAGCACATGTAATGTAATACTGGCCGTATTACACAGTACTAGATACTGTACCAGCTTGTGTAATGTCTGTCGAAGCAGCTTTTATACCAGCTGCTACATGGCATTCATCACTTTGTAAAGCTGGATTTCATACCAGGTATGACAAGAAGACCTGTCCTATTTTCTGCAGCAGGCTCCACATCAACTTTCATACTTTGCCAATTATACTGCAGTTTCAGAGTGTAGCATACTCCCCATTGTCACTAATTGAAATGAATTAATGGTGAAGCCAAAAAGTTGCCTCCATCTCACTTATTTTCCCATGNCCCATTGTCACTAATTGAAATGAATTAATGGTGAAGCCAAAAAGTTGCCTCCATCTCACTTATTTTCCCATGATGTACGAATTACTTCAAATGGGTTATATGACTATAATATTGATTGCAACTTTGAAATATTGTTTGAAGGTGAACTAAATATTTAAAACACAGACCATATAAGAAAGAAATTTAATGCTAACGATTGTTGAAATACTACTACAATACTATATTTATTTAAAGTCTTGTACATTGTCCAACTCTGTTAGCATAGTGGTAGAGTCTTGGTCGCTAACTTTTGGTGATAACTTCAAAACTCCATTGGACTTTTTTTTTTACTACTGAATGTACATCATAACTTCAATTTAAGAAATAATAACATTATGCAAACCTGTATAGCCCACATAAATACTTAAAAAAATACTAGGAAAATTTTACATTATTATTGTCGTGTATTGAAAATACATACATCTATAAGCATTATTTTTAATAGCAGAAAGTGACAGCAGTATTAGTTTTCAAAAAACCACTAGTAATAAATATTAACATGTGTTACTTTTTTAATACACAAGTTACTAGTTACATATTCAATGAGTGGGGTCTATATCTGCAGTCAGTCATACTCATCTGTCAAGCCAACCAGTGTGGCTTCTGCTAGCATGCCCGCTACTATCACTTGTAAGAACCTTCCGTGCTGGCTCGCATAGCAAGCAGCTTGGTGACCCAGTTGGTGTATCAGCTCGTGCACCACATTTTATAGGAGCTTGTATAAAAACAAGTATGGCAGCTGGTATAATTTATAGGTTTAAGGAACAAACCTTTTATTCCTTGCCAGCTTAGAAGGATGGATGGATGGATGGATGGTAGCAGTAATGGAGCATAATCAGGATGGAGACTAGGGAGAAAATATGAGTATCCCAACAAACTCCTACCTATAGCACCCCTCTGCCCATCTCCTAACACGACATTCCCTGCCTGCCTAAATTACTCAACACTTGCTAGGGTCTGGAATTGAAATTAGAACCTTAGTAGTATGATGCTAGTTACAAACAAATGAACCAATCACTGGTACTGTTATCTACGTAATAATATTTGTTAATTTTCTTACCCGCCACAATAACTCTGCTACCAAGTACTGCCACCTCTCTTCTCTTATTTTGGCTTCAAGATTGTGAGCTTGGAGTGATGGAATACCAATGAGAATATCTGTACATCAATAACCATTAACACATCAGTATGACAGTATTCCAAAGAAAAAAAGTACAATAATATTTACAAAAAAACACACAATGATAAATAACCACATTAGTTATACATGAAAATACAGTAAACATTAACATCAACATATAAAACGAAATAAAACTCGTTCTTAGTATTTTTAATGAAGTTTGTAACAATGAATTCCAGAATATCATTCCAAAAATGCGCTATAAATGTTTTTAGTTATAAGTATGAGCCATTTTAGTTCCCTAAGTTTTACATAATACCTTTAGCTTCCAATAACAAGCGCACACGAAAACTGTTGCATCTGTTTATGAACAAATATTTACTCTTACCAAAAAAATCATCAGCTTAGTGGTACTTGACCACAAATTTATTACGATACAGCCTAACTAAAAAAATCTAGATATCACTATAATAATTTGTATATGGTATGTTAAAAAGTACTTCATGCTTGTGCTATGATCCAGTGATATATCCATGAAAATCACACTAATACAAAATATTTAGTACCTAAATATACTGTGACACACACTACCAACTTAATTTATATGCTAACTGTGTCAGGACATACCTCCATCGTGTTTTATCAACAAAGTCNGTGACACACACTACCAACTTAATTTATATGCTAACTGTGTCAGGACATACCTCCATCGTGTTTTATCAACAAAGTCAATTTCAAAATGCACAAATGAGACATGCACCTGAGTCTGCCATCTTGAGTTCCACAACTGACCTTCACAAAGGATGTAGTTCAAAGCTTAATTAACACAGCTAGACAAAACACACATGGCCACAACCATCCTAATATACAGTATATAGTCTCAGTCTATTTCCTATTTACAATGGGTCACTGAACATGCCACCTACCATGTATACAGCAAGTCATTTCTTCTTGTATGATAAAAAAATTGACATGCTCCAATAAATCACATTTTGGTGCAATCAAAACCTAAATAACATCTATACATANTGTATGATAAAAAAATTGACATGCTCCAATAAATCACATTTTGGTGCAATCAAAACCTAAATAACATCTATACATGTTATAAAACTCAACGTCTCTCTGTCTGTCTGTTAGTGTGCTTATCACTCGAGAATCACGTAGCTAGTGCTGCATAAAATATAGAGAAAATCTCTGAACCAGAAGCATATAAGTAGCAGATATACATTATAATAATTTATTAGTGATTGTATACAATATATCAATGCTTTTTGGTGAACAAAAACAAATTGGGTGCCCATTTACTCTCATTCTGGCATTCTTTACTAAATTTAGGGAGGTGCAATGTATACCGTGGCCGCTCTAATTGTTATGCCACTGACCACAGTTGGCTGCAAATTACAGCTACAAACATCAAGCTATGCAGTATTGAATAAATGTTGCACAGGACTGTGGGACTCACCCAAAAGCTTGAGTATTCCAGTGAGAAGAGCCTTGATGGACTGGTAGAGGCTGAAGAAGTGCGAGACCACCCGTCCCTTGGCAGTGACAATAAGGAACCTCAAGGAGCGTGCCAGGTCTTCGAGCAGCGTGTCTCGGCTGCGTTCCGTCCCCTTCTGCAGCAGCTGGCTGAGCCGCCACCTGTGCACCTGGCCTGGGAAGTTCAGGCTGTCCACCTCAAACTCCCTAAACAACACAAGAAACTGAATACTGCAGCCAGCTACGTACCATCACTCTTCCTTCTAGTACTGTGATTCATGGTGAAGTGAAAAAACAAATTTCCTGCCACCATCCACCCTATCCCTCCACTGAAATAATGTGGGACTTTACAAGTACAATCCTTTTATGCATGTAAGCAAACACATAGTTATAGTTTAATAATTACACATGTGATAAAATAATACTAACCTTTATTTTTGGTCACTATAAAGTAATATTGATAATATTATTTTATTTTAATTTAGTACACATCATCTCAAAGAGCATAAAAGAGCCTTAGAATATTTACGAGGCTTCTATTACCAAAGACATTGGCTTTATTTCAATGGTTATTTTAAGTCCTCAAATTTTTGCAAAGATTTCAGTGCAAGAATATTTCAAGCTGAATAACAAAATTTTGTCTTTTGTTAGAAATTTTTAAATTTGATAAGTTATCTTGAAAATGGTGATGAATGCAAAAGTGCAACAGTGTATGCAATAGCACAATGATGAGCACTTTGTTGGTAGACTGAGTGAGACGGTGAAGTGGTAAATCTTTAGACTCACATTTGGGTGTACCTGGGTTCGAATCCAGACCTAACCATCCTGATTAAGGTTTTCCATGGTTTCCTGAAATCACTCCAGATGAATGATGGGTTGGATCCCTACTGCATGCCAAGGTCAATTCCTTGCCCATTCCTGCTTCTCTAAACAGCTTGCCCCATCTCTAATAACTGAACTGTATACAAAACGTTAAGCCCTATCCAACTATCTACCTAAGTACTTCCCTATCTTTGTTGGTAGAATTGAATGACGTATTTAAGAAAATAAATATTTTGACACATGAACCAAGCATCATATTATATGAAAATATTACTTTATGAGAATGTAGTCATTGACTGTGTATTATCTGGAAATATAAATTAAGCACACACTCCTTTTATGCTGAATGATGCTAAGTGCCCCATTTTTGACAGTCCATCTACAGTAGATCTTGACAACAATGATATCTGGACACAAATGCAAGTGTGTTTATTGAAGGTTAGGGGTATGTTTCAAGCCAACATGGAAAACCATGGCAAAAAAAATTGTTCCAAGTGCTTTTTAAATTTATAATTGAAAATGTTAAGATGGGTACATTTATGCACAGTAATTTGAACAAAAACACCAAAATCACTGGTTACAAATGGAGACTATGTTAATTTNGGTTACAAATGGAGACTACGTTAATTTCAGAATTTATAATGATTAAGTATATGTGCTAATGTGTCCCAACGACCAGTTAAGACACTTATATTCCATAAATAGTGTTTATATTGTCACTAGTATTTTTCTGGACTGNACCATAAATAGTGTTTATATTGTCACTAGTATTTTTCTGGACTGTAGTTGTCTACATTTATCCACTATGACAGTTGCCCGACAGCAGCTAGGTTACAGTACATTAGCTGGTAATCTCAGAGTTTTGCAATTAAGACATTGAAGACTCCAGCAGTGTATTTCAGGGCACAGATTGCAGTATGCTGGTGAAGGGCGTTTGTAGACTGCTGGCATTTTTTTTTTCACAATGTGTGCTTTCTGAAGAGTTGGGACCTATGGTGTTTTAAATAATTTGAGATCCTCTGTGAGCCTGATTTGGCGGGCTGGTGAGATCGGCTACGTTTCTGATGAGTGGAGTTTCAAAAAGAGGGGCTCACACCTTCAGAGGGAAGTTGCTGTAGTCCCCAAGGTCATTTTTGTCAAGTGTGACATGTTAGTCTTATGTCAACTTTAGCATATGTCCACTTCAAAATATAGTAGCATGGGAACAGACAAACCATCCTCGGGCTCTGTCTTTTGAAAGAGGAGTCTAAATTGAAAAAAAAGTGTCTCTCTCCCAGTNGAACAGACAAACCATCCTCGGGCTCTGTCTTTTGAAAGAGGAGTCTAAATTGAAAAAAAAGTGTCTCTCTCCCAGCATTATTTTTTGAAAATATTAGGCAGACCTAGTGGCTGATTATAGTCAAATGTTAACTTTTGTAGCTCGAGTAGTGATGCAAAGGATCTCTTTGAAGATTAATATGGAACAGAGGACATAGTGATGATGCATAGAAAGTGTTTGTTCTGTATACGAGAGACTTCTTAACTAATAGGTAAGTACTATAATTAATTTGGGGGAGGGGGGGATAGTACTTTTGCTTACTTGTCTGTAACAGTATAATGGCATTGTCATTTCTGTGTGGTCACAGATAGATAGACCCTCTAAAACTATCACACACTGGATTAACTATTAATAACGTGTAAAACACTTTAAGAAATTTGGAATTAAATTTCTGCTGTGAATCAAAGACAACACTTTAAAAGCCCTCAAGTCTGAGAGTAGAATGTGACTAAATAACTCAATCTGTGTTAATTATTTTGCAAAATTTTATGAAATTTCCTTGTTTCGTTTGATTGCAGTGTTATATATTTTCATTACTTGTTAAGCAATGCCTCAATCTAGTTTGTAAATAACTTCTGCTTTTATTGTTTAAGAACTAGTTAAACTTTTGGTAAATAGGCTCCATCTTCCACATGTCTCAAATGTTACCATGTTATATATATATATTCTCTGTTACAGACCTGTACTGAACTTGAACCCCTCGCACCACTGAAGAAGGCACACCACAGTATAGGAAAGACCCATGTGGAGGAGTGTATATGACTTTTGGAACAAAAACTTATTGGAAACAAATAATGTATGGAGCAGACAGTTTGTACAACTTAAATGAAATAAACATTGTAGTAAATGATTTATTGATAGATGATTCTGTTTGCACATTTTACATGTTCTATAGCAATCATTTGCAACCACACAATTNAGAACTAGTTAAACTTTTGGTAAATAGGCTCCATCTTCCACATGTCTCAAATGTTACCATGTTATATATATATATATATATTCTCTGTTACAGACCTGTACTGAACTTGAACCCCTCGCACCACTGAAGAAGGCACACCACAGTCTAGGAAAGACCCATGTGGAGGAGTGTATATGACTTTTGGAACAAAAACTTATTGGAAACAAATAATGTATGGAGCAGACAGTTTGTACAACTTAAATGAAATAAACATTGTGGNAAACTTATTGGAAACAAATAATGTATGGAGCAGACAGTTTGTACAACTTAAATGAAATAAACATTGTGGTAAATGATTTATTGATAGATGATTCTGTTTGCACATTTTACATGTTCTATAGCAATCATTTGCAACCACACAATTTTTTATATACATATTTTCTTTTAAATTCATATTGTTATTTTGCAACCTAGTTGCATAGCTCAATGGTGCATGTAAGGTTTCTTTGATTATGCCACTAGTGCTGGCCCAATGAGGAATACCCTTCTTAAGGCTCTTCCTACCTGGTACTTTAACTACGTTGCAGTATGTTAGTAATTCACATTCTTCTGCAAAATAAACACATCAGACAAGGGCTGTTGAGTACTTTCAAGAAGTCACGTACATTAAAAATACCATTTCAGAGTACTCCAAAATGGTTAAAACTGCTTTTTCAAAGAGTCGTATCTCAAAATTTACACGTCGTATACATACAAAACTACTTGAGGGCACTTCATTGAACCTTGTAATGATACAGTTAATATTAATTTGATTGTGACATTTGGTTAGTTATATATTGTTTTTCGAGTAATTATAATTGTTTATCATTATTTAAAGTTTTGGCAGTGTTAAAATGTTTATCTATCATGCGTTTGCTTTTTATAAAATCGCAGTTTAGGTTGCGTCAGCATTCGGAAATAAAAACTTTGACCACTTTTGTAAAAAAAAAAAAAAAATCTTCTAGAATGTTTTAGAAATGATTATTTTACTATGACGCAGTTCGGCATGGCGTGAGAAGGTGGATGCGATGGAGGTCGCATGGTATTCTGAAGGGATTCCGTACCATGACATGCCCTTATTTGGTTAGGTTTTTGGCACCCTGGTGCGAAGAGTGGAGGTAAAGCGCATGGCGACATTAGCCCCGAGCACCTGCTGCCCGCTAACAGTCGACAACCAGCTCTCAGAGGAGACACATTGAGCGTGGAAAATTTCACCTACACCGACAAGTAACCGTGACCTTCATATCTTTTTTTTTTTTTTTTAAACTTTGATTTTTTGGACAAACTTAATTCTACTAAATTATTTTTGCTGGTGTGAGAGATCGCTAGGGTGTCAGGAGGGAACTGACGTCTCTCCTGCCTTCTTAATTTTCTCTCGCGATGCAAGTTTTAAGTGATGTGAATAATTGATTAATTCTGTGACACTGTTCTCTGCTCGTGTCTCGTAAAGCTGACTGTTCACTCTGCATAATGGAAGATTGTGAACTGTTTATTTTTAACTTGAAATAAAAATACGGTGGAAATAATCAGACACTTGAATTCTTTTATTTTATTTTTAATATGGCACATTTATTTGCGTTTCATGTCTCTACCGAGTGAGTAAAACGGAGTTGCGATTCCAGTCACTAATTCTGACGTTTGCGACATTACAACCTTCCTACAGACTTTCCACAAAAAAAAATAATACGTTCACTGCTGAAAGTCTTATAGGTAAATGCAGAACAACAAGAACATTGCACACCAGTTCAGACACTTGCGCTTAGTGACAATAGCGTACTTGATGCATGAGGCAGTGTCGCTGTTATCGTTCCCACGCTTCTCAGTCTCAAATGCAGAAAAAAGCTCCAGGTATGCAGAACCTTAAGCAACACTTAAAAAGGGGGATAATGGTCAACTGATTCAGAATTTCGGCACTCTAATATTAAAATAATACAATTTGCTTTATGATGAAAGAAGCCTACCACACTGCTGCCAATGTGAACTTAATTTTTTGTTATAATTTTTCTGCAAAACTTTAGTACTGTTATATAGTTAAAAATGAAACACCAAACCAAATGTGTATAACGTGTAATAAAATAACTGACCTGAGAATAAGCGTCATTTAAAGTAGGTACACAGTGATAATGGCACAAACCTCATAAAGTGTATTTTACCATCAATAAAAGAAATGAAACCTTGTTAACTTCAGCATGGCTACCACTCGTCACCAGCGCTCTTGGAGCCACAGTGGCTGAGCGGTTAGCCCGCTCACCTCCCACCAAGACGAACCGGGTTCAATCCCCGGCTGGGTCACACTAAATTTTCTTATGTGGGAATTGTGTCGGACAATGCAGCGGTCGGCTGGTTTTCTCGGGAATCTCCCGTTTCCTCTGCCACTTCATTCCGGTGCTGCTCCATCCTCACCTTGCTTCATCCTCATCTGCTGTTAAGACAACAATGTTAAGAGCCGTCCAAATCTCTTCACTCACTCTTCACCATCGCTCTCAACAATAAAATATGTAAATCCAAACAATTCTTCTGAATGTGTAAACTCGGAATTAAGATTGAACTTCTATGCTGACTGTAGTGGTATTCACATTAGTGGCTTATTATCCAGAGGTTTGAATTCACAGATTATTTGCCTACTGTCCTATAATAGTATGGTTGTTGATAAATTTTAACGAACATTTACCCAGTAAATAAATTTTGCTTTGACATAAGTTTATTGTGTATTAATGTTATGGTACACATGTAGTACACAACTAATATATGCTAAAAGCAAGTTTTGAGAAAAAATCAAATAAAAACAGTTATTGGTGATTATTCCTTTACAGTTAATAGCTAATTGCATAACATTAGTGCTGTTTTATTGCATCATGTTTGTTTCATAGCACTGAATGCAGTATGTTTAAAGGATTTAACATGATTATGTAATAAATATCAAGGCTACTAGAGAAGCCCAAATATGGTCCTCTTATTATATTTATTTCAGTTGTTGTGCAAGTTGACTATATTGGCATTTCCGCAATAAACTTATTTGAGTACAATCAGTGTTTACATAGTGTAATAACAACTTGATTATATTTCACATTGTGTCACATTCTATTATTTACTAGTTTTTTGTCTGTAATTTTCCTTTATTAGAATTAAGTTCTTCAATTTTCCTAGGATATATGAGATTTCTGCACGTTTAGCATCAAAGTTTTATCAAGGCCTTGTTAATATGTGTAGACAGTTACATGTAAAATATAGAACATTTTTTAAAATTTGTCTGGATGGTCAAGCAAAATGTAACTAGTTTCCGTAGTACTGTCAATAACCAAAGCCTAGTTTATTGCAGCTAGCGAAGGTGACCCTGAACTATTATAATAAATTGTATCTTCTCCATACTTGGTGTAAAAGGTGTCAAGAATTCAATGCTCTTATTTAATAATGTATTTACNTTATTAGAATTAAGTTCTTCAATTTTCCTAGGATATATGAGATTTCTGCACGTTTAGCATCAAAGTTTTATCAAGAGCTTGTTAATATGTGTAGACAGTTACATGTAAAATATAGAACATTTTTTAAAATTTGTCTGGATGGTCAAGCAAAATGTAACTAGTTTCCGTAGTACTGTCAACAACCAAAGCCTAGTTTATTGCAGCTAGCGAAGGTGACCCTGAACTATTGTAATAAATTGTATCTTCTCCATACTTGGTGTAAAAGGTGTCAAGAATTCAATGCTCTTATTTAATAATGTATTTACAATCTTGTTTACAAAAAAAATTTCAGTTCTACAAACAGTAAAAACTTACCTAAGCAAGCTGCCATTATTTTTTTGTATCCAAGTGTTATCAAGATAGATGAATCGTTGTGGAACTCAGATGGACAAAATAAAATGGCAGTTTTTATGATTAAGTTATTGGATAAAGTTAGTTTTGGGATGTTGCCTAATAACATGGAAGTTGGAAAAGGAACATTATGACTGTTGTTGCTGGTGTGTGCAGATTGTCAAGATGTTTGTTACCAGTATATAATATAGCACAGGTTTACTTCATATTTGTTAATTTACACATCAGCTGCAGCTGATGTGGTAAGTGTTTAACACACCCTCTAGTAATCAACATGCTGAACTGATGAATTAGTTTATTTAACAATTTTTCTTGCTGTTAATTGCATCAAACAAGCTACAGAATCAACTTTATATTTTTTGTTAACTTCACATCAAAACAATATTTTATTTAACTTAGTTAATTATAAAGAACAACTTTAATAAAGTAAAATCAATGCTGACTACGAAATAAATTTTACATGTTCTAATATTGTGGAACTGAATTTTTATTTTATCGTATTTCTGAAAGAGTGTAAAAATACAGTAACTAGGTCCGGAATGACAGTTATATAAATGATTTCCTACATACTCATGATATTTGTAGGCATATAATGGGGAAATGAGCCATACAGTAGTTTCAAAATGCTCTCCAGTGTGAAAAGCTCTGGATCAAGGGATCATGGATACATATCCTTTGAGTGTTGTTGCCACTGAACTGCCAACACAACAGCAGTAATTATCCATAACTATCAAAACTATACTGTTCAAGTAACAATACTAACTGTGAAAAATTCTCCTTTTATTCACATCATAACTTCATTTCACCAATTTGAAAATTCAAAAGATTTTTAAATAAATTTTAACATTTTTATTTTTTCTCACACAAACAACTCATTTTGCCTAAACTTTTCGGTGCATATACTACAACAAAATTCTTTGCACACTTGTCCCCTCTTTCAATTTGACACCTCAGATTTTTCCACTGCTGGAAAATCTTGAGCGTCAAAAAAATTTTCTTTGATTCATCAAAAGCATTGTGCATTTACACCCAATCACAACCCACCACTGTTGGACATAAACTTTCCAAAATGGTTACAAGGGCAATACGGCAAACTTGAGTTTAAAACTTCAATAAAATGTATATTTTATTAATTAAATTAAGAAAACATAATGCGCCTCATTTAAAACATTTCCTTCCAGCATATTACATACTGTACTGCTTTTTCCTTCAATTTCTCAAATTCTGGAAATACTTATTATGCTGTTAAGTAACCAACATTAATGTTCATCATACTGTACTTCCAAAGCTCAAAACTATTATGTAAGAGGAGGGAGCGTGAAAAAGAAATGGGAAAACAACATTTAGGAAAAATTGCTTTCTTTAAAATTTATAGTAAAAAATTAATTTATACACGTAAAAAGTTTAAGAGCTGATGTCACATCAACTCCTGAATACATTTTTTTTTTATATTTTAAAAATTATTTATGCAATAAGAAGTTAAAAATTATTAATATATATCTGTTTACATGTCTACTAATTATAAAAATTAACTTTTTCATAAACAAATAAAAATGTGTGCTGGCTGTAATACATTTCTCTTAAAACAATATATATTAAAAACTAAGTGACAAATGTCTGAATATCCAAATCATAGTTCATATTACTTGTTAAATAAAATAGTAAGTGATTGGAACTTATTTATAATTTATTTTCCATCACTTTTTTATTTATAATTTATTTTCTATCACTTTCTATACTTAAACACTGTCTATTGAACATGATATTTCCGAAGGCAATTTTTTCACAAAGTTTAAAAAGCAGGATAATCGCTTCACGAGTTACTACAGTAACAAAAATTATTTTTACAGACATAACTAAATGCACCCAATAATGTCTTACTTTTTTTAATACAAGGCTTGTTTCATGGGTGCAATAGGCAGTATCTCTTATCATCAGCTGATGATTAATCATTTCACTAATGCTGACATTGCCCCAGGTGAGACAAACCATGTTTATATGTACAGTATATATTTTATATATATTATATACATATTGTATGTATATATATTATATGTATATATAACATATATATGGGATGTACATAAATTCATTTATACTTATCAAATATTTCTCAATACTGTAATTTGTTACTCACAAATTTTACATTTACATAAGATGTAAAACAAAACAAGTAAATTTTTTAAATATAAATAATATTTGTAATGTGAATCCACAGAAGTATTAGTACAAATGTGCAAAGCTGTGACAAACATGAATTATGTATGCCAAACTGTGTTTTGACTGAGAAAAAAAATTCACTGCGTTTTATTTTTCTCAAAGTTTATCTTTTAGACATTACATGCAGGCAGTGGCGGCGCTTGAGGCCATGCTCTAGGGCTNTGTAATGTGAATCCACAGAAGTATTAGTACAAATGTGCAAAGCTGTGACAAACATGAATTATGTATGCCAAACTGCGTTTTGACTGAGAAAAAAAATTCACTGCTTTTTATTTTTCTCAAAGTTTATCTTTTAGACATTACATGCAGGCAGTGGCGGCGCTTGAGGCCATGCTCTAGGGCTCTAGCACTGACCAAATTTTCATACATTTTGCTGAATATTTTATTTAATCAAAGTTTCAAATATTAAGTATTATTAACTCAAAATTTTTGCTATTCTCCTTTAACGATACAATATTACTTGGTTAGAGCTCAATTTTGTTGAAAGAGATAATTATTTGCAGGTTTTTAGTGTTACTTGCACCGCCTCAGTGCTCTACTGCGACTGAACACAGCTGCCGCTCCTACAGCCCGTCTCTTGTGCTGGCCAGAGCCGCAAAGAAACACAGAAATGTCGCCTTATCTGCGCATCCTCCGTGCTTCCTCAGCTTCTGCACGGGGCAGGAAACTCAAAAGTGTTGCGTGCTCGCTTCCCAGGCCCAAATAACGTTCAAACTAAACTCTTTGTCTTTTCTATACTGAATATATTTTCTACGTAAAAAATTTGTAAAACAATGGTCTGTTTTTTCTGGACGTCCACAGGAAAAAATGTAGCAAACGAGAATATTGTTTGTTTTGAGAGATAGAGGGGGTGGTGTGTATAAAATTAAAAATAAACACTAAAGTTTATTTATATGTTCCTCTTAAACCATTACCTCTCATGATTTCCTTGTTACAGTGTGTAGAACTTCAAAAATATTTCAACCGTATTGGAGAGCAGCAGCTACAAACTTTCTGCTTTCTGTTATCTTCATTACACTTCTCTAATACTGTATCTGCATAGAGTTAAAATAATATTTCTAATTATTAGTTAACATATACTTACTCTGTAGCAAATACTATTATTAAAAGCAAGAATCACAAAGAAGATAGAGTATCCAAGTATATTTAGTTATGACAACACACAAGTTACTTTTGATTCCAAATTACACTTGCTTCACCCAATCATATTCACAATTCACAGATTAAAAAGTTTCAGTATGTCATAGTTTGCGATAATTGTTGTCACTTTGCAAACAGTCACACTATAAATGCACTTATTCCTAATTAATTATTGCACATAAAATATAGTCAACAGAGATATTTTCTAGATTTTAAATATTTTANAATTATTAGTTAACATATACTTACTCTGTAGCAAATACTATTATTAAAAGCAAGAATCACAAAGAAGATAGAGTACCCAAGTATATTTAGTTATGGCAACACACAAGTTACTTTTGATTCCAAATTACACTTGCTTCACCCAATCATATTCACAATTCACAGATTAAAAAGTTTCAGTATGTCATAGTTTGCGATAATTGTTGTCACTTTGCAAACAGTCACACTATGAATGCACTTATTCCTAATTAATTATTGCACATAAAATATAGTCAACAGAGATATTTTCTAGATTTTAAATATTTTAATCCATTACTGATTATAACAACATTGTTATACGTTTGTGTTTGATAAGTGATGAAATAAATACGTGTAATATGCTTTTATATCTGTTCCTGACATTAATCCATTTAGACCGGGCATCCAAAATTGTTTATATAACGAACAGGAAAGTTATTTTTGGCCGGCGCTGTACACTGACGAGGCTCAGTACCCAAGGATAGCCTGTGGGCGGAAATGATTCGTAAACCGTGCGGTGTGCTACTCGTCTAGGCTGTAATGTTTCATATTGCCGAACACAAAGCCTACAGTTCATTGGATGTGATAACTATACAAGTACCTTGTAGACTACAGCATTCATTGGATATTTTTTTGTTTGCAACACCTGAAACCATACATTTTTGTGGGTTTTAAGTTTTCATTTCTGTTAAATAAACTGAAAAACTATTTTCAATTTTCTTGTACAACCCCAACAATTCCAGCATGTATTGATATCGCTACCAGACTAAGGTTCAGAAATATCAAACCCAAACTGTAGATTATGTTCTGGAATGAAACAAATGTCTATAATTAGTGGAGCTCTTGTTCAGTATTTAATTATTGGTAGAGTGCTTGCAGTTTTGAATTATTTACTTTTCAAGTTGCATGGCTACTGCACTTTGTAAAAAACATTCAATGGAAAGTAGTTTTTCTAAAATATTAAACCACTAGGTTTACTCGTAGAATAATAGTGTAGAGTTAATAACCCTCAAATATACAGATTATAATAAACAAATCCATAGAATTATATAACTACCAGCAAATTAATTATTCATTGATTACTGCTGCTGTGTGTCTTAAGAAAAGGCAAAAAAAAAGTATTGCAAAGGTTATGAAAAAAAAAAATTCTATAGTTCTTAGTAATGTTAATTTAAAAAATGCTAAAATTCTGGTTTTCATTTAAAATTCATTTATTTCCATTGCGTACCAATTAATAAACTTCTATTATCCTGCATACTGTTATATTAGGACATGTCACAGTGTGACATGAGTTCTGATAATTTTCAGTTCTACTACATCTTCTATGTTTAAACGAGTACTGAATTTAGTGACAGAGTATGAAAATTACTTTCATCAGTGCTGACATCTGACATATACATCTTGTTCCAAATACGTTTTCCAGCTTCTCATAACCCAGTCAGTTTTTAAAATGACACCGGGTTTTATCTCTACGACTACACTGCCAGTTTGTCAGATCCCAACAAAATAAAGGATGAATGTTGTAACATGTAATGGCAAAAATGTGTCATGAGATAGTTAATTTTTTGATCAACAACTCGAAATAGTAATAAATTTGCAAAACAAAACCAGTTATATGATTAGACATGCAATAGAAAAATACTGTTTTTGTAAAGGTAAAATTATTTGGCGTACTGTAAAGTTTACGAGAGATTAATTTGGGGCTGATAAGCATAGTTTTACCAAGAAGACAGTTGGCGTTGACTTCATTGTTGACCATTAAATGTTATATTTTTGGTGGTGGTGGGGGTGAGGGAGTGATCTCTATTTACCCACACGTTGGAAGAAAAATATGTTTGGGAGGGGAGTTGAAACTGGCTGCATCAATAGCACAGGGCTTGTTTAAACAGCCAGCCGTCACTGCATGCAGTGTCATTTCAAGAAAGCAAAAAAATCTTAATATTCCATAGTTCTTGAATGATGAAATTTCACTGTCACAATTCTACTGCTTTTGGAATGCAAATTACAAGACAGTTGTTTAGAACTGTATGTACCCAATGAGTGCGATAAGTGTTATTCAGAAAACAAACGCTGTACTTAACAAATAGACAAAAACCACTCCTCCTCCAAATTCTAAAAAGTTAACATTAAATTAAATTGTTAAACANAAATTATTTGGCGTACTGTAAAGTTTACGAGAGATTAATTTGGGGCTGATAAGCATAGTTTTACCAAGAAGACAGCTGGCGTTGACTTCCTTGTTGACCATTAAATGTTATATTTTTGGTGGTGGTGGGGGTGAGGGAGTGATCTCTACTTACCCACACGTTGGAAGAAAAATATGTTTGGGAGGGGAGTTGAAACTGGCTGCATCAATAGCACAGGGCTTGTTTAAACAGCCAGCCGTCACTGCATGCAGTGTCATTTCCAGAAAGCAAAAAAATCTTAATATTCCATAGTTCTTGAAGATGAAATTTCACTGTCACAATTCTACTGCTTTTGGAATGCAAATTACAAGACAGTTGTTTAGAACTGTATGTACCCAATGAGTGCGATAAGTGTTATTCAGAAAACAAACACTGTACTTAACAAATAGACAAAAACCACTCCTCCTCCAAATTCTAAAAAGTTAACATTAAATTAAATTGTTAAACAGGTGGGAAATAGGCTGAGCTAATAAAAAAGATTTTAAAAGCAACAGTAAAAAGACACAGGCACTAGTATTCGGAGGTCGATACTTGTGATTGAAAACACAAAACATACACAAACAGTTTGCTCACATTTTTGACACATATGCATGATCAATGTGCATATTACTGGCTGGATTAGTTTTACATCCTGCATTCGTGTGAAAAATGTCTAGTTATTTGTATTTGTTTCTGTCTGCATGTACCAACCGGCAAGTGTACTTCTGCTCATTTTATTCACTTTTAAGATGATTATTGTTTCATTGCTGAGGCAACTAAATATTATGAAAAAAAAAAAAAAAAAATTATAACAATTTTTTACACTCTGACACTATTAATAAAATATAATTTAACAAGCAAACACATGGCAGATACATCCAACTATTATATGTAACTGTCTCCATTAATAAACTACTATAAAACAAATACAGTGGAACTCCTGTTTTTACACTTTCCTGCATTTTACACATACTTTGTTAGGTCCCAATGTCTGTTTTTACAGCATAAGTTTCCCTCTATTTACACTTTCCTATATTTTGCAACATTTTTCCTAGTCCCTTGAAAAGTGTAAAATAANAGCATAAGTTTCCCTCTATTTACACTTTCCTATATTTTGCAACATTTTTCCTAGTCCCTTGAAAAGTGTAAAATAAGGGTTTCACTGTAATACTATGCTTTACATAAAACAACCAAACATAAATATTTTACTATCTACATTTTCACAATAAATAATCCCATGCAGTTTTAACACAAGAGGGTAAAAATACAAAATATATAGTGGTCATTATCAAATTTTTAAAATTCCAACCGCATTTTAACTGTAACAACACATTATATCTCAATACAGATTACCTGGTAGAAATATTGGAAACCGCTTTTACTTGTGGGACTTGTTTGAAAGTGAATCTGTTACTAACACTTGCTTGTACAGTACTGTATAATAATGGTGCAATTTCCAAAAAACAGTAGGTCTCGAAAGCCAATGGGGGTGAAATGAGCTGAGTATGGAGCGGCGCCGGAATACACGGACGGGGAAAACAGGAGATCCCAAGGAAAACCTACTGACCAGTGGCATTGTCCATCACGATTCCCACTTGCAAAAACCCAGGGAGCGACCTTGTCAGGTGTTGAACCCGGTTTGCCTTGGTGAGGCAAGTAGTCTGACCACTACACCATTGCAGCCCCTGCTACACTATACACCTAATTCATTTTACATTAAANTGGTGAGGCAAGTAGTCTGACCACTACACCATTGCAGCCCCTGCTACACTATACACCTAATTCATTTTACATTAAATAAAAAAATAGTTCTTAAGACTTGACATCGCACTGCAAATGTAATGTTTAAATTTATGGCCACTTAAGATGGTATTTCCTGTATTTTACTCCTTGTAACATGAATNGCACTGCAAATGTAATGTTTAAATTTATGGCCACTTAAGATGGTATTTCCTGTATTTTACTCCTTGTAACATGAATTTGCATATCAGTAACAAATTTCATTCCTACAATTTCATGTTTTCGCTTGGATGGTACATGAATAAACTGATCAGGCTTATGGCAATGTTAATTTTACATATGGCAGAAAGGTACAAAATGAGAAGCAAAGTATATCCTACGCAGGACTTTCAGAAGTGCTCAATTAATCATGAACAGCCTATACAGGAGATGTGAGGTATTTGACTGTACAATAGCATAGCTATGAATCAATGAACAGGAATTTGAAAGAAATCAAGTTTAACATTTTAGCCATTCACAATTTGAATATGTGTACCAATAAATAAGATAACTCATCTGAACATCAGAATAAATCTTGTACTTCTTAGAACCTCAACTTTCTTGCAAAATTGAGTATTTCCACCTGTTTTTACAGAAAACATATTTCTGACATCAGTACGACTACACCATGTTAATGCCTTATCTAAATAAAGACTCAAACAGCCTTACACTACTGCTATACCACTGTTTTCAGTTATTGTTAAAAAAAACNTGCCTTATCTAAATAAAGACTCAAACAGCCTTACACTACTGCTATACCACTGTTTTCAGTTATTGTTAAAAAAAATTGTCAGAAAGAAAATTCTAACTTAGTAATACTCACACAATTTTTAACAGCGTAGCTGTCTAGACAAAGACCTTAATTAATTTTAAGAAAAATCATTAACCAGTAATAATCCTTTAGAAAACCTTTACAAATGGAAAATAACCACTAAATAAATGCATGCAGATCTAGTGAGCAAAGTGTTACAACATTTTGGTGAATAACAGTGTCAGAGGACTGAGGAAAAAATTATTCAGGAAAGTAACAAACCATAATAAATACAAATAAAACATTCCCCAAGCCTTGGGAATGCAGTTGATAACAATGAAGTGTGTTATTAACTAAATACACATTAACACTCAGAACAATGCTACCCAAAGAGACATTCACAGAAGAAAAATACAAGATTATTAAAACGTCAAACAAAAAAGAACAAATAAAATGCAGCAAAGAAAACCCAACAAAAAGCCACCAGTTAGTGGAATGCTGATAAGCACGAGTGGAGAGCTGACTGCAGATATCACAGCATGGGTGCAAATTTTAGGGTTCAGTCTCACAACAAACTGTCATTGTGGTAGTGAACATTTAGTATGCAGTTAGGGTATTACGAGACAACATTACACCAAACTGGGCCCAGTTTCAACAACTTTTACAACTGGTCATAACATAAATAATCAATCACACTGCCCCAACGAAAATTAAACAAACACAAATGTTTATGGTGCATCAAAAATAACATACTAATTGTCATGATAATACACGAGTAAAATAATTTCCGAAGCAAAATTGACAATAATGTGATGCCAATTGAAGGGAATTTTCATAACTAAACGGCACTGAACACAACTGGTGTAGTGATCAATGCAGTATGCAGCACGTCAACACCAGGTCGTGAGACTGAGCCCTGAGCACACACGCAAACCAACGAAACCTTGACGTACCCCCAACGGCGAATATTCTCCAACTGGGTAGCGTTCAATTTCTTCGGCTTCCCGTACTTATCCTTGTGCAAGCTTTGGAAGGTAGGGCAGGGTAGCAGGACAACAGAGAGAGAATAACAAACAAGATATCAGCGCAGAGAAGATAACAGAGCTATTGAAGGAGAAAACAATTAAAAAAAATTATAATAAACCGAGGAGAAAATNTAAAAAAAAATTATAATAAACCGAGGAGAAAATGGACCTTCACGTTGATGTTAGCAGAATGACAAAGAATACTGCAAGTCACTAAACTAAATTAATTAAAAGACACAACTTTCACTTTCCATATGTTACAAAAATGGAATATTAAAAAATGTCAAACTGAAAGTAAATAAAAATGATTCACTTGCTGCATCCCTGTCACAAAGTTGCTCCAAAAGAATTTAAAAAGTGCCACAAGAGAAACAAAGAATGGTCACTAGCATGAAAACAAACATNAGGACAACAGAGAGAGAATAACAAACAAGATATCAGCGCAGAGAAGATAACAGAGCTATTGAAGGAGAAAACAATAAAAAAAAATTATAATAAACCGAGGAGAAAATGGACCTTCACGTTGATGTTAGCAGAATGACAAAGAATACTGCAAGTCACTAAACTAAATTAATTAAAAGACACAACTTTCACTTTCCATATGTTACAAAAATGGAATATTAAAAAATGTAAAACTGAAAGTAAATAAAAATGATTCACTTGCTGCATCCCTGCCACAAAGTTGCTCCAAAAGAATTTAAAAAGTGCCACAAGAGAAACAAAGAATGGTCACTAGCATGAAAACAAACATNCACAAAGTTGCTCCAAAAGAATTTAAAAAGTGCCACAAGAGAAACAAAGAATGGTCACTAGCATGAAAACAAACATTTCCTCAGCTACTTCACTATGATTTAAGTTAATTAATGTCAAGCAAATAAAAGTCAATAACATTTATGTAACTTTATAATATCATCACTAAATAATTAAATAATACAAAATACTAAAGGCAAAATAGAATTCTTTCAAGAGAAAAACAAATATCCTCTGAATCTATTACTATTTAAAATATGATTTATATCATGAAAAAATAAAAAAAACCATAAAGCTATTCTACAAACTGTTTCAAAGGTGCTTGCCTATACTAATTCAGCTTATTAATACATGGTAAACTCAACAAATTTTTGATGAATATAAATTAAGGTTTCATGCTTAAATAAACTTAGCTTATTATTGCAAGAAAAAAACCTAAAACCTTGAAGATACTTAAGGTTTGATAACATCATTATTTACTTAACAAAACTGTCAAATTAAAATAATAAAAAAATTAATAAAACAAATTAATTCAAGAATACACAGACAGCACTCTCAAATCTATATTATAAATGATGCAGATCTGATGAACTTATGTTAAAATTCTTAAACATTCATACACCTTTGTGATTCCCAATCCCAACATAAGATTGCGTTTAGACAGTATTCATGTAAACTATTAAATTATGTGAGAAGATTCTGAAGTCAAAGATTAGTGCATTTTATTTACATATTGTTACTGTTCCACAATAGTCTGTTTAATCTACTAACAATTCTTGGACGTCCTATTAATATCAGCAGCAAACTTTCATATAAGTTTATAGCCTAATAGGACACACACAAATATATACTGTCNGACGTCCTATTAATATCAGCAGCAAACTTTCATATAAGTTTATAGCCTAATAGGACACACACAAATATATACTGTAAAAAATTTATTTACATTAAATATTTGTAACATTTTATTTATTTCATTTTTGGGTTGCCAGCTAACACTTAATATTATGCTAAACACAAAACATGTTATTTTAATGANGACGTCCTATTAATATCAGCAGCAAACTTTCATATAAGTTTATAGCCTAATAGGACACACACAAATATATACTGTCAAAAATTTATTTACATTAAATATTTGTAAAATTTTATTTATTTCATTTTTGGGTTGCCAGCTAACACTTAATATTATGCTAAACACAAAACATGTTATTTTAATGAAACTAATTACTTATGCTATAGAAACCCTTGCTATGATGTATTTGCACATTACGATAATGTAATACCTTGAAGGCACATTAATATAATTCAATGTTATTCCATATGTGTAAAAATTGTTATTTACCAACAAATTAAATTTATTCAATGAGTGGTCAATCATTAATGAGTTCTATGTAATTTTGCACAAGTACCTAATTTCAGTCATTATTCTAAAACATTTTACATATAAGTTTTTTCAATCTGTTGTCTTAATGGATTATGATGACAACTGATATCACAATCCTCATTTGGAAGAAGGCTGGTACAATCTCTTGATTTTTATTTTGAAGTAAGTTTCCTGGTCGAGTTTAACATTCAATTTACTTTGAGTTAAACATTCCACTTACTTCCACATACAGTTAAAAGTCACAGATATTTAGCATCTTGCAATTCTTCCCAAGCACATGAGCTAACTAGTGATCTTCACAATAATGTTTGACTAGTACTGATCAAGACAATCCAAGAGTTCACGACAATGATCAATAGACCAGTAATCTTCTAGGACCAAGATATTCTTAACCACTCCAATTCGACCATTCTTCGTTTTCAATTATTTCTATCTAATATTGAATCTCCTTAGCCAACTTTTTCTGTACTGTATGCTCCTTTTGCTTTTTGTGAACTTTTCTTTAGTGAAAATTGTGATCACTTCAAGATGATTCTGCAATAGTCTCCCCCACCACAAATTTCCTAGAATGGTACTACACGAACAGTGGCATGCGGGGGTGTTTAACGGTCTAGAAGGAATCACGTACATTACTTCCAAAACTGCTTGAGCTACTACAGCCAGTGCAGTTCACAAACTTTACTGATGGCACCTGACTTTTTGTGACATCCCATTGGTTGTACATTGAGAAAAGATTATACAGTGGAAAGCAATAAAATCGAAATAACATTGAAATGCAAGTTTATACAGCATGTAAAACCAAATTGAGAGTTGTGAAATAAACATAAATTTCACCATATCACGAGTGTCACACTTGGACAAGTAAAAATCAATTTCCAGTTTGTTAAAACTTATTTAACAATTTGTACAATGATTTTAATGAATAATAAAATGTGTTAGAAAAAATTAATTAAACTTCCTGTATGACTGTGTCCGTCCAGATTGTTTTATGTAATTGGTACATACCTAACGTAATCATACAGTTGAACATTTTTCTGAATTGAAACTGACCTGCCTAATTTATGCATACAGTGTTTCTGTACTATATTTTAAATCACAAAACTCATATCTGAAGTTTAATCTAAATAAAACAAATCAGGTGCAGTATTCATAAAACAAACAGACATTACCATCTTGTAAATCTGAACACCGCTTTTAGGCATTTAATTTATTTTTATTGCTGGAAATTGGAATTTAAAAAAAAGTACTACACATTTACTTAATTTGCATAATACTGAAGAAAAATAACGTCAGGGAAAAGGTTAACAAATAGTAGCAAAATAACTGACTATTGTGAGGAAAATCTTATTATGTTTAAATAATAATACACTTACTAAACATGCTGCAAGGAAGGAAAAGGAAAAATGAACTAACCAACTAATGTTTAAAACATTTAAATGAACAAGAGCTAAAAGCATTAACTACTATGCTATGCCAAACAGGAGAAGCTAAATAAAGTTTAGAAGCAAATCTAAAAGCAACTATCTTTCAGCATGAAGTTGATTTTGTACTTTAATAACACATGCTAATATTTTATGTTTTATTATTTTGTGTAATCTTCTTCAATTTTTATCTGTACACTTTATAAATAAAACCAGTAACATTAAAATCTTCCATTGAAATCTTCAGCTAAAAATTAAATCTTGTGCCTACTTATAAGTAAAAATGTAATTCAATGTTATTCATAATGCCTTCACATAACAAGAAATTTTGGAAAATGAAACATTCAGACATGGAACAATTTGTGACGGGAAACCTTAAATGCACAAACGTCTATCGTAGGAAAGGCACTGCTCGGCTTGTTGCGTACAGAAACAACTTGCAATTGGTTTGTTTACCACTGACAACTGAATACAGTCAACTCCCATTTTACCAGGAGTGGCTTCATCAAGTTGCAGCTTAACCATGAAGCTAACAGTTCAAAGTCAAATATTGAACAGTTGTCGCAAGTCACATACGGCTACTATTAATAACCCATGCGCATGCTCTGTTTATGCTCATTCAAAGCTAACCTCAGTTTCCAGGCAGCAGTCAGGTGAAGCAGTTTTTTTTTGCGTTTGGGTACTATATTTATATAAGTTTTTAACACTGAATATGTCTGATAATAAATGCAAACGAGTGGTACTTGATATTCGACAAAAATTAAAAATAATTAAACAGTTGGATAGAGGAAGGAATGCAAAACAGCTCTTCCAATAATAATGCATTAGAGAGCAAAATTTTTGTGATTTAAAAAATAATAAACATGACCTGATAAATTTTCTATCCACATTAATGCAGTCTCCTCCTTTCAAATTTTTAGGACAAAATCTTCCTTAGCACCAGTTTGTCAGTAACAAGACTATCTTCTTCCATTTCCAGGTAGTCAAGAAGACCCTCAGCATAACTTCATGCTAGTGAGTGCTTCATGAACAGACTGAAGGCCAGTAGTCCAAGACTACCCACCCATCCAACAGCCTTCTCCTTATTTCCATTAGGCCGGGCCTACTCCTATTGAACACTAGTTATCCACCTCTCTGTACTGTCACCCCCCCCCCTTTTTTATACCCTGTTATAGGGCTGGAAGGGAGAAAGCAGCCAAGCAGGGGTTAGCTCTGGTTGTAGTCCTAGGGAGTTCAGACCAAGGTACGAACCGGGTGTACCGGAAAAAGGAAGAAGCTGCTCGCCAGGGACGGTCAGCCACCAGCACATCCAGGATGTCACAGAGTCTCATCTGGCACATGCCACATGCTGTTTCACCATTGCCGCCAAAGAAACCACCCACCTTTGCCTGTCCTGTCAATGCTGACAAGGTAGTACAAAACTTAATTTCACGCTTGGTTACAACCGCGACACGTGTGCCTACACACCCAACACTTGCTAGTGCACATCCCAAGACCCAGCGCACCGTAATAGATGTGACCAAATCCACCACAACAGGGACCAAGAATAACCCCGTCAGAGCAGTGACTTCCACTTCTCAGTCGTCCGGGGGGAAGAGCCTTGGCGCCGCCCACCAGCCGCCAAACCCAGTAGGTAGAGCGTCACAACAAAAAGTAATAACTATTGTAATTGGTACTATAAACACATACAAATTAATTTCAAGAAATAATAGGTCTATTGGTTTTTGAATACTGATTGATGTTCACAATTATTTTTCTGTTTAGACATAAATTAATGCTTTTAATTATGGTCAACACTTCTGAGAACATAAGAAAATATGTTTTATTTAGGTTGCCAACAGAATAGCAGAAGATTTAAAAATTATTCTTTTTCCAAAAATAAAAGCAATGCCAAAACGTTTCTAACGTTCGTCTTAAAAAAAATGTTACAGTTGAAATGCTTGCCGATTAAAGAAACGCATGTTTTTAATTAAAACTATGTATTTATTCCTTCACACAGAAGACAATGTGCCACAATCAATTGTTAAAAATGAGCTAAGAAATATGTATAACAATATTTATTAGTAGAACTATATTGCATAAATACCTCACAAATCAATATTTTAATACAAGTCTATTACATTAAGAGTAACGAAAACAACGGTCCTGAAACCCAATGACTAAATAGAATTGATCCACATTTTTACAGCATACTTCCACAGCAATATTTGTCACTCTATGCCAGTTTCGTGAAAATTCATCCAGCCACACAGTTTTCAAAGGACACAACACTAAAGGCCTACTGCTTTGGTTAAGAAAAAAAATCACTTTTTGCTTATAAAATTCAAAAGCCTTCACTGATATAAACGTAACTTTATAACAATACTAAAAACAAAATACCTAGCCGATGACAATGTATCTCATGAAACAGTATCCTCACATTTAATGCAGAATCCAATTTCCCCCAAATTACTTACATTGAAGGTTAGTTGTGGAAACTAGTAGGAGGTACATACTGTTTGATATATATGCTCATACAAATTTAACAGTTCAGACAGACGTTATAATACTGTTTTAACATATTCCTTAACACTCAAGCAATGTTTCACGAGCAGTATGAAACACTTTTATGGCGTTGTTTCAAAATGGGTGACATACACTGTAGAGCCAAAAAAAACTGGTATAGGCGTGCATATGCAACAGAGGTAAGGAACCAATCAGAGTAACGCGATGCAGTCGGCAGCGCCTATATAAGACAACAAACGTCTGGAAAAGTTTCTAGATTGGTTACTGCTGCTACAATGGCAGGTTATCAAGATTTAAGTGAGTTTGAACGTGGTGTTATAATCAGCGCACGAGAGATTAGACATTGCATCTCCAAGGTAGCGATAAAATTTGGATTTTCGCATATGACCATTTCACGAGTGTACCGTGAATATCGGGAATCCGGTAAAACATCAAAACTTTAACATCGCTACGGCCAGAAAAAGATTGTGAACGAACGGGACAAACGACGACTGACGAGAATCATTAAACATGACAGACGTGCAACCCTTTCTCAAATTGGTGCAGATTTCAATGCTGGGGCATCAACAAGTGCCAGCGTGCAAACTTATCAACGGAACATCATTGATATGGGCTTTCGGAGCCAAAGGCCCACTCGTGTACCGTTGTTGACTGCATGACAAAGCTTTACACCTCGCCCGGGCCAGCCAACACCGCCATTGGACTGTTGATGACTGGAAACACGTTGCCTGGTCTGACGAGTCTCATTTCTAATTGTATCGGGCCGATGGACGTGTACGGATATGGAGACATCCTCATGAATCCATGGACCCTACATGTCAACAGGGGACTGTTCAAGCTGGTAGAGGCTATCATGGTATGGGGCATGTGCAGTTGGCGTGAAATGGGACCCCTGATACGTCTAGATATGACTCTGACAGGTGACAAATACGTCAGCATCCTGCCAGACATGAACATTATTGAGCATATCTGAGATGCCTTGCAACGTGCTGTTCAGAAGAGATCTCCACCACCTTGCAGTTCTATGGATTTGTGGACTGTCCTGCAGGATTCATGGTGTGAAATGCCTCCTGCATACCTTCAGACATTAGTTGAGTCCATGCCACGTCGTCTTGCGGCATTTCTGCGTGCTCGCAGGGGCCCTACACTATATTAGGCAGGTGTACCAGTTTTTTGACTCTTCAGTGTACATGCCGAGGTATTAACTCAAGTTGGGAATCGCCTAAATACTAATTAACACACATTTATTTAAGCTTTCAGAATGCAACACAAATATAGCAAAACCACACTCATCCACAGTTTCTTCAAGGTTATTTAAGGTTTGAAATTTATGCTGACTTTGATTGCATGAAGCAGCACATTTTCCTGATCGGCATATTACGTAAAATTTCAAGAAATTCTGGGAAAGTGCAAATACAGCAGAAAGCAATAACTAACAAGGTCACTTCACTCAGAACATTTATGATAATGCTTTATTTATTACGTTAATAAATACTTTATTTCAGAGATTACAAAAAAACTGTTTAAAATCACGTTGGTGGTAAACCGCTGTTTTGTTGACACACAAGCAAGGACCGGAATAAAAACACGGAAACAGCCAACTTGATGGTTGCATCAGCCAGGTGACAATGTGAAAGAGTTATAAACATAAATGTGTCACAATCATGACAAATTTTAATCTTATTTGCATACAACAAGAAGAAACTGAATTGCAGATGACAAAAAAATGCTCAACTTTACGAATAGTAAGACATTAGAACATTGAACTACTTCTCGTAGTTTCCTGCCAACTTAACTGTGAATACTGCTGTGACTGTTCACATTCTAATATATCTAATATATTCTAATACTGGTAGTGATTTTTTACGTCTGTTGATTTCAAGAGTTCTCACTTTATCGTGGACCACATGTAGTTACCATGTAACACATAATCCATTACCGACATTCCTTTCCACATTGAATTTATCTTTCGGTTGATAAAAACTCAAAGTGCTTTAAACATTCTAACTTGGTGAAATAAACAATCTTCCTTGATTAAGCATCTTTCTTAGTCATCAAGAAAGCCACTTTAAAGAAAGCCCTGCTCAGAACTCCTAACACTGAGTTGTATTAAATAACTCTGATTGAAGTAAGCCAGAGAACAGCGCGCTTTAAACAATTTCTTTAGTACGGGAGCACACTAAAGGCTGTTCACGATAAAGTGAGCACTTTTGAAATCAACCTTAGGAAAAAGTCACTGCTCCTATATGCATTAATTTTAATTGGGTGCACTTAGCCATATGCACCTAGTAAAGTTAGAAACAATGGAGGGAAAGTAGTTACATGTCTTAACGTTGAATTAAAAGTGTTAGGTAGCCATTTGGGATAACTGAAATATTTATTTTGCTTTCTGTTTTTTTAATGCTTCATAGTGTAAAAATGAACATATTTGTAATATATTTACTTTTCTAATAATTGCACAGTTTCAATTGACCAATGCATGAATAAAGTGATGAGGCCCGTGGCAATTTTAATTTTACATACGGCGGAAGAATACTCAACGTATATGCAAGTATATCTTAAGCTCATTTTACCGTGAACAGCCTATAATGTTCATTGTCCTAATTCCAAATCATATTCTTGCATCAAGACCTTGGAGAGGTAATTTACAAAGCCCAAGAAAAATTGCAATTACAGTATGTATTTCACTGTTTTACAGTTCTGAAGCAGCTACAATCATACATACATTATTGTCTGCAGTACACAGCCTGATTCAATCTACTTCAACATCTAAGACTTTCCAGACTGCTTTTACATCCCATTTTTTTGTGAAAAATGTTAATTAAGCCTGCGTACTGAAATTTCTCCATTAATCTTCTCAGGTCACAACTGTACCACTTTTTATAAGGATATCAAGCAGCAGAGTGTCTGTTTATTCTTCCTAATCCTTCTAGTAGTTTCTCCATTATTTTCTGAAAATGAGCGAACACTTGCCGTGCCGCATCATAAGGTAGCTGAGTATGTCCAGTGTATGTCCTTCACAGCAGTTTTAGTAACCATTGACACTGAAACTTCTTGTATTTCCAGCTCTTTACACACTTCTAGCAAGTCTAGTTTAGTAAAAATAATATATTCCTGAACTTTCTGGAAAAGCTCTTTCCACTCACGGCAGAAAATGATGTGATGCCTTCGGATGCTGATTTACTGTTAACTTATGATACCCAGAGATTCTTACAACAGCTTTCTACTGTAATACTGAGGAAGTAGAACATGGTCCATAGTGTCCCTGCTTTCAGACATCCTTGGCAACCACTATGATTTTCATCATCTACTGACATGTCAAGAGAATAGCACACAATAAGACTTTGAAATGAACCATTTCAACCCCTGAAAGCAACTTCAGCTTCACCTTCAGTAAATTTTCCCAGCAGTTCTATCAACACTTTGTTCTTGCATTAATAATTTCCAATACCAAGCAACAATTACTGTGCAGCGCTGTTAGAAATGGCTGTGCCACACTGTTAGAAATAGCATCCACGATTCTGAAAACCAAATGTTTGTACCAACTCCGACCCAATTATAGGTCCCCTCAACCACAAGTATTCCATTTCATTATCATGTGAATAAACAACCCCAACAACTACCAAAAGACATACTTTTGTCACAGAAAAAAAGATACTGCTGGTGATGTTTTTATGACTAAACTTAGTGCTATTTCAGAGAATGTATGTACAGTGTGTGTTTGTTACCTTTAGTTTTTGCCATCTTTGCATTGTTCAGTTATGTGATGGTGTAGCAATGAAGAGTTTTGTTCAAAATGGAATATTTTTATCAATGTGACCATGACCACTCAAAATTTCAACAACTACAAATATTTTATTTGCAAGAATTATGTAAACCTTTGGAAAGTCAACTTTGAATAATTTCAGTGACAAAATTAAGTAGGTACATACACTGACACTTCCACTTCACTGTTTACTGCTAATTAGGGACCTGCAAAATCCACGTTATTTTTTGCCATCAAGATAGACTTCACTATCATGTATGTACTTGAGCTGGCGACATATGCTGATTGGTTGTTGCCTAGGTGACAACCCATCTCCCTTCTGACTGTACGGCACATGATTCAGCATTACCAATATGAAGTGTTTGTTCACTGGTGCAGAGTCACCCTGGGCATGTCAAATAAAGAATGGTCCAACAATAGTAGAGCAAATGTGTATGTAATTTCAGTATAGCATGTCTTAAAAGAATAATGCAAAATTCGCAGGTGTCTACTAATAATATCACCTTACATTCTACAACAAAAATATCATATCTTCAGTGTTGAACATTTGTTCAACCAAATGTGTCTCCAAAAATGGGGTTTTATGATACTTTGGTTTGCCTGTAAGCTGGTTTTTAGCAAAATAAAATTTATCTCAATTTTAAAAATTTAAACCAAGTGTCCAACAAATGACCTTTTTTTTTCTACTCCGAGACAGCAGTTGCAGGTTGTCTTCCTCCACAGATGTTACATAGCTATGTGTTCTGGAGTATGTTAGTATTTTGAAAATGCCATGGCCCACCTACTATTTTAGTATGTAGCATTAAAAAATTCCACTTTTTTCTTTCTTTCTTTCTTCCCCTCCTCCAGAGCTGTTAAGAGAGTAGGAGTCCTAAATTGCACAGCTTGGCTGCTACATATTTAGAACTTTTAAATATCTGCTACCTTCTCCCTTTGCCAAAAAAACTAGCTCATTATAGCACCCACATGGAATTCTGAATAAATCAGTTCAAAAAATGTTTAACAAATTCCCCAGTACAATGAATTTTTCTTCCAAAGAAACAAACAAGCTAACCAGTTAGGCCTACATATTTGTGCTTTCAGTCTTCTCAAATAAAATTATAAAATTTATAAATGGTGGCATTTAACTATTTTCATCCAAGAAGTTCACAAATTGAGTGCTTCCTCGTAATATCTATTATGTCATGCTTTAATGCAGTCTCTTATAAGTCATGTTTCCTTGCGATCTTTATATATCATCTACAAAATAGTTATCATGGGGTGATCTGAATGGAGTTCACAATCACAGTCAGGTAATAATGTTCTCAAATGATATACAAAGTAAGCCTTCCTCTTCTTTAGGCATCATAAAGCATCAAAAACTCCCAAGGTTACATTAATTGAAGAAAAATACTATTCACTGCATACAAAATTTTACAGCACTGCCAACTTTCTTTGGAAACCTGCTGGGTCAAATACACCCTTGTTACTTATTCAATAGCATCTCTAAGCCATACTTGGGAAAGTTAATCAAATAATCCAACTGATTAAAGTTAAAGTTAGAGTATGCAAAAGTTAACCAATTACAGTTACAAGTTAAATTCCATGCAAATTAAATAATTAAAATTCAAATTAAAACAAAATTAACTGATTGAAGTTAAAAAAACAACAATAATTTTACAGTTAAAGTAAAGACACAAAATTTTTCGTCAATGTTTACTCAAAATATTTTTTTAAAAAAATTACAATTTACACAGTCCCAGAAAACAATTACAACTTGATTGCTGGATGCCAAATCAGATAGGCCTACTTATCAAAATGATGAATTAACAATCTTCTACAAAACTATTTGAAATAAAACTTCTAAAATAAACTCTTATAGCACAACTTAGCATGAAACCAGATCAGTGCAGTGACTACAAAAACAATCAAAATGTGCATATCGCACGAGGACCATCAACTGTGCAACTGTGATTTTTGTGTAGTGAGACATTGTATCGATAGATTGCGACTGTGGCATCTCAACTACCTCACACTCACGTTGTGTGTGACTAATGATGATCTTTGATTCAGCACATAACATCAGTTTATCAATCTGTATATCGTGGTGTGCTACTTGGCCGTCAAATACATTGCGTATTTTTAAGAAGTTTGTCAAGATATCACTGGAATTTGCATATATGTATTTCGTTATCTTCGGCCTCCAGACGATTGCAAAGTTAACTAACGTTAGTTTTAATCGTCAACCTGATATTTTAACGATTAAAAGTCAAAAGTTAATTAGTTTTAAAATTAACTAATACGTTAGAAATTACACACGTTTTCAACAATTAATTTAAATCAATTTTTTAAATTGTTAATTCCAAGTATGAAGCAGACTTAATACTCCATGATAGCAAATTTTCATTATCCATTTAATTTATCAACATAATTCTTGTACCAAATCATTGTTGTTCATCAGCAACAAATTCTGAGTTCTAGTAATACCAGTCTTCCTAACCTCAGCATGTCCATCCAGTAATTATTGTTAACTTACAGTAATATGGAATTTCACCTAGTGAAATTAAACAGTTTTGTAATTGTGTGAGACACATTGTATTACCTCTGAGGAAGATAACATAGGAAAAGCTGAAAATATATTGCCATTTATCCTGTTGAAAAATAGAATGGTAAGTAGGCCTGAAGCAAATTTCATCATTAGTATGGAATGTATTATTTCCATCCTACTAGATATAAATTAAGAAAACCTAGCTATGGGAGTCATTACAAATTTTTTTAATTTTGTTAATATAATAGAAGTTTGTACATCTGAGGCAATTTAATGGTACTATTTGGCAACATTTTTTATGTAAGTTTTTTGAAACACAAAATTAATATTGCACAAATTTCCAGATTTTTTTTTATTGAGTCAGCAGCTACAGAATGAATGTTATAACGCTATATTACGTAGTTGAATCTTCACAATCTTGAAAAGAAAACCTAAAATATCTTTACCAACTGATCATGGAAAATGACTGCTAGGCTCATTTCCCGATTACATACCACAAAATTAAATACATAAATCACTCATGTATATCTTTTAAAGGAACTTCATTAAAATGTAAGGTACATTAAATATTATGTCTATCCTGTGGAAAACTGTGAGGGTGAGCAATAAGACAGGGTAAAATATTAAGAACATCTCGTTGCTGTAATTATACAAGAGAATCAAATGCATGCAATGAGAAAGTCAAGACTACCACCCACAACAATAATATGGTTTGATCCCCAGAAGAATAAAATCTAGATGTTTTATACATAAGAAATAAATAAGATGTTGCAGGGCAGATCTTCAGAGAGTTTTCTCAGTGTACTCTTGTTTTTTCCAATAATGCTTTTTATCACTTCTGTAAACTGACTTACATCACCACATCCACGCTTCAGATTGACAATAACTACAGGTGTGTGTGTGTGTGTGTGTGTGTGTGTGTGTGTGTGTGTCTTGGATAGAAAAGTTGTTGCCACTTTGAAGCATCAACTCCTACTCATCTCTTGTATGCAGACCCTATCTCTCGTGACAAATCATGTGCGAGTATTATGTTGCTTGTAACTGCTATAGCAATTGGTGACTGGTGCGTGGGTACACTAACAGTTGACATTCCTTAATAACACAATAAATAAACTTAACAGCTACCAAGCACTACCTTTTGAACAACTTAAATATTCACCCCTGCATCAGTGCCGGATCACGAGTCTGAAGGTAAAGTCCTATTAAATAGGTGGAAATTAAATATTTTGAAATTTATTGTATTTATTTAAAGGAACACATCTAAGAATGCCACCAAGTTTTGCCGATCTCATATGGCCAACTGCTCACTCAAAATAACATGTTGTTGTAGAGATTGTTGTGAATACAAAAGTAATATAGCTCTATTACAGATTCAAGATGCAGTGAACTGCCACCTTCTAATCGCTCATAAGATTCAAATTAGCATCCAGCAGTTGTTATTTATACATTTTAATTGGAACGAGATCTACCTGGAGAGACAGGTCGAAAATGCAGCACAGGATTGTGGTACATTCCCAGCCAGTATGTTGACTTTTTGCAGTGACATAAACGCTTTGTTTATGTTGGGAAGCAAGCAGCCAACATGAATGAAAGCTAAATTCACAACTTACATTCAAATTCTAATGGAGCATTTATAGTGAAAATAATTAACAGTTCAATACAAGTTAATTCTTGTTTAATGGACAAGTTACATTCTTCGAAAGTGTCTGTCATGTAAAACATCTGTTAATTAAATCACATTTCCCCAAAAGGAACAACGTTGGCAGCCAAAGTTACAATACTCAATCTACAGAGATGCCAACATTTCACATAACAAAAAAAAATATTGAATTGCAGAGAAAAAAGTATGGGACAAAAAATTGTCAGTAACAAAATTATAAGCAATAAAGGTCTCTAAAAATGTCCTGTATCTCTGACCATTTTGAATATATCCACAAATAACTATTTCAGACCAAATGTTTCTAAACTGTCTCAAATCTTCAAAATTTTATACAATTAGTGTTATTTTTATGTCTCCATGCACTAATTAGTGTCTTTTGGCATCCTTCCAGCAATTAAAAGTTCTCTCTCTAATGTTACACACAATATTGTTTATTGGAGTCATCATTTCACACTGCTAAATGTGCAGCAATGAACAGATACATGCCAGATGCTTCTTTAGCCAGACACTGAAATCTTCGGTTATGGAACAGTAAAGGGCTGCCAGAGCATTTCAACCCAAGAGAAAACACGTATAGTTTTTAAGCAACGTTCCCATCAAAAACCATCTATATCACCATGTTTTCATCTTTCTGTTCTGTGCTACTGAGGCAAACCAGCTAGTGTGTCAAAAGTACTGTTAGCTGTATACTCTTAGTGGCACTCAATGCTTCGGTGAAAGGCCACCATAAGAAACAATTTTTTTTGTCTTGAAATTATGAAGTTGGGAGGAATAATGAATCAAAAAGAAAAATTACCAATAAAGTAAATAAATTTAAATTTTAGGTAATGTATGGATGCTTAATGAAAAAGGGGGAGAGGGGGAGGAAAACACCTAAAAATTAAAATCGTCAGTAGGGCTAACAAAATTAATCAGATGAAAAAAAACCCCTCAGCTAATTTTGGTAACATGGGAACTACCAGGAAATGTACGGAGTCACTTCTGTGACCCTCTCCAAGATGTTGAATGTTCTGATACTACATTGTAAAGATCAATGAACACAGAGCACGTAAACCTTAAAATCTGTGCAGTTTGCAAAGAAGACTGGTGTAAAGTTACTCAATCAAACAGTTTTGAAACTGCTACTCACCCCCTCTCCCTGATACACTCGAGTTGTTTGCCGTGCAGGCGACGAGGCTCACCCTTCCCATCCACAGCAACAGCATCCAGTTCGTCAAAGGATGGGGCGAGGAACAGGTCCCGCATGTTGAGGGGCTTGGTAGACCTACGCGGGAGGGATGACAGCACGGATGCCCCGGTGTTCCCATCACACATCTGAGAAGGATCTGTAACTGGTACAGCTGAGGCATTGAGTGATGGAGGCAGGATGATAGGGAAGGTCTTCCAATGGTACAGGAACTGCTCCGCCACCTGAAATATCAATTGTTTCAAGTCAAATTTCAACATCTTGAGACATGACATAAAATCTACTGCAAGTATCTTTATTTTTAACGTGTTTTACCATTTTGTTTCAACAGACCCTAGATTGTGATATGGTCATAAAATTATTTTCCTAATGTTTAAAGCTAATTGTCTAAAGCTTGCAAACTTCAAGCAACACAAACCTGTCATACAGTGTGTAATAAACCACTCTGTTACAAAGGCCATCATGATGTTGACACCTTCTGTTATTGTGTGCGCTTATGTAGGTACTGACTAGTCAAAAAGATAACTTGACATTGGACAGCAATCAGTTTGCTGTATAACACTTTTAAAAATTATCAGTTTATATAACTGCGAAAGTGGCAAACTCATCTGCCATTTAGTTGCTCAAATTTCTTTGCTGGAAAATCTATCGCTCACAAAACATCAAGCTGTTACTATTCAACTTGTTACATTGGTACAAAGACCAAACTTCTGAGAAAAACATGTGGCTTCGCATACTCATGATTGCAAAATTGATCACTTGGTCACAGCACAAAATGTCTTTAGGGAAAGCGAGCTCATTTGTACTTACACTCACCTCTTACTGCAACTTTACGCTTATGGTGACAGCTTAAAATGTGGACATTCATGATTAACTACTGGTACAAGTAACACTTATGTTTACTAGCGCAATGTAAACACTGCCTTTTAGTGAGAGAGAAAGCTGTTGGATAAGAAGAAATATCTTTTGTGAGTAGAAGGACCTATACCTCTGAAGCCTTCTTCACTGCATACAATAATAATAAATCACTTCAACCACAGACCAAAAAAAAAAAAAAGAAATTAAATATAGGTTACACAGATTCCTAAATTATTACACAAGGCCGATTTAGTTTGTGAAGTTATTGCCTTGGGAGAGTAAGGAAATGGTACAAAGGTTTATCTTATTGTGGGTAAGAAGGAAAGGGCAATTTAACTGTCGTTTTCAACTCTCATGTCACTTTCAATAACACTCATTAGCAGTTGAATTAGACACCCATCTTGTTGGTGAAATGGAATTTCGGTCGCCCCTTCAAATGAAATAGTGCCCAGTCTTGCATGACTAGGATGTCATTGAACCTTATACTGACCATTTGAGTAAAAGTCAATCACATAATAGGGAAGTTACAAGATCTTAGCACATTTGATTGTGGCCACATAATTGGGGCCAGAAGAATGGGGCACTCCATCTCCGATGTTGTGCAGGCATTGGATTTCCATGGGCCACTGTGTTAAGAGTGTTTTGTGAGTTCATGGATTCAGGTAAAACCACCACCATCAGGAACAACTGTCATGGCGTACAACATGGCGATGACGGGGGTCGCAATTGGTTAGCTTAATCGGTAACAGCAGATACGCAGGCCACAGTGCAGGAGATCCCTCATCAATTCACTGCTGGACCACAATGACTTGTGCGCAGGCATACCATCCAGAATAATCTCCTCGCCACCCCACTAGGGTACCTCTGCTCACCGCATGTCACAAGGCTCAACAGTTCAACAATTAACATGGGCACAGAAACAGCCATTGGACCCTCAACTCATTGGAAAAGATTGTCTGAATGTATGAGTTGAGATACACGTTAGTACACACTGATGGTGAGTATGAGTGCACCACCAAGCATATGAAGCGATGGATCCCTCATACCAGCAGGGTACAGTTCAGGCTGGTGGTGGTGGTATCCTCATATGTAGATGTGTATGTGGGATGAAATAGGTTGCCTGGTACATGTGCTACCATTCCTCACTGGTGAAAGATACCTGGACCTGCTGGCAGATCACATGCACCCAATTCTGCTGGTACAGCAAGATATTGCACCGACCAGCCGCTCCCGAATTATGACCAAGTGGTTGGATGAACACTCAGACTTGAGATTGCTTGCCTGAACCCTGAGGTTACCCGACCTCTATCCTATTAAACACATCTGAGAAGCTGTCAAGAGGGATGTGCGTACTATGGATGCTGGTCTGACTGATCTCTGTGCATTGTGGGAGGTTGTGCAGTGGTTATGAATCAGTATGGCTCCCTACCACTTTCATTGCATTGTGGAGTGAACAATACATCACATCACTTCACTACAATCCATCAGGGTGAAAGGGGGTGCTAGCAGCTACAATGTAGGTATCTCTAATTCAATTCCTTTTAAGCCTATATATATATATATATATATATATATACATATTTTTTATATCTGTTGTGAACCCCTGAAACATTTCTAAATTATTCATGGCACAATGTATTAATGAAGAAAAAAAATTAAGTTTACCATACCTATGTTTTGTTTACAATCTAGATAGTATCCTAATGCTAACTCTACTTTTAAATATTATATTTATTTCCCTCTTCCTTTCCAAAGAGATCAGCTACCATTTGTGTGATGTAAATGAAAACCGACAAACCAAACATTTGAGCTAACCACATCCCCTTCAAATTAAAATTTACATACTTGTCACAGAGTACAACATAAGACCAAACTCCTTATTAGAAAAATTTCTTAATTTTAACAATTTTGAATACATTAAAAAATAATTGCAACTTTACAACTTTGTATCAGGATTATGTTATACTTTCAGCAAAGTCACTGATGTTGCTGAAAATCTGTAAGTGGGAGCCATTTGGCTATTTAACATGCTACAATCAGTGCACATGTAGAATCGGTATAACATGCACATACATGTTAGTAATTTCTCTGGGATATTATGAAAACAAAAATAGCAACATATTGCATAAAACCTCAGCGTAAAAGTTTATGATGTGAAATCAAAATGGTGCCAGTGGGTCAGTTTCCATTACAACCCTAAACTTTTGTGAAATTAGCAATTTACATGCAGAATGAAATTTCATATTACAAATTACGTACATTAATATTTGAGTGATACATACATCTTTGATGTTCTGTACAAGCTGCACCACTTCATCTGGAGCACCTCTCAAGTGGATGTCAAACTTCACCAGCTCCCTCTGCAAACAAGTGGAGTGTGGTGATGTTCATTATCACACAATAAATATTAGCTTACAGCCGTAGTAGTTCAAACAGTAAACCACATTCTATGATCAAATTATTTTTGTAACTGACAAAATGTTACTCATTAGTATCACAACAGAAAAGTACCAAATTAAAAAACATAACTTTTAACAGGTTACTACAATATGTTACAAATCCAAAGTCAATGCCATTTTTTTTTCTACTGGGACTGGCCAACATACCACACAACATAAGAAGCCAATATTAAAGCTAATGCTTAACCTTTTTTTTTTTCCCCCCAAAATGTTGAATAAGCCCAGGGGCAGTTTTAGGGAAGGGCCCAACTGCCCCCCTTCCCTGAAGATACTGTTTCTTAAAGTTTACTTTCAGCCAACATGAAAGTTAGCAGCATACACTTTTTTACTGCTTATTAATGTCCTAGACGTGTTTCTGATGGCTGGGGAGTGGTTTACGCATTAAATTCCTTACTTTTTTTTCCTAAATATCACATACATGCAAGAAATATCTGTAATTAAAATGTGCAGACATCCTTCCACTGTCACTGTAATGAACTCCCCCAATGAAGGTTGGCAGTTGATAAATGCAACAAATAAAAGAGCAGCATACTCACTAACTTGTATTGCATACAGCTTGAATTCATCACATTGCAGATCATGTATCTAGATCTAGCAGTAACAATGCATGCATACCTGTAAAAGGAATGTCTACCAAGTAAAATATCAGAGATGTTTATTGAAATCAGGCATAAAGAATGTTAAAGGCGAGAAGGCCACTAGCTACCATTTGAGTTAATTATGTCATTTTGTGTATGTATGTATATAGGTGTGTGTGATATAGGCACACATACATACACAAGATCTTGTGCATAGTAACAGCCCACACAAGTGATTTTCACAATAATGTGATGCAATGCAACCAATGCTAGCAGCTGATGACAAATTTTTGTCCCGTTTTTGTAATACAGCAATGGATTATTGCTAGCTGCCAGCGACACAGACTCTGCTGCCATGTGTTATCCTGCAAGCATCTCTACATTGTGATGCAAAGAACAAACTAAAGGCAATTAATTTTTTTGTGATTTAGTTATTCACTAACATGGGTTATTTTTGAGTGAGCTAATCTTTTTTTTTCTTAAAACAAAATACAAAAATTTGAAATTTTCATTCAGATAATGAATGACTCATCAGCTATCTGAAAACATTAACACTTTTGTTTTTCTAATTGTAGAAGAAAACTACAGAAATTTGGGCTCCTGTTAGTAACTATCTCTGCTAACCGATTATTATGTAGATTTTTATCTCTTATTTATCTTGGCTACTAGCCAGTTTATTTATTATAATTATGTACACAACACATTCTTCTATTTCTTGATTGCTGGTGATTAGTGTCAAAACCAATGTGCATTGCTCGTGCAATGCTCTCGATCTTCGTCACCAGCACTGAAACTCTGATTGACTGAAGCTTGTTGCATTGTGTCACACAATTGTCAAAACTTGTAACGACGCAATATATTAATTATCGGGATACTTGGTTAAATTTCTTTTGTTTGCAGGTTTTTGTAATATTTTATCGGGATTCAAAATTAAAGCCTTGGTAGTTCGTTTATCGTGGTAGTTATGTTCATCGGCATGCATCTGCCATTTCATGAAATATTAGTTTTTATTAACGTCAACATTAGTAGATAGAAGCTTTCCGAACTGCAGTCGACAGTTTTTGTTCTAGGACGTTTGATTATTTTTTACTGACGATGCAGTTCGGATGACTACGCAGTTTGGCTGGCATGGGGAAGGGAGGCCGACCCACGCCATGCCCTTATTTAGTTACGTTTTGATACCCTCACGAGAGGAGGGAGAATAAGCACGCAACGACAAATACTCCGTGTGCCTACCACCCACGAGCGGCATACAGAGAGCAGTAGACAACCAGCACTCACTGAGGCTGCATCGAGTGTGGCAAAGAACCCAGACACCGGCAAACTTTATCCTGCTCGTTTATTTCTCCGCCGGTGTGGGAGGTCGCTACCTATGTATTTTTTCTCTTGCGGTGCAAGTTTTCATGACGTGAATAATTAAAGTAATGTGGCGCTGCTCTCTGCTTGTTTATCTGTGAAGCTGTTCGTGACTCTGCATATCGGATGATTGTATGTGAACTGTTTTGTTTGAATGATAAATAAAAGCACGGAGTAAAATAAACAAAAACTGGACTTTATTTTTATATTTGTTCGGCGCCTTTAAAGTTTCAGGTTTCTACCGATTGAGCTAACTGAGCTGTAACTTCCGCCGTCATCCCAGATGCTGAGATGTTACAAACTGCTTTAAGAAACTTGCCAACTCCCATTTCTTCTAGTTATTCATGCAAAATCATACACTCCAGAAACCACTGACAAAATATTAATGAAAAGAAATCAGAATTAATGAAAAGCTTAAATAATTATTGAATAAAAAAGATATTGTTTTTATTTTTTGAGTTTGTTTTAGGATATTTTTTTAAAGATTAAAAAAAAACAATGCTGAACGGACATCAAAAGACACGTGAGCAATAAAAGAACATTTTTAAATGATCAACGCAAATGTTTTAATGCAGCTGCCCAGTGTGGGACGAGCAAAGTGAAAGGATAGGGTTTTACATTTTTAAATATTTTAGGCATGTATCTGCCACCTTTTACAGTATCACTTTTAAATAAAAAAACACTTTGTTTAATGCTCTGAAAATTATAGAGGCTCAATAAAAACACAAAAAAATTTTTTTTATTGATTCCTACTACTTGCTCTCTTGTAACAAGGTTCTTTCTTCTCTTCAAAGGGCACAACAACAAGTGCTTTTTGTTTGAAAGTGATATTGTGAAAGGTTGCCAAGACACAGCCGAAATTGTTTAACATGTACATCAAAATCTATCCTTTCGCTCTGTCGGTCCCACACTAGGCAGCACCCTTAAGCAAGTACCAAGAAAAATCTGGTAGTCATTATGTAGCCAAGTACTAATAGCAGAATTTATTAATAAATTTATCTCTACAACTTTCCATCTGATCTATTCCTTTTGCAAAATCTTTGTTACATGTTTTAAGGCTTCCAGCAGTTACCACCACTGTATTAAAGTTTTAAAATTTTACCTTACTATGCAAACTTGTATGAAAGTAAAAAAAAACCAAAATTGAAAAATAATTTTAATTTCACGTACAGCCAGTCCTCGACTTTCATTCATTCGAGATTCATACAACTCGCTCTTTCATACGCGACATATTATTACCTCTAAATCAACTTTAGTACGACCGATTTGGTTTTTCATACATCTAGCAATATACCGACATATTGATATAGCATTGTTAGTTGCCATCTAACATTGCCTGCCATGTTTCCCAGCCTTCGCAGATCATATGTTATGAATGTTTAGTTATGGCTGTCATATTGGCACAATACAAATGAGTGCTTCTGTTAAAATAATACACGAATCTCTGAAAAACTTTTACATAGTTTCTACAACCTACAAAATAAAATGTTACCTTTGCACAACAATTTCACAAAAAGTAGGAAGCATATTTAATTACCTTATTTATTCACATGGTACTTAAAATCAAATACGTATACAGGTGTTGAAAATCAACATTTCAGGTAAGAAAGTATTGCACATGTATATTTATTCATTATTTTCAATGAAATACTAGTTAAAAATAACATGTTTATCAATTAAATATATTATCTTTCTATGAAAAATAATTTTTTTTAAATTTTCTTGTAACTTTGGAATGGAATCCCTTTTATTACATGTGTATATATGATTCAACTTTTATACATTCAACTTTCATACACACTTTCAGGAACACATTATGTATGAAAGTAGAGGACTGCCTGTATACGTTTTTGTGAACAAAATTTCCCTTTCCCTTTTATAGCCCACACTTCGTTCAATCAATGAGGGAGCTATAATGGTTAAAAGATAATAAGGAAAGGTGATACAAATAATTTTCTCTTCTTAAAAGTGCTCTCGAACATATTTTGTATCCCTTGTGATGACGCTGCTAGTAGATGCCGGATGCCGAGCGCTTATCGCAGGAGTAGTTCGTACGGAGCAGTTAGATAACGAGGGAGAGCGTACGTGGCCAGGCCGTTATCACAGGAGAGGGGGGATAGGCAGTAGGATATAGGCATCTAGCTGTCGCCCTTACAGAGGCAGTCTCAGTCTTAGTCAGTCGTGAGGAGTTACTTCACGTCGCCCGTGAGGGCAGGTCAGCGCAGTCGAGAAGTATCATGCAATGCTAGCCTAGGCCGCGTTCGGGCAGGATTAGAACCCCCACATCGGCCACTAGCCTGTATTACTTCATTTCTCAGCCGGTGTGGGAGGTAGCATCAGATATTGAAATAAGCCCGATTATAAGTACTAACGTTAATAAACGGAAACCACTGTGGCGCTGTTTTTTGTACTTGAATATTAATCTCTGTAAGGTTCGTACTCTGCAATTTGGACTTCTTCTGTGAACTGTGGTGATGAGTGTTAAATAAATAGTTAAANCAACATGGTGCCAAACTGTGCGGCATTATAATAAATTCTAGTGTGAAAGTCACCTCAAAAACGCAATTTATTACACCCTGTACAACCTTGGATTTCATCATCACTTCAAAGAAAATCATTACTAAAATACTAATTTTAGCAATTACCATATATAATGTGCATTTTAGAGCAAAAAATTTTATTACAAAAATTAATCTAGACAAATATGTATACCAAACATTATATCAAATGTATTCCAGAACTTACCTTTTAAGAGCTATAAGAAAAACTTATTTCAGAGTTATGTTCCATATCCTTTCGTAATGTCGAAAGATTATAAAGTGGCAGTTCATGTCCATTTTTTGTTCAAAAACACCTATTATATCATGGTGTGGAAGTAGGATAATAAATTTTAATTTGTAATATGAACGACTTATGGGAACCTCAGTTCCTGACTCGTGACAGCAGTGTCTCTAGGTGCATAAGAGATAAGCAGTAGTTGTGATATAACAGAGACAAATGCATGATACTCCACTACAATATTCACTTCATTCCAGCTTCCTATAGCTGTACGGAATGTGGACTTAAGTGTTCAGTGATCTACAAACTTTGTCGTGGATTGTTTGGCTTTGATTATGAAACTTATCTAGAACAAGAGGAAATTAATTGTCCTGTCAATATGCAGGTAGGATACAAGAATTTGCATTTGTACTTACATAACAAATATCCCTCCCAAAAATTTGAGAGAGTACTAAATCAGTATAGAGTCCTTTGTTTTTCTATGAAGCATTACAAGATAATTTTGGTATATAATAAGTTATTTGTCATTCCTTGCCAAGAGTTAATTTGTTTATCCTATGCACACATTTCATAATAGGTGCTTTCAAATAAAAAAGAACATCAGCTATTATTTTAGAATTTTCTATGCACATAAGTCATAAGTGCTTTAAAATAAAACAAGGATATAAGCTGTTATTTCAGAATTTTCCCTTGAGTTTTGATTGAAAAGATGCAAAACAAAACTGTGAAACTACTTACCACCATACATTATAAATGACAGAAGCAAATGGATGCTTTAAGGAAATTTTGTGAAGGTTAATAAGTGGATACTAAGCAAGATAATGTGAAATAAGTCATTTGGGCACCATTTCTCTAATACAGCATCCAGATCCGTTCCAACATTCCTTAATTTTTTTCATTAGACCATTTTACGAGCCTTACTTGCTGGGCTATATTGTACATACAATCATATAAGCAAAGCTATGAAAGTGATGATGAAATGGGAAAGGAAAGGAGAGTGAAAAGAATCATCTGCATGCAAAATAGGATGCGAGAATAATTTGTGTCTGTTCCCCATTTTTTCACTGCCAACAATTTTTTTCTTGTTTCACTCATCTTGCTCACTTGTGTCTTTTCCCAAAACAAACTTTTTGAAAACAATCTTTCAACCCTGCTCCTCTCCCCTTAAGATTTATATGATGCAATTTGCATCGTGGATCCCCTTTGTAGGTACCTCTGCTAAACAAAATAAATAATGAAAGTACATAAATATTTTTTGTCTACAGTACATGGCCCTTATTTGCATTAAAGTGTTGTTAAAAATTCAGGGCGATAATTCCATTAGCAAAATCAAAAACCTGTTTCTGTATAATCCAAAAATTGTGTGATGTTTCACTGACCCAGATAATCACCATCCCCTAAAACATCCTCACAAAATGTGACAAAAAAAAACATTTTATTTTCTTCTACTTTCTTATGGAAACAGATTCCACTCTTCTACTTCCTTATAAATTCATGAGCTGCACCTGGCAGACATTATAGCATTTTGCTCTATTTTACCATCTTATCTGAAATACACACAGCTTAAACAGATATGTAACTGGGTTTGGTCCTGTTTATATTCAACCACGAATGGTTAAGTGAAATTGCTGAACCCTACCGTCTCATACAAAATCAAAGTAAAATAAATTGCTAATAATATAACATTTTTACAAATAAAATAAGCTTAGTTCCTTTTCTGTACAAATATATTATTAGACACTTAACTGACTGGGCGCAGAACTAACAAGAAGGGAGAATCACTGCCAGCAATAGGTCTAAACTGACACCACCACGTCTAAAATGTGAACCCGATACGTCACAACATAACTTAAGATCCTCTGTAACAGCTTAATAAATATATTTTGAATGATACATTAAAAGGTTAGAGAATTTTTAACTACCCCCAAATGAAAGTAATTCTAATAAAGGGACAAGCTTCTGTAACAAGAGTGGTCAACCCCACAATGAACATTCCTGACAGCGTGAACAACATTACAAAACTATGTGGGTTTCATTGCTCAAGTACTACTACTAAGTTCAAAACTAAGAATTTGGAAGTGCTAAAGGAAAATGCTGATTGCAAAAACCTTCCCATAAATTTTTTTTAAGGTGGAAGTAGAATAACTTTTAATGGAGCACCACCCAACTTTACATAATACAGAATTTATTTAAAAGTGTAACACACACTAACAAAATTGTCAGAAGAGTGTGATTTTTGTTTCATATGAAAGAAGGATTACGGATTGTATATATTTTGTAGCACTGTAAAAGTTTGCTAGAATTTACTTATTTAAATGTTAAAAAATATCAGTTATAAAAGAGTATTTTATATCAAAATTTTAACATGCAGTATTAACATTCTGGATGCTTCATAAAGCACATTTTGCAAGAAAACTTTTGTCAAGAAGGGCACTTATTATAATTATGTACATTTTTAATAATTAGATTTAAGTACATTAATTTTAGTTATGAAAATAACTTTAATAGCTGAAATGAAAGTGCATTAAATCCTTTATTAAAAATATTTGTAAACATTAATAGATAATTGTATACAATAAAAAAACTAGTAATATAGTATGATAATCTTGCTTGATGACATTTTTTTTGGAAAATTTGCTTTTTAAAGCATCCAGAATAGAAATATGCTTAAAAATTAACTCTTAGTAATTAATTTTTTTAAACACTAAAATAAGTAAATTCTAGAAAAATATTTTACAGTGTTACAAAATACACACATTCTTCTCTCATATGCAACATTAATGGAAGTTTTCTGACAATTTTGGTAGTGTGTGTATACTACTTTTTAATGAGTTATGCAATTTGTACAGTTTGATGCAGTTGTCCGTTGGAAGGAATTCTACTTCTACAGGCTATTCACAGTAAAGTGAGCACTTTTGAAAACCCTCTCATTTGGAATAATAGTCAATAAATATATTTTATTTTAGCCTTGGACGTTTACTTCTGAGTGTGGTGGAATATACACACTGTATTTATTACTCACATGGCAATATTTATTTTAAAAAGTGGTTAAAGGGTAAAAAATGGCTGAAAGGAAAAAGAAACTAGGGCCTCAAAAGTGCTCGCTTTACCATACACAATGTATACCTTAAAGAACTCGCCTATTCAGCAAATAAGTTTAAAACATTTTTAAAAATTGTAGGACTACAATTTTGTTTTAAGTATAATTTAAACCTACATTAATTTTATTATGTCTTTGTACAAGAATTTTTACTGTACTGAAATAATTTAGCAGGACACCCCTTCATAGCAGGGAGCAGATGCACCCACTTGTAACTCTCCCTCTCCACACACCAATTGCTTAGCTTTGCGAGATGGCTACACTTGAAAACCTTCCCCACCTCATTCATTCCCCTCAGACTTCTGCCAGAGACACAAAGGAAGCACCCACAATTCACTTCATATGTTTGTCTGTACTTGATACAGGCTAAAAAAATATTTACATAGGGGCTGAACTTACAGAGTGATCATGGAAGGGCAACTGTCTCATGCATTTTTATTCATTACCACCAAAAAACATTTGTCCATTTGCAGCTCAGTTTTTTAAATTTATCAACAAAGTTTTAACATAATTACTATCAAGCTTGTCAATAAGACAGTGACATGGTCAATTACAAAACAGATAATTTTATAGGTAAATTCTTGGGAGGGGAAATCCCCTGCTCACTCCTTTATCACCTTTGTATATCCATCACTGAAAATGCCACCTGACACACACAATTTCAAACATTTTTCTACCTCTATAGATTATTTGGTTAATATCGTAGCCTGAACTTACAAACCCTAACAAATTCACAAGCAGATTTTTAAAAATCTCTGTCCCCTGAGGTCAACGTATTTTGTCAGTGTTTGAATGTCAAACCCCGACATGACATGGATGAAATCGCACAGATTCTTGTAAAATGTAGAACTGAATTAGTGGTTAAGAGCTAAATTCTGTTCTGCAAGTCTTCAAAGTTGAATGCTGGCTGGTATAGGCTGTTCATGGTAAAATAAGCAATTTTCAAACAAACATTTGAAAACACTACATACATATATATATATATATATATATAAACATATAATTACACACTGGCATGTAGGCTCCCAGTTAAGTTGGCTGTGAATTTTAAACAGTTCTCAGCAATTGACATATTGCAAGTGCAATGTTTAAATTTATGGCCACTGAAGGTAGTATTTCTTCTTTTATATACATTACAAAATGAATTGGTATATTAGTAAAAAATGGCTGATCAGAGGGGGGGGGGGACTAGGGGGCTTGAGCCCCTTCCTTGGAGGTTGATTTTATGCTGTTATTACAGTGATGTTAATAAATACAATTAGCAAGGTAACCTGAAACTTTAAAGAAAGTATTTAAATAGCATATCCACTAAGTACTGGCATTTATATGTATCATTAAAACTTAATATGTACTGGTGAGCATGTTGTTGGAATGTAATTCCCAGTACCCAACTCTCAACTAGCCCCCTCCTTAATGGGTTTCTAGATCTGCCACTGATTATGGTTTCACTTGGATGGCATAGAATGAAGTCATCAGGCCCATGGCAATGTCTGTCGCATATAGTAGAAGGATACAAAATGAGAAGTAAAAGTATATCCTAAACGGGGCTTTCCTAAATGCTCACTAAACCGTGAAGAGCCTCGTTGAGTGGTGAGCGCCTGGTCGCAACAGCTAGCTGTTGCTCGGCACCACGCCAGCCCGCCAGACGCAGGCACCACTGCAGGCTCCGCCTCTGCGCTTCTAGAACAGCGCACAAAGCTATTGACCCACAGCGGCAAGGTCGACGCGACTTCCGACCCTGCACTACTGGGTCACCGGCTGGGCTCAAGGTTGAAGACAGCTGCACATGCTCCACTTCACTTTCCCTAGCATGCTTGGAATCCACTCCCGCGAACCACGCGCCTACTTTTTCCCATCGTCGCTTTTACAAAAACGCAAACATAAGTATTTACCTGCGCGCAATTATTATAGTTCCTCAGCCAGAACAGCTTAGGGATTCCGCCTACCTGCAGCTATTTTGAGTGTTCGAGATCTCAAAACGTGTGCTCTAAGACCGTCACTTGATCACTCACCACTTGCCTCATCGCCTCTGCGTGCAAGGGGAACTCTACTGGCGTGCAGCCTTTCCGTCGGCGACTCGCCTGAGCGTGACTAAGCAGTGACCCTACATTTTTATGGCGCACTAATAGAGAGAAAATTATGATGTGTGTCTAGAGACACCTCTGAAGTTTCTGTATACAAAACTTAACATTTCCAACCGTTTTCTAAACAAGGCCCAGTCTAAAACCGCGGCGCCTTACCATAACTTATACGTATTACAAACTTGTACTACAGTTGATTTTTGGGGGTGAAATTCTCTCAAAACCAAGTGTTTCGACAAAGAAAAAAAGCCAGAGCATTTTAAGAAGAATTCAATACTGTGTTCAGTTTGATCGGTTCAACATGAGATCCCTGAGAAAGCCCGCCGACCAGCAGCATCGTCCGGCACGATTCCCACATGCGAAAATCTGGTAGCGACCCCCGCCGGGAATCGAACCCGGTTCGCCTAAGTGGGAGGTGACCACTACACTGGCGCGGCTCCTATCGGTCCATAGTTTTTATTTATACTATTACAGGGGTTGGGTCGATGAGGGGACGGCAGAGAGGGAAATAGAAAGATAGAGAGGGATTCAGTTAATTTGGATTGCTCGCCAACATCTCAAAACAATTTCTTACTGGGGTCGCAGTGGTGTAATACTCTCCTCCCACCAATAACAACCGGGCTCGATTGCCGGCGGGGTTACCTGGATTTTCGCATTAGAGAAACTTGGCGAATGTTACCGTTAGCAGGCGGGTTTCCTCGGAGTACTGCTGTTTTCCCGCCCTTGCATTCCACTGCTGCTCCATCTTCACCCTATTTCACCTTCACCGACGCTCAAGGCCTCGACGTTAAGCTTCGGCCAAAACCGCTCAACATCAATTTCTTATTCCAAATATGAATCTAGTCTGGTTGTTATCTAATTAAAGCACTAATACAATTCAGTTCCGTAGCTGTGCCACTTAACAAAATGAGTTCCTTGTATTTTGTGTACGGTTGGTCAGGTCACAAAACTTTCAGCATTATTCCCCCCTGGGCTACGGTGGCTGAGCGATTAGACTACTCGTCCAGGCGAACATGGTTCAATCCCCAGCCGGTTCACTCCCGATTTTCGCAAGTGAAGATCATGCTGGACGATGACACTGGTCAGCGGGTTTTCTCGTGGATCTCCCATCTCCACCGCCTTTTCATTCCGGCGCTGCTCCATACGCACCTCACTCTCAAGACCTCGTTGTTAAGAGTCGACCAAATCTCTTAACTCACTCGCGCATTATTCCCCTCTTTCCTTATATCAACCGAAACACGTATGCTGCTGTTACAGATTGTATGCAACAGGCCGAAATATGAAGGCATAATACATTTAAGTACGACGCATCCATTTATCCGGCCACCGCACCGCTGTCCTTGCAGTTTTATAATAAACAAGTATGGAAAATAATCTGCCCGCCAGTTTTGTAGCAACAATTTAACACACACAAAAGCCTTAATTCCCCCTCTCAGATCCTTAAGTGTTCGTGATCGCGACGAGGAGATTGAGCAGCATGCAAATTCACACCAAGCTTTCTGTAGGTGGGACTTCGTCTCGTCGACAACGAGGTCATTACAGGCGGATCAAGATGCTCCGACAAGCAGAATCGGGGAAGGAATCGGCCATGGCATATGTTAAGTAACCATCTCAGTATTTGCCTGGAGTGATTTCTAAAAACCAAGGAAACTGAATCATGACATAGCTGGACCGGAAACCGAACTCGGGTCCTCCCAAATGAGAGCCTAAGGTGTTACCACTGCACCACATTGCTCTGTCTCAGCCTTAGGCAAGACTCAACATTTACAAGCATCCAGTCGGTACGAAGTGGCTTGGAGCGCACTACAGGGAGGAGATACCGTCGCTTCATCTTTTCTGAGTTTAATTACGCGGAGTCACAATCAAAAACTCAACTTCGTCCACATTATCGTGCGAATATTTCCCGCTAGATAATTTGCAGTAACCGAGATAAACCAGAATAGGCTCACAAACGTAATACATAGTCTACTGAGAACGTTCTGTTTTACATGTCGTTTCACAAAGAATTTAATAGACCCCGCACTATCGTCGCTAGATAAAAATTAGCAAAAAGAACACGCACAGTTGAACTCTATGACAATAAATTAATACACGAGACACAACGAGTTTCAATTCGATCGATAGATTTGTGGCTTGAATATTTTCCTAAATAAATATGGTAAACAAGTTTACTACCGACAACTCGGGCATACTTGAAAGTCAACAAACCTACAGAGATTGTGTCACGTAACTGACAGATCCTAAAAACGGTGTTATGAGTTTATCACCCGCCCTCGCGTAGATGTTGCTACCGAGGGCTATAATCGATGTACCATTATTAATCAGCGTAAACACATGACAAAAAACTGTATGGCATGCCTCTTAACCTAAGCGTCCAAAAAAAGTAGTTCCATGTCTTAACGTTGAATTAAAAGTGTTTGGTAAACATTTGTGAATACTGAAATAGTTTCTTTTGCTTTATATATATATATATATATTTTTTTTTAGTTCATGTAAGTGTAATAATTAGCAAATTGGTAGAATATTTACTTTTTAAATAATTTTACAGTTTAACTTGACTGACGCATTTACTTCTATTCAATGCCTGGCATGTAGGCGACACACTTGCTAAAATACGATAACGCATACCACCGGCGACAGGCATGTCCGCAAGATGTTCGACACGCTTGACTCGAGGAATGAGGTATGTACACGTTAAGTGAGCAGACAGTTATGCCTCGGAGAACATTAATTACGGCCAACTAATTACAAATGTGCCGCAATTGCTTGATCGCACGGCCCCGACTGCAGTACGAATACCACTGACTTGTGCAAAACCACTAGCTGTGTTCTTCGGCTACCGCGATCCACGAGACCAGTTACTGTCGGCAATATCAACTGGCCTCCACGTGTACTACCACAGGGAGTAGTTAACTGGGAAAGGAAAGTCAAATGACTGAGTCTCTCCACGTTTAATGCATTACTCAGAGGGGCCACGGTGGCAGAGTTGTTAGACTGCTCGCCTCCCACCAAGGCGAACCGGGTTCAATCCCCGGCCAGTTCACTCCGAATTTTCGCAGGTGGGATTCATGCCGAACGATGCCGCTGGTCAGCGGGTTTTCTCGGGAATCTCCCGTTTCCCCCGCCCTTTCATTCCAGCGCTGCTCCATACTCACCTCACGTTATCCTCATCGGCTCTCAACACCCCGATATTAAGAGCCGCCCAAATATCTTAACTCACTCACTCACTTCATTATTTAGATATCTTTTTTTGTGAACATCACCGACCAGGGCACTATATTGTTGGAAGTACGTAGAAAGACATTTTTTATAATCTCCAGCAGTGTTTCCAGCAAGAGCATCCTGTAAATATGACTGTGGGAAAGAGGTAGGAGCGATATGAACTGATCGGGTTACCGAGGATTCTTGCTTACATATCCAAGCCGAATCTCTCTTGCTTAACGTATCCTCACGTGTAAAGTGAGTTTCGTCAGTAATTACGGAAAGTGCGCCAGAGTGGAGGGGACATTCGCTCACGTAATGGCCTTCTGAGAAGGAGCCCGTAAGAGACCGTTATCCTGAATTTGACAAGAAGTGAGACCCTGCTGTGTACCGGGGAAGAGAATATTGCAAAGATGATGAAAGCGGTAGTACCTCGCAAAACCTCACCAACCCCCGACATCAGTGAAGTTTCTGACAAGTAAAAACCGTGACTCGGATCCTCCGGGACAGAACCTTACTCGCCGCGGTGGGTGATTTCTCTGTAAACAATTTCGGTTAGGCCAAAGATAACAAACGGGATCTTGCCTTATGTACTACTATGCAAAACGACACGGCATTGGGGAGGAAAGAAGAGGAGGGGGAGGTAAACCGCCAGAAACCATTGGCATGCACTTGTCTTAAATGGAATTATACGAGGAATATCCCCAGGACATTCTCACTGTGAAGCGCAGAGCACTGGTTAGCACTCGGAACGGACGCATGCAGCTGCATGCATATAAAATATAAATGGTGGGACTTTCATCCTACCGGTCGTTGCAACATATCCTCAAACATGACGTTCGATCAGTCCGTCCTAACCCAGTGTTGTTCACAGTTACCATGTTCCTTGCAAACGATGCTTCACGGAAACTCACGTGTGTAGCTAGCTGCTTTCTGTTTTGGGCATGTCTAATTGTAAAAACTCGTTCTGCAACACTCCGTTCAGCTCAGAAAAAAAGCTACGTAACTTCACAATTAAACGTACAGTGAGCAAAAAAAGTATTTGAACACGTAATATGTATGCGATATATTTATAAAGCTATTTATTCCACAGACCTTAATAATTGTATACAAATAATGTGTGAAAAACAATGTTAAAAAAGTAAATAAAATCGGAAAATTCATTACCGGATATTATATACAAATTAAATTTGTAAAATCGGAGGGCAAACAAGTATGTGAACAGATAAAACCATTAGAGGATTATGGGGTTTGTTTAGGTCCAATTCGTGAACACGTGGGGATTATTCCTTAGGAGTGTTCTTTGTCTACCTCAGTGTGTGACTTGTTAGTGTTTTGTTCACATGAGTGAGTGATGGCACCGAAAAATAGGGAACTTTCTTCTGAAACCCGTCATCACACTGTTTTTTTTTTAGGCATGAAGGCAAATCAGTACGTGAAATTGCGCGAAGATTAAAACTAAATCCGTCTACAGTATTTTATGTGATTAAAAAAAAAGAAGAGACAAGATCAACAAACAACAAGCCACGTTTTGGGCGACCAAAGATTCTCCAGACTCGACAAGTGAGGTTCCTCTGTAGAGAAATCCAAAGGAACCCCTTCTGTACCAGCAGTTCATTGGCCCAAGACCTTGCGACATCTTCTGGTGTGACTGTTACCCCCCAAACGGTAGGAAATTATTTACATGGAGTAGGGTTTAGGGGACAGGTACCACGGAAAAAGCCATTAATAAGTGAGGCCAATAGAAAAAAAAAATACTGGAATTTACAAACAATTATATCGACAAGCCTACTGAATTTTGGGAAAAGGTAATATTTAGAGATGAGAGTAAATTTAATATTTTCGGAAGTGATGGAAAAAGATGGGTTTGGAGAAAACAAAATAAAGCCCTTGAAAAGAAGAATTTGCGTGTGACTATCAAGCATGGGGGTGGTCGTGTGATGGTTTGTAGCTGCGTGGCATCCTCAGGGGTTGGCAATTTGGCTTTTATTGAAGGAAATATGACTGCCAGGATGTACATAGAGATGTTGCGACGTCATCTTCGTGAGAGTGCAGAAAAGTTAAATATCGGAGGGACATTTTATTTGCAGCAGGATAATGATCCCAAACACACGGCCCATATTACCCGTGGGTGGCTATTGTATAACGCTCCACAAAGGGTTGTTACACCTCCCCAGTCGCCGGATTTAAATCCAATAGAAAACCTATGGAGTATTTTGGATTCACAAGTCTGGAAAAGGAGGTTTTCTAACCATAATGAGTTTAAGACTATCCTTCTCGAATAATGGGAGAAAATATCCAGCGAAACCACCAAACACCTTGTCCAGTCAATGTCTAGAAGGCTACAGGCTATTATTGAGGCATACGGACTCCACACGAAATATTACTACTTTTTGTCAACGAAAAGGTAGTGATGATTATATTTTCAAATACATTTTTGTCTATTGAAATTGTTAATTAATTTATTTTTATAATGTTGTTACGACTATGTATAATTTTGTATTGATTAAATATCACCATTGTTCATTGTTTACTTATATACATACATATATGGTTCCAATTGTTTATAAACTTATGTCAGAAAATATATTGACTATGTAATTATTAGGTGTTCAAATACTTTTTTTATTACTGTAAGCCTTCAGAAACAACACACACAGATCTTAGTTGCAACCACGTCACGTGTTTTTGCGTAAGCTGTGTGTGGCGCCTACCTGTCTGCCCTCTGACCCGCGTGTTACGACGCTCAAACTGCCGCTCTTTAAATTTGCATGCGCAGTTTCTCGGAAAAGAGTGGCACTACCAGAACCCCCCCCCCCTTTTTTTTTTGTAACACGTTGAAACATCGCTTCAGCTTACGGTTACAAATTTAATTTCAACAGGACAGTGGAGCTCTTATTTTATGCACTGTAATCGTGTACATGCAAATCATCGGAATTCCGAGGGCCAAAACCCAACCGCCGGTCACGCTTACCGACAAAAAAGTTAGTAAGTTGGGAATTTGATACCGATTTACATTGAAGTTGACAAGTGTCTGGTTTTGTTAACTTAGCATTAATTCTACGTCAAAATCTTTTATAAAATTGTAGCTGGGTGCTCAATGGTTTTAAACCATCTTAAGTCGTAATCCAGTGTCACAAAGTATGCTGTATCTGGGATGGGCAAAAAGCTTGAGTATATATGTAAGTTTGTATGCATATAGAGACATTTTAAAACATTTTCATCTGTGCCAATAATAATACCAACCATATTTCTCACCTAAACTGACGCATATTTGTACCTAGAGAGTTTGAATTTTTCAAATCTTCAGTTTTTTTTATCATTCTCGCACTTAAAAGCTAAACTACAACTTCAACTTCTATTGCAATCGAATGAAATTCTCAACTGACATCATAACACAATACACAGTCCAGACGGAATTGGATAGGAATAAAAATTAATACAAAAAATCAGACATAAAAATTTTGTTTTTTGAATTTTATCGGCTGACAAACACCACGTTACCTTTCGTTTGGTCATATTTAAGTTGGTTCAAATTCTCATTTGGAAACTTTAGCTTTAAAGTGACTTTTGATTCAATGTGGATACACTGCTGCGCGACATACAGTTTACTTGAAGACAGTGGTAATTTAAAGTGAAGGCGGGATCTACCTGTAGCTATTTCCGTGTCCGAGGCTCAGAAGCGCGGGAACGATAAGGGCTACACTGCCACGCGCATCAAGTGCGCAATCGCCGCTACGCACAAGGCTCAGAACTGGCGTGCAGTGTACGCCTCAGTGAGCTCCATGTTGCTTCGATGTAAATCGACACCACAGTTATGCAAATGGGATCTCCTGATTACTGTCCGATTCGAACAAGGACGCTCGGTAATCGTAAATTAAGCCATTTCGGGAGTTAGACCAAACGAGCGTGACACCGTTACAGATCGCGACCAATGTGCCGGTTGTCAACGGCTCTGCGTATTCATATCAGGTAATCTGCATGCAAATGATCTACACAAGCGCCACAAGTATGTTAGTTACTGTGGCAAGCAAGCAACACCACCACTCCACCGAGATACGCGACTAACTTACAATTACTCCATATTTTAAAATGGTTTTCAGAAATAAACACTTTTTATACAAGTAATGTGCTACATCATATAATAGAATAAAAGTATTCGATCAATACGTCTGGAATTTTTAAATACTATAACCGTAGTGGACGCTAAGAGACTTAAGTACAAACGCGAGTTACTCTACACACAAACACGGGGAGAAAAGAGATAAGTGTACATAACCTCTTGTGGTTCGTGGTTTGATCCCGGCCAGAAATATTATCCACTTTAAATTTTAGTTTGTGTTAAACAGATTCTCATAATATGGATGTGAATGATATAGTGTGATATTAGTTAATTTTGCAGTGTAACGAAAACCATATATTTCGTTGCGTAAGTATTAATTTCGTTTCCTCACCATGAAGGATTTCGTGCCATTCCGTGAGTTTGAAGTTATTTATATTAATGATAAGTTTTACCTGATATGCAAATTCTATCTTCAGCTCACATTTTAACATACACGAACGTTTACAAATTGAGAAAGCCAATTCAGTGTCCACCATATAAACTGTTTGAAATTGTGAAACTAGCAAAAAAAAAAAAAATATACGCGTTTTATAGCGCTTTTCAAGTATGCTTACCGGCATGAAACATGTTGCAACCAGAGCTAGATTCCCTTGCGAGAGCCGAGCCTCTTGCAACGGAACACTGTGTATTCGAAAGATTGCTGCAGCGACATGAAAAATCATCCGCCAACTGACAATGCGTAATGAAGCGAGCTTTCATTTGGCTGGAGCAGTACAGAAACAGAACTTGCGGTGAACGGGTTGCCAACAAATAAGCAACAGCAACACTCGGCTACACTGCACAGAATAAGATTGAGGTTTCGTGGGACTGTGCTTCCTCAGAGGTTTACGACCCCGTAATTCTTTAAGAGGACTACAGCAGTACGATAAAAACCATGAATTCTGGATAAGGAGCAATGTCGCCCCTAGAAGCCTGATCGATTGAACAACTTGCCCCAAGACACAGGGAAAGCTCTCACTCCTCAAGCAAGCAAGCAAGCATGCAAGCATGCATGCAACAATTACGAACAATTTTTGCTGACTGCACATACAGCTTTTCAGCTAAATCATAATATTTCTTTGTGGTAATGCGTGTACCAAAAAAAAAAATGAAACAAAAGCGTACGTCTGAAACGTTTTTATGCTACTCTTGTAAAATGTGTCTGAAAATTTCCCAGTTTTAGCATTTACTAATTATGAAAACATTGAACAGTCTTTAAAATGCTCAAATTAATGTAACGGAAGGATTTTGGTTAATTATGTCGTGAAGCAGCAATACATGTATTATAGGTTACAAAAAATATACAGAGTAATGTGTTTCCTTGCAGCTACCAGCATACTTGTCCCCACGAGACAGTACCTTCCATGTCCCCATCTGTGTGTTAGAAGTTTATTTTTTTAGTTTCTTTACGTTATTTTTATTATTCTTTGTCATCTTTCTTCGTTCTGAAGATAGCGGTAAAACATTATGCTGGTAATCGATGACATACGCCATTTATTTTTTATTACATTCCTCGTTCCCTTTCCCTGCGGTTTTTTTTTCATAATATTCATACATAACTTTCCTCGTAATAACTTTCGACTGTTGCCGATTTTTTGGATAATGACGAGATTATGAGGTAATATATCTACCTTAATGATTTGCTAACATTAACTTCTCAAAGTGAGCTATGGTTCATTTTCACCACACAAATCGTCTTGTTCTTCAACCACATTTATGCGAAACTGTCCTCTTCAAGATATGCAAATGCCGGAGCATCGGATTCCAACTTTACAAGTTTCAACACAATTAAATTAAATTATTTTTCTCAATTTTCTCAGAAGCCGGTTCTTCAACCGCCCGAAGGAAGCAGCCCGTACTTACCAATCGAGGGAATTTCTATGATTTCAACGAAACTTCTGACTATGGTGGAAATAATGTCGTCGAAGAGGTAATTCAGCAGCATGAATTATGCAAAACTGAAATGGATTATAGGTAAAGATTCAGAAAAATGTCACAAGTATTATTTTGAATCTTTGTATACATACCTAGCTGTTGCTACTCCCCCCCCCCCCNTTCCCAACCATCTTTTTTCAATGTGGTCCATATCTACACTTGAATCTAAAAACTTTGCCTACAACTTAAAATTTTATTTCATTTTTACACAGTAATATCACAAATAACATTCTGCCGAGGAATAAAATTAACTATCGCAACCGTTGAATGCATGTAGAATTAAGTTGCGTGATTTGGGCGGCTCTTAAGGGTTTCGCCAACTTGTAGCTTTTTAGCGCGTTTGAGGCAAAGAAGCGGGAGAGCGATAAGGGTGACACTGACACGCGTAACTAATGCCCTATCGCTCCTACGCGCAAGGCGCTCAACTGACGTGCAGTGTTTCCGTCATGCTGCGTGTATCTATGAGACTTTAAGCGGTGACCGTATAATGTTATTGGTAGAAAGTCTGAAGCAAAAGTTCAATGCAGGTGCCTATAATAGTTTCGCATGTTTCCGACCAGTACATTACGAAATACAGCAGTGTGAAAATGCTGTTTTTCGCTATGTTGAAGGGCTCGGGAATAGTATTTCTAATGAGCGTGGTGTATTGAGAGTATTATACACTGAAGATCCAAAAAACTGGTACACCTGCCTAATATCTTGTAGGGCCCCCGCGAGCACGCAGAAGTGCCGCAAGAAGACGTGGCATGGACTCGACTAATGTCTGAAGGTATGCAGGAGGCAATTCACACCATGAATCCTGCAGGGCAGTCCAAAAACCCATAGGAGTGCGAGGCGGTGGAGATCTCTTCTGAACAGCACGTTGCAAGGCATCCCAGATATGCTCAATAATGTTCATGTCTGGTGATTTAGGTGGCCAATGGAAGTGTCTAAAGTCAAAATTGTGTTCTTGGAGCCACTCGGTAGCAACTCTCGACATGTGGGGGTGTCACATTGTCCTGCTGGAATTGTCCAAGTCCGTCGGAATGCACAATGGACATGAATGGGTGCAGGTGATCGGACAAGATGCTTACGTATCTGTCACCTGTCAGAGTCGTATCTAGACGTATCAGGGGTCCCATTTCACGCCAACTGCACACGCCCCATACCATGACAGAGCCTCCACCAGCTTGAACAGTCCCCTGTTGACATGTAGGGTCCATGGATTCATGAGGATTTATCCATACCCGTACAAGTCCATCCGCCCGATACAATTGGAAACGAGACTCGTCAGACCAGGCAACGTGTTTCCAGTCATCAACAGTCCAATGGCGGTGTTGGCGGGCCCAGGCGAGGCGTAAAGCTTTGTGTCGTGCAGTCAACAACGGTACACGAGTGGGCCTTCGGCTCCGAAAGCCCATATCAATGATGGTCCGTTGAATAGTTCACACGCTGGCACTTGTTGATGCCCCAGCATTGAAATCTGTGCCAATTTGAGAAAGGGTTGCACGTCTGTCACGTTTAATGATTCTAGTCAGTCGTCGTTTCTCCCGTTCGTTCACGATCTTTTTCCAGCTGCAGCGATGTCGAAGATTTTATGTTTTACCGGATTCCCGATATTCACGGTACACTCGTGAAATGGTAGTACGCGAA
>NQII01001632.1:85428-97955 GCA_002778355.1 Clitarchus hookeri
TTTTTTTTTTTTTTTTTTTTTTTTTTTTTTGGCTCTCCAGTGTACGTACCTAGTCTGAAGTGTTTATTCTTTTCGTGCATTTGTCTAATGGGGACACGTTTAATGATTTGGTAAAATCACACGGATTTCAAACACTCTGCAACGCTATTCAAGCGCCAGGTAGGTAACGAGGTATTGAGAGCCGATGTATGCATGTAGAAAAAATGTTATCCTGTACTTCTTGAGAAAGAAACTACTGGAAGCAAATAGTTTAATTCAATTTCCTTGTAGTAGGTACTAGGTGCTAATGTAGTTGTAAGTAAGAGGATATCTACGTCTTCTATTTACTAAACATATCCATAATTGAGAAGGCGATTGCAGTCTGGGTATTCAAAGTATCCACACGCTATTTAGATTGTTTCACAGTAAATCTTACAGCTTCCAGTTGCTGCCACAGTATACTAATGAGATTGTATATGTAATATATATAAATTGCATTTATAAATATACAATATATCTATACTAATATAGTAAAGCGGAAAAGTTTGTTTGTTTGAACGCGCTAATATCTGGAACTACCCATTGGATTTGAAAAATTGTTTTTGCATTTGAAAGCTCATTTCTTGACGAAGGTTATAGGCTGTTCAACATCACTATACGACCCTTAGAAGCCGAGCAAAAAGAAAGAAAGTCAGAAAAAAACGCTAAGCGAAAACGAAGTAATAGCGCGGGCGGGCAATGCGATGCGATGCGGTGAGTCGGTGGCCGAGAGCGGTCACCCGACGAGAACCGAACAAGAGCCGAACCGAGCATTACCGAGAACAGCCGAACTGTGCACGTCTACGAGGTACCATGCCGCGCGGCTCAGACGCTTGGTCGGCTCCCTCCACAACAGTTGTGTCCTATACGGAATTTGTTTGAGCTTATATACGTTGGTTGAATAATTTTCATTTTTTTTTATTTGGTGGGTCAATACTAGAAAATAGGTTTCACATTGTTTTTAACGTTTAATTTGTAAATACTTATATATAAACACATTGTTGTTACTATTAGAATTTGTTTTTTATTTTTTAGTTGGTTAGTACTGAGTAATTTGGTAGGTAGGTTACAAAATAAGTTATTTAAAAATAGGTTTAATATTGTTTTTAACGTTTAATTTGTAAATACTTATATAAAAACAGATTGTTGTATACATTATTTTATTACGTAACCTTAGACCACCAAATTTATGTAACGGAACCACACTTCAAGTGAAATTTCTTAGAAACAATGTCATAGTAGCTATAGTTTTGACTGGGCCGGCAGTTGGACAAACGGTACTGATACATCGCATTCCTACGACACTCACAGATTTACTATTTAATTTTAAAAGGATATAATTTCCTGTGAAGGTATCGTTTGCAATCACTATAAATAAAGCGCAGGGACAAACTTTTAAACAACTCGAAATAGATTTAAGAGAATACTGTTTTTCCCACGGACAATTATATGTTGCCTTCTCTAGATCAGGTTGCGGCGAAAACCAGTATATACTAATACCACACGAAAATATGACTACAAATATTGTCTATACCTAAGTACTCTAAATTGTTTATAAATACTACTATTTCTTTTAAATTAAATGGCGGGTGAAACCGCCGGGCACAGCTATGTAATAATACATTTTAACTAAAATGTTATTTTGTTCTTATTTTGTTATATGAATATTAAATAATGTAATGAAACAGTGAAATGTTGATTTCAATTTGTTAAGAGGTGGGAGAAAGGGGCTCAGTGGTGGGTGAGAGGGGCTGAGAGGTTGGTAACAATAAATTTCAATTGAGTTTTTATTGCTTTCTTATTCTATTATATGAATGTTAAATAATGTAATGAGTCAGTGAAATTATCCTTTCAATATGTTATTTTTATACAAATGTTAAATTGTTAAATAATGAAATATAAAATTTAAATTAAGTTTTTTGTTTGTTTTTATTTTGATATATGAATGTTAAATAATGTAATGAGACAGTGGAATGATACTTTCAATATGTTGTTATTTATTATACAAATGTTAAAATGTTAAATAATGTAATAATTGATAAAAATTAAATCTTATTTTGTTAAATGAATGTTAAATAATGTAATGAGACAGATAAATGATGCTTTCAATATGTTGTTATTTACTATACAAATGTTATATTGTTAAATAATGTAATAATAAATTTAAAATAAGTTTTAATTTTGTTCTTAAGTGATTAAGTCGGAAAACAGATTGCCGCCAGCGCGCTCTCTTGCAATACGCTGTCTAAACCGTTAAAGATGGAACAATATCATTTAGTAAAGGATTGCGGAGAATAAAAAGACCTAAAAAAAACTCGGCGGTAGAATGTATCTAGCTATAACAGAGAAATACTACTACGTGTTTTTGCCATTTGCATCACCGAGGCGTTGAGTTTTATAATATGTATAGAGTATAGAATATTAACACTAAGTAAAGTTCAACTTTATTTTAAAAAAAATAAAAAACCTCAACAATAATTCTGTAGTCCACGCGAGCGAAGCCGCGGGCACAGCTAGTGTGTGTGTATATATATATATACATACACACACACACACACACGAGGTGTTTTTAAATTACATGTCGCTACATGTCGAAATTCAAACCAGGGCATATATGGGCTAATAATTTAAACAATAAATCCTAATAGCAAAATGTTTGGAAAATTCATCTCGTATTTAATTGAAATTGAAGTTAGCAAAACAGCGCCGGGAGTACGCAACTTCACGTACCTGCATGCACAAACAGTTGCATATCACGAAGGCGAACGAAATTGGCTCATCATGCGTCGACCGGCTGCACATAGGTCATCATGAAAATACGTGCAGACCCTACATCGCCAATACTGCTGTTTGTGTACTGTCGGAAATTATATGCAATCACTTCTAGCAGCATTTACTATTCAATTGCTAATCCCCCATAGCTCATGTAGTCCGACACACGTGTACTAACAGGCAACCTCTAGCGGCGCCTACGTACCTGGAGTTTATGGTGTCCTACGTGCAGGCGCTCTCCACATGGCGCGCCATATAAAGTTATGGACAAAAGTATTCGTCCAGAAAGAATGGTAAACGAAAATTCAATATTATATCTACAATGGAAATAATGAACAAGTGATTGTCTGCAGAGGTGTCAGGAATATATACATTAAAACTTCTAATTGCAGAAAAGGAATGTATTTTATACAGATACCGAAAATAATACATAAAATCTTCTTGAGGGATATTTTTTGCGAGGACATAAATATTCGTCCATTCCCTGACCATTACAAAACAAAACAATTAATATTGATTTCAATACTTAGTTTGCATATCCTTCCTGCTTATTATTGCTGTAGGCCTTTTTGGCATAGAATGCACAAGGTCCCGTGTAATATTCGAGTCAATATTGTTCCATGCTTTCTGAAGTAACTGTTTAAGTTGTGGTTTACTGGTGATGTGGTGTTTTCCCAGCCTTTTCTCCAACTCACTCCACAGATGTTCTATCGGATTAACATCTGGTGACTGAGGAGGTTTTTTCAAAATATGTCGAGTGTTGTAAAGCAGCCAAAGGCGTATAATTTTCGCCGTATGCTTGGGGTCATTGTCGTATTGACAGTGAAAATAATTTGCAATGGCCAGTTATTCTGCACTCTTCCTTAGATTGTCTTTGAGTATTTGAAGATACACGAATCTGTCCATTATTCCCACTCCTGAGGCCGACATGCACCCCCAAATCATGACCTCACCACCTCCATGTTTAACTGTGGTCTGCAAGTTATTTTGTTCAAACTCAGTGTTTGGCTTGCGCCACACCAACATTCTAATGTCATTGCTACAAATATTGAAATTACTTTCTGAAAATAAAACTTTCTCCCAGAATTCAGTATCTTCTGCACGTACTCTTCGCAAACAGCAGCCGTTAGCACTGTTCGTCTTATTAATGTAGGGCTTTTTTCATGAGACCCTAGCATGGTACCCAGTACGATTGAGAACCCTTCGTAAGGTCCGTGACGTAACCTGTTCTTATAAATATTTGTTCACTTGAGCTGTTATGTCGGACGAACTCGTTTTTGGATTCTTTTTAATATAATTCACCAGATACCTCTGCTCCCTGTGTGATAGCTTCTGCGGACGGCCGCTTCTTTCCTCGCTGGTGAGCACTGTTGGATCTTGACATATTTATGCAACACTTTTGACGGTCGAACAACTTCTTCCCACAATTTTTGCGATATCAGAAAGTGGTTTTCCTTCTGATCTAAGTTTTGTTATAGTTCCCCTTTCTTTAACGGACGTCTCCTTCTATTTTCGCCCCATCTCACGACACTGTTCCACTGCAGCAGGTCGAACATTCACTATCTGAGCACGGAACTCAACTGAGGCCGCAGAGCTGATACGTGCAAGCGGAAAGAGCCCATTCACACTTGTAAACGTCAAGCGGATGAATACTTTTTTCCAGGCATCCCCAGCGACACATCATCATAATTTGAGACTTTAGCGTACTTACTCGTTGATTCTGGAGCTGTTGCGTGTAGACACGTAGGATAACGTTCATTCTTTTCATCTGTTGTAATATAATTGTGTATCTATGAGCGGAAAACGGGATATTATACACATTATTATTATAAATGCAAGAGGGCTAATACTTTTGTCCTTCACTATACATACTCTCTATGTCAATAAACGATTGAAATAACCACATATTATACTGTATTTTGTTAACTCCTATAATAAAATTTAATTTAGAAATTATATTAAATGAAGTGACAACATAAAGCAAGTACTCTGTAATCACATATACTTATAATATCTGTGACCAACAGTAAACATAACCCCTAAAAAACTGCAATGTTGCAAACTATTTCTTACTAGGCATTACCAACACACCTATTTTATCCCAGTTTGTATTCATATTAACTATAAATAAAATATTATGTGTATTTAAAACATAAATAACATTTCAGTTTAACCAAAACTAAGGTACTTTTATGTTATTGTATGTTAACACAAGTAAAAAACTCTTGTGATACACAACATAATTCGGAAACAACCAAACACGTGTTATTTATCGAAGGTTTGATTCAGAAAGTGCGAAGAAATTGCGAATTGTCTATATCTGACTGGCTTATGTGTATGGGAGATTTCAGGCCCCTCCAGAACATTTCAGGCAAAAAAAGACTGGCAACATCTGGACTGAAACAAGGTGGAACTGAACTGACGAGTAATACAGATTGATACTGCAATGGTCATATTACATATATAATTTTAATAGTTGTTAAATAATTGTAGACACTGATTTAAACTGCACTGCTGAACATGGAAATCGCTACATCCATACGGAGTCATCCATTTGCAATAAAATCACGACCACATATAATACCAACTGCGCAAAACAAATGGTTAAAGTGACGTCGCAGAAACGTCACTGCAACATGTGATATAGGGGCGCTTGTGGCCAGTGCTTAGTGATTAAAAAGAGCCATACAACAGGCTGGAGAGGCAGAAGTCTGCGGCGTCGTGCTCACGAAGAATATCACTAGGCGTCGTATGGTCGGACTGTACTAAGTCGGATGGTCAGCTGGTCGTATAGCCATTCATCTTGGCTGTGCAGTCACCACTGTGACACGGTGTGTGACAAGCGTGGATACGTACAGGTCGTATGTCATGTAGAATGCGTACTGTGGTCCTGTCAGACGCACTACAGATAGAGAAGATGGTCGTATCCACAGACGTGCAGTAACAGAATGTGTCACTTTATCCAGAGAGATCCTGCAGTCTGTAAAGCCTGCAACTGCATTTGCCGGTCTCACAAGAACCAGTCATCACCGTTCGAATGAGGTTGGCCTAATGGCAAGGCGTCCATTGAGCCGTTTGCTTTTGAACCCTCGGCATTGTGCTACACGCAGTCAATGGTGCCAGGAACGTCAACATTAGACAGAGGAATGACTAAGTATTGTGTTCCACGATAAGTCCCGCTTCAATCTCAATGCAGACGATAGCCACAGCAAGGTTTGGCATCGCAGTGGTCAATGCAACTTATCCTGCACTGATTACCGAGTGAGCGCCACGTCCTAGACACCAAGTGTTATGGTGTGTGGCGCATTCAGTTACGACTCTCGGTCACGTCTCGTGGTCGTTGAAGGAACGGAGACAGCACAGCGATACGTCAATCAGGTTTTGCGGCCATTTCCTGCCATTTTTTGCGCAGCATATCTAATGCTATCATGCAGCAAGATAATGCTCGTACCCATATAGCTCGCTTCACCAAAAAGCTCTACCAGAAGTGGACACCATTCCTTGGCCTGACAGGTTTCTAGATTTGTCCCCTATTGAAAAGATATTGCGATATAATGGGGCGACGTTTGCACCACCATCAATCACCATCTGCACAAACGCTGGCTGGTCTACGTGTGCAGTTATAGAAAGCATGGTGGTATCAGGACACTATCCGCCACCTGTATGTTGGAATGTGCCGTCGCATCGCTGCCTGTATAGCCGCGAGAGGAAACTCTACCCCATATTGAACGTGTGCTTTGCGGATCCTAAACAACGGGCCTTCTATGAGTGGAAGACTAATCACTACTCATTTGGACAATCATCTAAAGGTGGTTCACGGTAGGGCGAGCACTCTTGAAAACAACGTTTGAAAAAAAATCATTACCAATGGCTGCATATATTTCAAAGGAAGCAATAGCCGCAATACTCACAGTTAAGTTGGCAGCGAACTACGAGAAGTAGTTTCATGTTTGATCGTCTTACTAGTGGCAAAGTTAAAAATGTATGTCACGCGCAATTCAGTTTCTTTGGCGTGATTGTGACACAATATATTTCTAACTCTTTCACTATTAATGTTTATTTTAGGAAAAAATACTGCATAAGGAGTAACCTGAATCGCAGGATAACCGTCACTGGCTGTAACAGCAACATTACAATTTATATAGGCAAGTATGTCATTAGATTCAAAACTAGTCTTTTTTTTTTTTTGCATTCTGTTAATCAGAATATTTTGATTGGAAAATAATAGCAACTTCCAAGAAAGTTGAGTCAGACAAAGTTTGACGCTGACGCAACGTCCAAATTAGCTGCTTCCATTTTTTTTTTTTTTTTTTTTATTCACGCTTGTGCATATGCTAACAAAATAGCTGTTCACCACCAACGTGATTTTAAGTGTCAGTTTGTAACTCCTGAAACAAAGCATTCATTAACGTAATGAATATAACATTTTTATACATGTTCCGAGTAAATTGGCATTGTTCGTTATTACTTTCTGCTGTATTTCAACATTGTTTCTTGTCCGAGAAATTCTTTAAATTTCACGTAATGAGCTGACCTGGACGATGTGCTGCTTCATGCAGCTTAAGTCGGTATAAATATTTAACCTCGAATAAATTATGAAACTTCAGATTAGTATGTTCTGTTATATGTGACATGTGTTGCAATTCTGAGAGCTCTTATAAATGTGCGTGTGTTGTTTAGTATTTAAGCGATTCCAATTTACGCGTTGATACCTCGGAACATATCGCTCATTTTGAAACAACAACGCCATGGAAATGTTTTATACTGCACGTAAAACATTCCTTGAATATTAGGAATACGTTAAGACCGTATCATAAGGTATGTCCGAACGGTTTAATTTGTATGAGCCGATATCAAACGGTAAGCTTCCAAGACTAACCTTTAAGGTAGGTAATTTTGGGGGAAATTAGGTTCTGCATTAAATATTTGGATGCAGTTTCGTGAAATACATTGCCATCTGCCAGGTACTGTGTTGTTAGTATTCTGGTGAAGTTACGTTCATGTCAGTGTACAGGCATTGAAAGTTTATAAGCGAAAAATTATTTTATTCGTAAGCAAAGTCCTCCCCCCCCCCCCNGTTATGTGCTTTAAAAACTGTGTGGCTGGACGAACTTTACATGGAGTGACAAATATTACTGTGGAATACGCTGTAAAAATCTGGATCAATTCTGTTCAGCCATCGAATTTCATGACAATTGCTTTCATTACTTGTAATGTAATAGCCACTCCCGCCATTTGCGTGTGTGTCTTTTTGTATTAAAATATTGATGCGTGAAATTGTGGGGTATTTATGCGATATAATTCTACTCGTAAATGCTGTTGAACATAATTCCTAGGCCATTTAACAATTTTTGAAGGCACATTGTCTTGTGTATGAAGGAGTAAATACACCGTATTATCTAAAAGCGTTTCAGTTATTCACGCATTTTAAAGATAAACATTCTAAACGTCTTGGCATTTTTATAACGAAAAAAAGAATCATGTATAACTCTTCTGCGACTCTACTAACCACCTAAGCCAAATATTTTCTTTAGACCTCGTAAGGGTTGACCACACTTAAAAGAATTAATTTATGTCTAAACAGAAAATAATCGTGAACATTAACCAAAATTCAGAACCCAATATTATGTACTGAAATGTTTTATTGTTTGTTTAAGGAGTATCCAGTGGACATGAGAGCCAACTGATGTAAACACCAGCTAAAAGTCACATGGCAGTGTTTATTTTGATAGGTACGCGGGAAGATACGCAATCATCGGGTTGAAAGTAGGAACTTTGCATGACTTTCAAAAGTGTTTACTTTATCGTGAATAGCCCTTATCAGCCTGCGGTCGTTTATTAACGTTTCACATAAGGAAAGTGAGTGTAGCGATTTCTAAGTCCATAAGTGTATTTTATTGCGTAAATTTATATCAGGTGACAAACTATTATGTAAATATTCGCTGTAAATAGCAAGTGATAGCCATCAATGCAAATATATTAAATTTTGAATATTTCTTCAATAAATATCTTGCAAATAAATTAGGATATTACTTTTAGTTCTCTTATTGAATAAAGAACTCCGTCCCTTAAATAATCTGGCTATGCAAAGACACTTTGAAAAATTGTTATACACTGCCAGACAATGAAAATAGCGCACCACGAAGAAACCATTCGGCAACCACGAAACTATGTAAATAGAGTACGGGCTGCTATGCACATGATCCCACGTTGGTGCGTTTGAATGTGACCGCATATCCAGTAGTGGTGATGCAACCACCGACCAGCAGCCGTAGACACTGGCGTGTAATCGAAGCCGCATGAATGCGAGAAATACTAGACGACGATAAATAACCAAGCATACAGAGTTAAGAAGAATGGCAGGAAGACGCCAAAGACGTAGCTTTATGCAATTGACGGACTGCGAGAGAGTAATCGGGCTTAAAACCGCAGTGGTCGTATCGCCATATTGCATATGCCTACCATGTGGATCGTTAGGGCCATACTTTCCGATTCTGTTGGGAGCAGTGAATACGTGAAGGTACCCACACGCGAAGGACCGGTTCAGCACAGACGAGGTCGACCACCAGTCGAGAAGATCGACAGATCGTGCGCCAGACGCAGAGGCGAATCTGCGATCCGAGCGCCCATTACATGTGCTGCCATTAACTCTGCAACAGTGGCAGTTTCATTTGCAGTGGCGCCAGGCTAGAGCAATGTGGAATGTCACAGACTGGCGATGTAAGGTGTTTAGTGACGAGTGCCTCTTCATTATGGGAACTGATGATTATCGCACCCGGGTGTGGAGGACCCCTGGTGAATGTCACAATCCCAACCTCGCTATCGTGCGGCATATTTTCCCCATGACAGGCGTTATGGTCTGGGGAGCCCTAGCCTACGGTAGTCGATCCGCTATCGTCGTGTTACATGGAACATTGACGGCCCAGTGGTATGTGGATGTCCTACGCCCCCATCTGCTTCCATTTATTGCCGGGATTATAGGTGCGTTATTCCAGCAGGATAACGCCCTACCGCACATGGCACGGGTCGCCCATGACCGTCTTCGTCATGTCCAAACACAATCATGGTCTGCCCGCTCCTCTAATATGTCCCCAATCGAGAATGTGGGGCCAGTAGAAATGCCAGCTGCTACCATGCCACAGTATCCGGAATTTGGAACACAGCGTCCAACAATTGCGGGCCCGTCTGCCTCAGGACAACATCCGGCATCAGCTGGACTCCATGCCGAACCATTTTGCAGCTTGTATAGCAATGCGAGTGGGTGCGACACACTATTAAAGATGACCAGACGGTATACCACAAATTGTTTTGCTGCTCTGTGTTTGTGGTCATGTGTGTTTCTCACTTGTATCATTCTTCCACTAAGGCGAATCGAATTCAATCCCTGGCCAGGTCACTCTCGGATTTTCGCAAGTGGAAATCGTGCCGGACGATGCCGCTGGTCGATGGGTTTTCTAGGGGATCTCCCGTTTCCCCCGTCCTTTCATTCTAACACTGCTACATTGTCACGTCTTTTTACCCTCATCGGCTCTCAAGACCTCGTTGTTAAGAGCCGCCCAAATCTTTCAACTCTACTTATCTGTATCACTACCTCAATAAAGTTTCATTACCATCCGATGCATCCTTCTGTATGTGCTATTTTTACTGTCCGGCAGTGTATTATACATACTTTATAATTTTTGGGTTATAGGTACTTTAGTACAATTGATTACACTATTTTAATACAGTTTTTTTTTATAAATATTCGGAAACTATACGAACTTGCATTTATCGCAGCGAGTGTGTGTATTTGACATTTTCTGCTTTACGTTTCTGGACAAGAGCGGCAGTGTGCTCGTTTGACAGCCACTGGTGCGGTCCACCGACGAGGCACGTCCCTTCCCAGTCCGCTGCTATCTCCCCAGCTGACTGGACCTGTCCGGCAGGTCGATATCTCGTCTGAAAACGAGCAGAATCCACTCACCTCTGGCTCCAGCCCATCAGAGGGATGCTGACTGGACCTGCCCCCGCCACCTCCACTGCTCATGGCGGGTCAGCTGCACTTGAGCCTCGTCACTTCATACACCATGCTGTCTGCCGCATGCACGCCCCTGTCAACACACCAAGCAAAAAGTCAATAACAGAATGTCCTTTTACCATGTGCTATATACATAATTTGTATACAATCTAACAAGTCATATTCCTAAGTGTAGTGTATGTATAAAGGATGCTAATAAAATGAAATCAAATGAGTCGTAATGTACCACAGGATGCACGTTCCTGTCATAGGTAAATGGATGTACATGCAAGCTCATGTTTACCAAAATCAAGATAGATATAATTAAATGATGTAAAGTATAAGTTAATATAGTTTTCTACACAAAATAAGACTTAATTAATGCAATACCAAATTCTTATATTTGCTGCAAAGGTTTTTACTTCGGGTAAGTTTTCAATAGTCAAGAAAGAACTGAACTACCTTACCCCCACCCCCATCCCCATCACACTTTTTTTCACCTATGGTGAAATTACGACACTATATCTTTACTTCAAAACAGTATGCACACCAGGAAGCAAAACCTCACGCGAAAAGGTGAAAAGTCCATTTTTTTTCCTGATTGTTGCTAATTAACATCTTCGTTTTATGCCGATAGGCTATAATAGGGGCACGGCTTACATTCTAAACCCATCATGAACTTACAGAGAAAAAAGCATGTACATCTATGCCTCGTCCAGGATATGAACCCAGAATCCCCGCACCTGGCGTTACAAGCAACCACGCGACGGAGAAGGCTGCTGTGCTGAATACCATCTACTAGGGCGAACAGACGTCCTGCTTTTCGCAGGACAGTCCTTTATTTAAAGCATTGACCTGCGAGATGCGAAAGTCAAAATAAAGTCATGAAATGTCCTACTTTATGCAAGTGTCCTGCGAAGAGTCCTACTTTTTACACACAAAGAACCACTGAAAATATATAATTTACACATGCAGTGAACACTTAATTGTGTGCCATTTATTCCGTGAAAAATATAACTCGAATATATTTAAATGTTAAACTATTATGTAGGCTATTCGCGGTAAAGTGAGAGCTTTTTAAGGCCCTACTAAAATTTTCCTTTCAACTAATTTCTATCTTTCCGCCACCTTTTAAAATAAACATTGTCATGTGACAAACACAATGCATACATTTCACCACTATCAAAAGTTAACGTCTGAGGCTGCAATAAAATATACGTATTAGTAGTCGATGCCTATTGGGAGGGCCCTAACAAGTGTTCACTCTACCGTGAATAGCCTATACTAGTGTTTTTTAGTTTACAATAAAAATTGGAATGATTTTTATTTTCATCCAAATATTTGTTAGGTTAACACTTTACAATTTTTCAATCACGTTAACTTGTATGAAGTAGTACTGATACGTCTTCAAGTAAACCGCATTAATTTTTTATTTCTTATGACAAGTGTCCTGCTTCGGGTGTAAAAATATATGGTCGCCCTAATCTACACGTCAGAGCTGTGAAACACACTACTTGAGCGACCGAGTTCGCAACGACGACCAGGTCAACATTATCAGTTTTCGGGAGCATCTGCTCATTTGAATTCGTCGAACGAGCTTCATCCCCCACACCCGTTATCCTTCTCAGGCCTCTCGTGCCCTCGCATTGTGTCGCGCACTTCGATCGGCTACTGAACTGCGGCAGGTTCGGCAACGCCCCCGGAGTTAAATTCAATTTCGCAGGGATGCAAGGACAGGCTG
>NQII01001632.1:99255-141064 GCA_002778355.1 Clitarchus hookeri
CCCCCACCAGTTCCGAGAAAGACACAATATACTTTACCCATTCTAACGTGGTAGCACAGATAAACGTTGCCAGTAACGAAGTCGAAACCATTGGCTGGCTGGACGGTTCACGTTATGCTTGCGGCAGAAAATAGTTCCGACTGTATTTTGTAACATTCAAAGTCTACTTTACTAATTGAAATAATTATTTGCGTCCTTTAATGCTTTATGATATAATAAAATACTCTATGCGCATGCAAGAGCGTATGTGCGTGCACGCAGGGAAATAGTTTTATTTCTTGCTTTGTTTAGGGGTAAAACCATTACAAAGTAACCAATGTCGTGTAAAATGAAGGACGCGGCGCGTCTGGCTGAAATCGCGGTATGTCAAAGAGAGAGAAGAGTTGCGTTTAACAATTTTAAAGCTAATTGCAAATACTGTCCACATTTACGAAGAAAATGAGTATACTATTTATGACGTGAAAGAGCAGGTGCTGTTACTCTGACTACGTTGCTCATGATGCCTGTTTTGGTGGCTGATACACAACCAATAATTTTCAAGTGCGCGGACAGGTGGAGTGAGACACCTTGGAATGGGTAGAGCACAGATACGACCAACAGTGTTCTTATTGAGCACTAACGATTGTGTGTACACCAATGCTGGATTAACGTACACACACACATAATTTATACATGAAATCAATTTTTCTGTAAAAATATTCCTCTTAATTATCATTGCAATAATACTGGTTTCACTTACATGCAAGCTAATACTATCGAGAAAATAATATTATTACAAACTGCCTAGGGCGTATCCAAGTTCGCGAGGGATGAAGGTTTTAATAAAAATAAAATCCAAATTTATTTTTTAAATTGATTTACAGTTATAAAAAATTACATACATATATTATTTACAAAATAAAACTGCCTATCCCTATTATAAACATTTGATATTCCCTATCAGCGAGCGCAAGTTTTATGCCAATTTTGATTTTAACAAAAGTTATTATCACCGTCTTAAAACACAAGCTATTCAATCTTCACTTATTACTTACACATACACGATCACAATGTCCACTGTCATACATTAACATATTTTCAAATGTCCGCCACTCACGCATCAAGCCCCACTTTCCTGCAGTCCAGTCGGTAAGTGTCTTGTCTCCGCCCTCCTGGTGGTCGCACACTGCACTTTGTGGTCACTGCTCCATTGCCCGTCGTTCCAATGTTCATATACACCCGGCAATAATGGTAATTCCAGACTGCCGACACAGAGGCACGCTTCAGCTGTTATACCCGAGATGGCCTGGTCCAGAAACGTCTTCGCACCTCGAGTTGCGCCGAGGGAGGTGATGGACAGAAAGTTCGTGCAATGGCTCCCAAGTCATTCATTCTTCCAGTGACGGTAGTGACGTCAGTACAGTTAAAATTATCGCGGCCAGTGGTGGCTCTGCTTCCCCTCCTTCGGGTGCCGGTGATATCCAGGGAGAGCTGTGTTATGCACGCCCGAAGGGGTTAGAGGAAGGACGCGAAGACGAAGCAGCTGCATGTAACAATATCGTACACATTATTAGTTTATGAAGCATGTTGTGTTGATCTGTTTTGTTGACATTCTTGTTATTTGAACTCACTGTTACACGCCGTTATTCCATTCCTTGATTTGGACAATGTAACTTGCATTGCTTTCAAAGTCGTTATAAAAGGTTCGTTAACAGTTATTAAATATGTTTTCTGTGCAACGAACTCATATTTTTTTTATGTAAACTGTATAAACATTTGTTTGTTACGAAGATACGCATGTAAAATTCTAATTACAAACAAAGTGCGAAGATTTTCACCACTCCCAACTAATACTTTTACTAATGCCTGGTTTCTTAGATGTTCGCTTTCATTCTTTTCACAAATATAACAATCCTTTCTAACTGTTCACGATATATCAATTTAGTTTACCAATTTTATCAGCCTATCATAAGTATGGAGCTAACAAAGTGACGCTGCAGGAACAAAAAAAAATTATTTTAAAAATGTTGCTAACAAAATTTTTGAAATAGAATTGATTATAAAGTACACTCGAATGAACCAATACATTTTCTTATTTTCTTTGATTACACATGTTATGAATCAGGAGCGTAGCCGGGGAAGAGTGAATGCGAGTTTTAAGCCCCCCGCCCCCATTTTCCAATAAGGTTGTCATCAGTTAATATAAAATTTATGAATAAGCCTTTAATTGAGATTAAAATATGTCATTACAGTAAATTATACTGCATTTTTTTCTCCAACTATTTGCCCTAATAAATACGTGTGTCATCACTGCTAATGATAGTGTAACCTCCCTTCCTTCCCTTCAGTCAGCACAACCACCACCCTCCCCCCTTTTCCATTGAATAATTTCTGGCTACGGCACTGTTATAAATCAAAATTTGGTAAATTATGGAGAAATAAACTTCATGCTGTGTGGTTGGCAACATAATCGTTGGTGGCTCCATATTCGGCCAGCAAATAAAACCGGAAGTCTAACCTGGGAGTGCCCACTTCTCCTTCCAAGCTTCTCGGCTCCGGCAGCCTGGAGGGGAGGGCTTGTGGTCTGACTGCCTCGAGGATCGCCCTGTTCCAGTGGCACGCGCTCATTACAGCGGCCTCCGAACCACTTAGTTATCGATCTGGTGCTCATGATTAACTACAGTTAGTGTCGAGTGTTGGGTTAAACTATAACTANCCGAACCACTTAGTTATCGATCTGGTGCTCATGATTAACTACAGTTAGTGTCGAGTGTTGGGTTAAACTATAACTATCTTCGCCTCCTGCTACTGGTGCTTCAACGAAAGCACTACGGCCGTACATACTGCGGCACATTCGTAATAAATTCGGAAACACTGGAAATAAATGACGCTAAACCTAACAGTAAATACAAACGTCAAAATATACAGGGAAAAAAGTTTTTTTTTTTTACAAAACACTACTAAATCATAATTTACATTAACAAAGCATGTGCATGAAGAAAATTCCATAACAATNCCGAACCACTTAGTTATCGATCTGGTGCTCATGATTAACTACAGTTAGTGTCGAGTGTTGGGTTAAACTATAACTGTCTTCGCCTCCTGCTACTGGTGCTTCAACGAAAGCACTACGGCCGTACATACTGCGGCACATTCGTAATAAATTCGGAAACACTGGAAATAAATGACGCTAAACCTAACAGTAAATACAAACGTCAAAATATACAGGGAAAAAAGTTTTTTTTTTACAAAACACTACTAAATCATAATTTACATTAACAAAGCATGTGCATGAAGAAAATTCCATAACAATNTTTTTTTTTTACAAAACACTACTAAATCATAATTTACATTAACAAAGCATGTGCATGAAGAAAATTCCATAACAATATGTGAATTTAATTTGATACACGTTGCAGAGAAGTTTTCGTGATAAAAATAAATATTAGAACACTCATATATAGAAAGAAAAATAGTAATGTTACTTAATGTAATAAATTCAACGGTAAGAGCAAACTTGTCTCAGCACTGCAAGTTCGCGCATGTCCGTGAATTAACAGGCATAGTAGGTAAAATAAAACTACGTAAGCGGTGAAGCGATACCAACCAGCAACAAAACTACCGAACATGTGAAGGTAGACACCACAATAATGTAATATTATTAAACAAGGCTGAAAATGGCATAATTTCGAATTGCATTTTTTCTGTGTTCATAAAATTTGTGTGTCACTAGTTGATACTAGCATGACAGCTGTTCTTGATGGACTGATTGCACTAGGTCAATACAGAAGTGACAACATTTACTGTACTCAGTAAATTATGCTAAATTCGGAGAAGACTGGCCACTTCGCAAATGGTATACAAAAGACACGTGAACTAAAATCGCTACTATTGTCCAAGTTTCAACTGCAGCGTCCTGTACTACAACTTGTAATAACTTTCCGACTTCTTACCCTTCAGAGATGACGAATATTACCAGACAGTACTAAAAGATGATAATGACAAGATTTCCACAACTGCAGTGTGTTCCTAAAAACTTCATAATGGATTCGGTGCTTACAAACTACGCCAAGCCGGAGGGTGGGATTGAATTATCTTCAGTCTGGCCTCATTGCCACACAAGCTTGAGGCATTAGCGTGCACGGCCACTATGCACACAATATATTACTGTGTGTAAAAATAAAAATCAATTCAGGTATATGCACACGATTCCCATTCTGATTGATGCACTAGTAGTTCGAAATGTAACTACACTGAAGCGCCAAAAAAACTGGTGCACCTGCCTAGTATCGTGTAGGGCCCCGCGAGCACGCTGAAGTGCCGTAAGACGACGTGGCATGGACTCGACTAATGTCTGAAGGTATACAGGAGGCAGTCCACAAATCCATAGAGTGCGAGGCGGTGGAGAACTCTTCTGAAGTCGTGCAACGTTCCGTAGGGTCTATACGAGTTATTACAAGTACACTGGTGATTTAGGTGGCCAATGGAAGTATCAAAAGTCAGAAGAGTGTTCCTGGAGCCACTCGGTAGCAACTCTCGGCGTGTGGGGTGTCGCATTGTCCTGCTGGAATTGTCCCCGTCCGTCGGAATGCACAATGGACATGAATGGGTGCAGGTGATAGGACAAGATGCTTACGTATGTGTCACCTGCCAGAGTCGTATCTAGACGTANTAGTTCACACGCTGGCACTTGTTGATGCCCCAGCATTGAAGTCTGTGCCAATTTGAGAAAGGGTTGCACGTCTGTTTCTTTTAACGATTCTCGTCAGTCGTCGTTTATCCCGTTCGGTCACTATATTTTTCCAGCCNGGGTTGCACGTCTGTTTCTTTTAACGATTCTCGTCAGTCGTCGTTTATCCCGTTCGGTCACTATATTTTTCCAGCCGCAGCGATATCGAAGATTTGATGTTTTACCGGATTCCCGATATTCACGGTACACTCGTGAAATGGTCGTACGCGAAAATCCAAATTTTATCGCTACCTCGGAGATGCTATGTCCCATCTCTCGTGCGCCGACTATAACACCACGTTAAATTTCACTTAAATCTTGATAACCTGCTATTGTAGCAGCAGTAACTGATCTAGCAACTTTTCCAGACGCTTGTTGTCTTATATAGGCGCTGTCGACCGCATCGGGTTACTCTGATTGGTTCCATACCTCTGTTATTGGCATACGCACGCCTATGCCAGTTTTTTTGGCTCTCCAGTGTAGTTTCATTTTTTTTTTGTATAAATTCCTCTATAACGTAGGAAGTTCAGAACCGCTCTTCACAAGTAACTTCTATTTTCCTACATAAAATAAGTCCAAACATTTAATTTGGGGAAAATCTCTAAACCTAATCCTGAATTTTGTTAGCAAATACTTCTGCGGTTGAAAGGTGCTGCAAAAGTTATTGACGTGTAGCCATGATAAGTGATAGATTAATTCTTGCGAGATGTAGCGCAACAGTTTGTACGGAATGGTGGCTCAGAGGGTTGTTCCCTCAGCGCGATACACGTGCAGCATCAAGTAACTGCCTTTGGTGCAATTATAATGAATCTGGCGTCAAACGAGCAGGGTTTGTGGGCCACGCCTGGTGACGGCGACACTGCTACAAAGGTGTCGCGCGGCGAAGCCTACACTGTTAGCGTCTTGTCCAGGACCCGCGTAGTGAGAAATGATGCCTCCGTCAGCCGGTAGGAACATGCCACACTCTACACACAATAATAAATCATGTCTAATAAACACGGCACGATTGTGGATGACTTGAGAGATGCGACGCGGTACAGAAACCATCTCCGTGAAATGCGTGGCAGGAACTGGCCGCGGTAAAAACCATCACATACTTTATTTACATGTAGCCGAAAAAATACGTACTAATATGATATCATAATGCCAGCTCGCAGGAAAAGCATGTGCCAAAAGAGGCACGTTAGAAACGAAGTCGCACATTACGTATCTATTTACTTCTGACACCCACGTAACACGTGCCGGGCATATTTACTGTAGATTCGCTGTTTGCGCGTTTACGTTTATCTCAGCAAATAAACACTCTGGGTATACGTCTTTTTGCCAGAAAATATGAAACACAAATATTTAAGCCCGTACAATTCCGTTTTTATCATATTAAGTATATTCTAAGAGAAAACAATTGTGAAAATGACGAAAAATCTAATCTTCAGAGCTGGCCTACGCGGTTTCTTTGAGAGTTAGGAGAAAAGTAAAACCTTACAGTCATAGTTTAATCTGTGGGTTTTCATCGCGTGTAATAAAACCTCACTGTTGCAGATCTAACTTGCCTACGAAAGCGTAACGACGGAAGCACTGCACGCAGGTGCAGCGCTTTGCGCGTAGGAGCGACGGGACGCTGGGCGCTCGTGTTATTGTCGCCCGTATCGCTGTGCCTCGAACGCGGGGAAAAAAAAATAAATCACGGGACCAATTACTTTTAAGTATCAACACTCAAAACTTATAAAGCAATGTTCTGAAGTGACAATTTTAGTACTATTTTTTCCCCTTTAAGCAATAACACTAATTATTTTGTACTACAAAAATGTAGGGATGCAGCTGCGTCGGGGACACTGCCGTGAGTTTTACGTAGATACGCCTGCGTTAGCGGGTAATATTTTCTTTGAGGTGTGGTAATGAAGAGAAATTAACGAAATGGATACTTAGCTTTTGTGGCTTAAATCGACAGATATAGAAGCGATCTTTCGTTTGGCATCAAAAGCAGCGTGCTAGCATATCGTAGTCGCCAGGTATACTGCCCAGAATTTGCACTCACTCCCGATATTGCCGCTAGTCGCTGCGGGCCCCCACCCGCGCCTCACGCATACGCGGCGCCAACTAAAGGCCATGCCCGCATCGTAGTTTTATACCAAATCCAACGAGACGACATTTATTTCAATCAAAGTCTGAATTGACGACGCTGAAAACTTGCATCGCCGTATTTACGTAAAGTTTTAGAACTACTTAGTACGTATGTCTTATAATAGAAAGTCATTTCTCACAACTGCGAGATAAAATCAGGTATAATTATAGGTAGGCGTAGCAGTTCCAGCGAATTTGCGATAAAACTAAAAATGTCGCTTATTAGTAGCGCAGGTATATGCCGATGTATAACGACAAATTACGCTATATTTTAAGGACTACGTTCGTACAGAGCGAGCAGTGCGTTAATAATTAACAAATAAAGTTTAATACACGTCGCAATTAAATTTTTTGAGGTACTCACGTCGGGGTATTTGTAAACCAGTTTGTAAAATGATTGCTTTAAACTTATTAAGCACGAATTCAGCAACAAATTAAGTACCAATAATTCACAGCTGGATAATTAAGCAAAAGCATATAAAAAATGATGTAACTTTTGCAGTGCCACACGGAACTTCGTATTGTAGCTAACACTCAGATGGCACGGTAATAATGTTCTCGCAAAATCTAACAGGAAAGATTAACTGAATTAAAGCCGAAACGCTTGCATGATGGGCAGAAATGTAAAGCTATGCGCCTACTGGAAGGGGGAAGGAGAAATGCTCACGCGTGTGTCCTCTGAGAACAAGGCCTGCCTGTGTGCGGTAGAACAAAGGCGGGTTGTGTATGTGTTAGCCACACGCGAATGGCAGGAGTTCAAGTGCTGTCGAGAATTATGCATGGAAGTTTTACTTTCACTAATGAAGTGGGAAGCCTCACCCGGCGGGATGGATGAGGCGTCTGCACGATGGCTCGACGGAAGCATGGGTCCTAAGTGCAACGTATAGATTTTGAATAACCGTTTGCGTTATTATGTAAAGACTTAGTCCCGGCCATCACGAAGGGAGCAGCGCCAGAGGTCAACTAGAATTGCAACTACCTGTGACGCTTTAAAGCTAAAAATATAGGTGATTTTTTTTTAAATTCGCTAGAGTTACAGTTTACCGACCTAGACCGAGCTAAGGTGAACAAACTGAGCTGCTGGAAAGCAAAAAATACCAGTGACTATGTATACTGCACTAGTTAGCACGCACAGTCTCACAATTTATATTCCAAAGAGGCAAAAATTCACGTCGCTCAATTACAAAAGGTTCAATTACTAATTTACACTACATCCAATGCATTCCCGGAAAGCGGTAGGGAATATCTGCATACCCTTTTCTTTATAAACTCCTCAATTACTTTGCAGCACACACGCACAAAATATCAACTACACAAAACCAAGGAAATATGTGTATTTGTAAGGATCGTAGGCAAGACAATATGAAGGACAAGAAAAAAAAAATTCACCGTTTGATATGGAAAGAAAAGTTTCAGTATACAACAAAAAATGAAGTCAATAGTTTCGGAACAAATCATATAATCAGGCAGCAAGATTATGCTTATCACTTTCCGCATGATAGATGCTTCAGGAACCCGTTCCAAAGCGTGTCAATTCGTATAGAAACATTGAACGCTTGAGTTATCAAATATAAACAAATTAAATGTAATAAGCCGAATATGAAAACCCCAGGGTTCGTCCCTACTGCTAGCTTGCGCGATCACATGTATGATATTTTCACGCCCGAACACTACGTAAAGTCTTTTCTTTTTGTAAACCAAATTAAACAACAGTAAAAACACTGTAGTTTGCAGACGTAAGTTATGTTATTTGTAACTAATCTGAATGCATTTAGGTAAATTCTACATTTATTTTACCATCTAGAACGAATGGTACAAACTTAAGGGAATCCCAAATAAGCTACATTAAGAGCCTCGAGGTCACATCCAGCCATAAGAAAACATTGTGATGGCGCACATAAGGCCGGATTGCTAATTTACGAGGACAAAAATAAAACATTTCGTTGCTTTAAAAAAAAAAACACTTGGTATTAGGTAGTAGAATAGTAAAACGACAGAACCGCAATAAAAAAGGTCCAAGGAAGCGACACAATAGCCAGTGCTGGCACGCTTTGCCTCACTGTTTCTCGCACGGCAAGCGTGAGCCAGTTGCGCCCATAACTTTGACGGAGTAACTACGCATGTGCTGTGTTGTGTCCGAAAATAGTGAAGTTTAAAACATGGAAGGTGAAGCGTCAGATGTGCATTTCTTATTATTGTTGTTTTTTGTCAATTGTTTCAATAAATCAGGTAATTATATAGATTTAAAAAAACCATATTTTGTACGAAAAAAAAATTGATATAATTTAGTTTGCAGACTTTTCAAAAAAAGTTCCACGTAGTTCTATTACATTTTACAATTCCTTAGTAACAACAACTCATAAAAAAACTGGTCCCCTTCACTGTCCGTTTATTAAATAAAGCAGTTTATTTCCAGGTAGTCGCGCTCACCCTACTCTGCAGGAGAGAATGTTTCATAGAAATGAACTGTTTTTAGTGTTAAGAGACGCTCGTTTTTTTTTATTTTCGTCATTAAAATGTAATGAACGATTAGTACAGTACATAGTGGACCAAATAAGCGTAACTGACCCATCTGAGACATTCATAAAACATTTAAAAGATGTCGTGAAAGTGTTTGTGACAAAATGTCTAACAAAATGGCGAGAAAGTAAATATATGCACGACCGCTTCAAGGACAAGCACGCAAATTGGCTTAATAAAGAGTTTAAGCTCCCGGAGATGCATTCAACGCACGCAACAACCTTACCACAGCCTACTTCTTCGGAAAAAAGTCGAGGAAGACCGACAAAATAATTTGAAGTTATCTGCGACCGAAGTAAGAGAAGAATGCTTAAGAGTTATGTCTCGCGTCTTACCCCCGAAAAGCTTTGTTCTGCGGCTGAATCAAGCTTGCTAAAATCTGGCAAGAGGACGGCAGCTCACGTTATGAAACTTGCCATAAATTCTACCCCGAAAAGGTTAAAAAGGATGAAACAGGCACATACATATTTTAAAAGTGTTGTGCCTTACAGTGCTGAAAAAAGCTTTAGGTCTCATAGAGGATCTAAGCTTAACGAAGGAAGACTATGTGACAATGCAGCTAGGGGCAAAAGAAAGAGCGGCTGATATATATCCTTCCTATCATATGGTGGCAGATGCAAAAAATAAATGTTATCCGCTAAATATGGAAATAACAGAAAATTAAGCTGTGGTGCCTTTACAAGATCTAGTAGACCACACTATATAGAGATTAGCAGAAGTACAATCAGACGTTATTTAAAATAATATGCACGAAAATAACGACACGTTAGATGTCTAATATAAGTGGGGCTTAGATGGTAGTGGAGGGCACAGCATATACAAGCAAAACTTTACCAATAATTCAATTTACGCTGATTCAAACATAATAGTATGTACCATGGCGCCTCTGGAGGTCTCAGAAGGGAAAGAAGGAAACAAGAAAATTTACTGGAAAAATCACACTCCGTCTTCGACAAGATATTGTCGTCTAATTTCGTTTAAATTTAAAAAAAAAAGAATGACAAGAACACTACAGAGGAGTATAATAAAATTGAGAAGCAAAAAAAGCAATTGACACCTACGTCCATTGTTTTGGGAGACAGAACAATCCATTTCAAGCACATTCTGATTTGCACAATGCTAGATGGCAAAACGATAAATGTTTTAACTGAAACAAAAAGCACACAAGCTTGTAACGTTTGCAAAGCCACGTCCGTCTTAATGAATGATTTACAAAATGTTAAAAGGAGAGCAGTTGACACAAATACATACCGATTTGGTCTTTCTATCTTGCATGCTCATCTGGGATGCTACGAATATTTACTACATATATCTTATAAATTAGAACTAAAGCAATGGCAAGCCAGAGGCAAAGAAGCTCAAGAATTGGTTAAAGAAAGGAAGAAAACTATCTGCAACGATTTTTACAAATAAATGGGGCTTGTTGTCGACCAACCAAAACAAGGAGGAGGTAATAGTAATGATGGAAACACGGCTAGAAAGTTTTTCAAAAACCCTGAGCAAGTATCCCGAATAACAAGAATTTCGCAAACGTTGATTAAACGATTTTCAAATATTTTATGTGCGATTTCATGTGGCCATTATATAAATGAAGAAAAATTTGGGGCATATTGCTATGCCACAGCTGAAATGGCGGTCAATTTTTATGGTTGGTACAGAATGAGTGCAGGTGTACATAAGATTTTGATCCACGGCGCTGATTTAATCAAATCTCTTGCGTTACCCGTGGGACAACTATCGGAAGACGTAATAGAAGCGAGACACAAAGACTATAAAAAGTTGAGACAGTCTCACTCAAGAGAGACGTCTCGAATAAATACAAATACAGACATTTTTCACTGGATGTTTGTATCTTCAGATCCTATAATTACAAGCAAAAGGAAAAAACCCAAGAAAACAAAAGAGGTTTTCAATGATGTCGTACAGGGATGTTGCGGGTGCCTACATTTCTCAGCGGAGTTGAGGACCATGTAAACGAAGATGAGGATGAATCTGATGAACATGAGGATTATATTTAGAGCATATGATTTAAATTAAGATACCCCTTTGTATTCATGTAAATAAAAAATAATATTTTTCTTGTTTTATTTTTTAGGGGTAGTGAAAAAACCCTTAAAAAACGTTAAAAGGTTTTTTGTTCATATTCACATCAAAAAGTTCAAGTTTAAACTTCACCAAGTCAGATAGTCATATAAAACATAAATATGATTTTTGTCCTCGTAAATTAGCAATCCGGCCTTGTGTGCGGCGATCGAAAATAGCGTAAACAAGCTTCGCGCGTGTTTCCTCAGAATTTTAAGCAGTGACGATAGGGTTTTAATACAGCAGTCTGCTCAGAAAAGCACAGCATTGTCGCTCTAATTTAAAACACTGTTTCCCAGAAGAATAAATATTGTAAACAGAAGGCTACTTACAGTTATTTGTACGGACTTCGACACTTTCAACAACCACATTTATTTTCAATAACTAATTTATGAATAGGCAACAAAATATCAACTTTTTTCTGTCCTGAAAATAAATTTTCATTGAAATAATATTCCATAGTTTTTAAAAATTACAATAGACAACTGATTACAATAAGACCCATTTTAAAACAAGGTCGGTCCCTCAGTTAACAACTTTCAGCTATATACTCTATCGCCATCGACATTTTTAATAGAAACGTGTTCCACTGAGGGAGGGACGTAAATTATATTGAATTGTATTGTATAGGGCTTATTAACGTTCCCCACTGTTATGCCTAAAGGCTTATCATATGACGGCATACAAACGAACTTATGATCTAACTTAAACTAACACACATGCCTTGCCTGGGATTCGAACCCAGAACCTCCCACACCCCGACCGGAAGAGGGACGCAAAGCGAGACAGATCAGGAGGAGGAAGAGAGAGATGGAGAGCCAGCATAACTTACGCCAAGAACAGCGAAGCTGTTTGCATTCGGCAGCCGAGAAAAGTAAGACATTTTCTGCGCATGATTTAACCTCTTAAAGCTTAAACTGACACATTTTAACAATCTTAATGGCCAAAACAGTCTAATTTCTCTGATCAAAATATTTGACACTCAATACGTAATATTACGAGCACGTTGATGAGACGAGATTTCTCAGTTTCTGAACAAGCATGTGATCTTAGCATGGGTATTAAATCTAACCACAAACACTTACAGCTACAATTCTGTAAAAATTGGGTTCGCCACTTTTGAGTAACGTGTGCAGTAACTTATCTAGCATAGTTCTTTAATTTGTACCAAATGAAACAGATACAGCCTTAATTTCTAATGCCAAATGTTTGGTGCATACATTCATGATTTTAATTACGTATCACACAAAGATTAATTTTAATCATACAAGAGTGAAAAAATTAAAACGGTCATAATCGAAGGGTGAAAATCTGGAAACCACTAAACTCGTGACACAATACTGTGAGAGAATATATCACTAATTTGCGACGCATTTTCAGGGTATTCCATATTTCAGACTATGCCATCAAGCTATTTTCCGGAAATCGTAACACACCGGACAAAAAATTAGTCGCGTGTTAACTGACACGTACCTAGTACGGCGTAATACCTCCACGGGCACGAATGAAGGTTGCGATTCTATTTGACATGAACTAGGCATATTGCGTCCGGATGCAGGCGACATGACTGTTCAGCCAGCTCAGTGTAAAACCACAGCAGCGGTTCAAGTTTCCCGCCACCTCAGTCAGAAGATCCGATTCCGCATTCACAAAAAATTTTTCTCGAACATCAGAGAGCCACCTTCAGCTTGAACCATATAGCTTGTATGAAGTTCTCATTCACCGCTGGAGGGAGGGGGTGGTGGTGGTGTTTTATATGGCGTATGTTCTTGTTTATTGTTCTGAATATTAACTATTTATTTTAAGATTGTTACATCGACATTATTGTCCTTTATATTCTAGGTCTATGCTTTACTGTGGTTGGATTTTTCTTGGGGCTTTTCCTGATGTGAGATTTCTGTTTTTGTTTAAGGTTCAGATTTGTAAACTCGCTTACTTCTGTTAATGTGCGTACAGCACAGCCTAGTTGCTGGACCGCAGTCTTTTCTGTTGTTATTTGTCCTTTCTGTACAAAGAACTCATTAAAAAAATTAAGGTTTCCTGAGGTATACGATGAACACGACGCCATTATCATTCCATTAAGGCAGAAGTTAGATTCAGCAGACCTGACACGTTTCCAGTTCATGAACAGTCCAATGTTTTTTCTCTCTCCGCCCACTGTAACCGGGCAACATTGCGAGCACAAATGAGCAAAGGCATCTTGCGTGCCACTCTGCTCCGTATGTTCATGGTATGCAGTTCCCTGCGGAGTGATTTTTCGGAAACTGGCTGTGAAGGATATGCGTTGAATTCTAGTAACGATTCTTGGATGGAAACGATTGTAATTTGNATTTTTCGGAAACTGGCTGTGAAGGATATGCGTTGAATTCTAGTAACGATTCTTGGATGGAAACGATTGTAATTTGATTCTGAAGTCGTGAAACACGTCGTCGGTACCGGTATGTCAGTGTCGTTTCAGCCACAATTTTTACAATGATTTTCCTCAGACTGAGATTTTTGCTAGTTTTAGTAAACCCGCATGACCACATAATTCGATACACATGAATATTCGGCTACATTTCCTATTATGACCTTTGGCACATTAAATGCAAACATTCCTCTTTTGTNATTTTTCGGAAACTGGCTGTGAAGGATATGCGTTGAATTCTAGTAACGATTCTTGGATGGAAACGATTGTAATTTAATTCTGAAGTCGTGAAACACGTCGTCGGTACCGGTATGTCAGTGTCGTTTCAGCCACAATTTTTACAATGATTTTCCTCAGACTGAGATTTTTGCTAGTTTTAGTAAACCCGCATGACCACATACTTCGATACACATGAATATTCGGCTACATTTCCTATTATGACCTTTGGCACATTAAATGCAAACATTCCTCTTTTGTNTTCGATACACATGAATATTCGGCTACATTTCCTATTATGACCTTTGGCACATTAAATGCAAACATTCCTCTTTTGTTAATCATTAACATACACTTTTCATTATATTTCCCATATACCGAACGAGACACCTCTTCACAATCTATGAATCCCGTAGCAATCCACGCAGACATTTATAGGTCAATCTTCCTCATGCAACGCCACCTGCAATAGCCTAAAGTTACTACTATCAATTAAACATATAATATTACTAACTTTTAATCGATGGAACTTATCTAAGTTCCAATGATGAGCCGTTAACTGACAAAATTTAAGGGGCCAAAATATCCGGCCATGCGTTGTAATGTGTTCGAAATACATATTTTTTTCTTTAACGAAACTATTGAACGTGCGCCATTGTACTGATCTACGAAAAGAACACATACTTCAGACTATGCCTGTATTACTTTCAACATCACGCTCATTACAAGAACCATTTCGGAGTACTCGCAACATATGTACGTAAACACGGATTTTTCAAAGCTCTCTATCTGAAAATATTTGGGTCAGATACGTACAAAATTACTCGAGCGACATGCAATTGAACCTTGCTACAGACTTTACATCAGGGTCACCACTTAAAGTCGCATAGATACACGCAACGCCAGAACACTGCACGTCTTGCGCGTAGCGGCCATGGCACACTTGATGCGCGTGGCAGTGTCGCCCTTATTACTCCCGCGCTTCTCGGCCTCACGGAAAACAGCTTCAGGATGGCGGGCCCTTTAAAAATCTCTGTAAACCTTAGTAATAAAAGTGCACTTTTTATTGGACAAAAAAAAGTTATTTCATTGTTGAAGTACGTTATCTTCTGAGCGAAAATCGGTTGGCTAGTAATTTTCCAACACGATAACTCTTGACAGACAATGTGCGATTGAACGACTAATCAGTTATTTCCTAACAGCTTCATTTAAGTTGGCCTTCCGTTATACTCATTAAAACATGCATATTTATTTATTTATGGTTACACGAAACTGGGGCGTGAACTTGCAATACACCTCTTCCACAGTGAACAAATTTTATTGGGTCAGCGACACAAAACACGCGTCACCCCTTGCAGTAATCGCACGCAACGCCACTTAGTGTGCGTGTGCGTACAACGAACGCGCGAGGCTGTTCGAGGTTAATTTAGCACTTTTTAAAACAACCTTTTAAAACTGTAATTGCCCCTACCTGCATACATTTTAACGGGCACACTGACTGGCCTGCGCCCAGTAAAGTGGTAACGACGGAAGGAAAGTAGTTCAATGTTTTTAACGTAGAATTAAGTGTTGGGTAAGATTTGTGAATAATGTAATTATTTATTTTACTTTACATTTTTTAATGTATGTAAGTCTAAGAATGAGCAAATCTGTGATTTGTATACTTTTTCTAATAATTTCACAATTTCATTTGATCGACGCATGAATAAAGTGATCAGGCCCACTGCAATGTTAATTTTACACATGGTGGAAGAACACACAATGTGCATATCAGTACATCTTGAGCAGGGCTTTCGAAAGTGCTCAGTTTACCGTGAACAGCCTGCAGCAAAGTCACGCTGTTGATCAAAAACAAGCCTGCCAAGTGTGCCGGATGGACCGTGCTTCCTTGGCCTCTTAGCTACGCCCTTCCGCTTCATCTCTTTCACCGCGCGTGTATCGCCTTCCCTCTCCCACCACGGCCACTAACAAACAACCAAGCACTTCATCTCTCCCGCGCTTACCACACCCGCGCTAACAAGATAACATCCCGAGAAAACGATTTGTATGACTACTAACATTCTTTGTTTTACTGCCTGACCTCTTCATCACTCAAGGGCCTGCCATAGTTACGGTCTGCTGCGAACCATAGAAAAGGTATAAAATACAGGCTGAGTATAAAAGAATACCCCAACTTTGAAGGTATATAATTTCAATATGACCGACCACCATGAGCGACCCGAACGACATCTACGCGATAATCAAACTCATTCCACGCTCTTGTCAGCATGTCTGGTGTTACGGTTTGGATGGCGTTCGTAACTCTCGGTTTGAGGTGGTAGCGAGCTCGCTATCGACACGTCAATGTGAAGGGGACGGTCTGATGTTTCCTTTATGGTGCGCCACCCCATTGGCACCTAGCTGTTCGCGGATACCTGAACGAGATGTTGCCACAACGCTGGATTGGTTGAGGAGCAGCTGATGACCAGGCTCTTCATCACTGGCCCCCAAGAAGCCCGGATCTTACCCGGTGCGATTTTTTTCTGTGGGAGTACATAAAGGATCAAGTGTTTCGTCCACCATTGCCGGTTAACATTGACGACCTGAAAACGACAATTACGGACGCCATCCAAACCGTAACACTGGACATGCCGACTAGAGTGTGGAAGGAGTTTGATTATCGCGTATGCCGTTCGGGCCGCTCATGGTGGTCACATTTAACATTTATGAATGTATGGTAAACAAACTTCACGGTTCCACGGTTCATTTGATTGTTCAATCAAGGTTGTAGGTTGTTTGGTTTTGATATTATAGACCTGCAAAGTTGGGGTATTCTTTTATACTCATCCTGTATACACAAATCTTTGAAATACATACTTTAAGAACTTAAAAAGAAAAACTGGGGCATGACACCCCATAGTTTCAGGTCCTAAAACTCCACTGCGTTGCTGCGCCACTTATAAAAACAGTTAAAGTTTGCATCGAATGATGCCAGAAACTCTTCTATTGCTTGAAACACTATTGTTTACACGAGGATGCAAAGAGATGGTTTGTACTTCAATTGTTTTCAGATAAAAACTACTCTGTTTAAACCGAAAAGATGATAGAATTTCTGCTGAAACCCCCGTTTTGATACTTGTCATTACTGGGGGTTTCGGTTCGAAACAAGTTTTAGGTTGTTTTCTTAAATTTATACAGCACATCGGCAAAAAATGCACTAGACCTATATGAACGTATTTTGTTGGTGCTATAGAACGGTTTTTCCAAAATCGAGAAAAAAAAATTGAAACATTTGTGAATGCAGTACAAACATGCACCTTTATACGTGCAATAAAACTAACTACAGGGACCCATGTTACTCAGCCGGGCAGAACACGGGGTAGCCAAAAGCCGGGTAGTATATATACACGCGCGTGTGTGCGAGCGCACAACTTCAGGCAGTGACTTTTTGCCATGGTTGCGAACCGCCTAAGGTAGGACCATGGAAGTTGGCACAAAGGGACACCTAAAAGACAGTGAAGGAAGGTGGAGGAGGGAATGGCGATGTCACATAAATGGAAACAGTCAAGGAGATTGGGGGAACACGGAAAGTTCGAAGTCCACAGCTTTAAGCTAACATCCTAATAAAATACTTTATGTAAACTCAGCGTTTGCACGTTGTATACACGTGTCTCAGTAAGTAAATATTACAGAGATGGTAGTTTATAAAGCAAGATAAAAACTGTTTATCTAGGGTTGCTAATTTTTAATCTTACCCTACAAGTCGGGTCTAAAAAGAAAATAGTTGGTGAATAATAGCTGAAAACAGCGCGTTAGGATCTCGCCTCCACAGTTCCCCTAAGAAAAAGGATCTGCAGTTCTACCTGCTAGCTTTCATTGCACGTAGTTATAATCCGATGTTGCAGATGTACTTATCGAGGAATTAAGCTAATGCGAGTGCATGGCGAAGTCTCCCAAGATAGTTGCATGGTGCGGTGATGGCAAAAGTGACCAGAAAAAGGAGTGAAGTGGCGAGATTGGGCGGCTCTAAACCTCGAAGTCTTGAGAGCCGAAGAGGGTGAAATGAGATGAGTATGGGACAGAGACGTAATGCAAGGGCGCGGAAAACGGGAGATCCCGAGAAAACCCACCTACTAGAGGCATCTTCCGGCACGATTCCCACATGCAAAAAAATGGGAGCGACCCCGCCGGAAATCGAACCAGGTTCGCCTAAGTGGGCGGCAATTAGTCTGACCACTGCACCACCGCAGCCCCGTAATAAAAGTGGTTAGAAGAAGGGGTTAAGAGATAAAGTTATCCTTCCTCGCTCAAATAGAGTACAGCTGCGTGATGGGAGGAAGGAGAGGCCCACGTGGGACGCTCACCGGAAGCAGTCTGTTCTGGACGTATACCGAACAATATGACAGAATGTTACTGGCTGTGAACAACATCCCACGAGCAAAGGATGAACTGCTGAAACATCTCATAGAAGCTTTTAGAAGAAGAGGAGACAAGTTTGAAATTGAGAAAGTCGGAAAAGATGCAATAACGACATGTGGAAAGTTAAGCTTCAACTACCAGAAACCCTTTACTGGATGTATAAAATCACCCGATATTAAGGGAAACACAAGAAGGTCGTATGGTAAGAAATTGGCATAACACATTCCCTAAATGACGGGGTCTGGATGGCCAAGCAGGAGGATAATTAAACTCATCTACTCTCCCAGCCTGATCAATGTGTTCTAGGGGGGAGCACGGCAAAAAGATAGTCTGGAATTATGGACAAGAAACGATCCAAAAGAACTGAACTTGACTCAAAGGACAGACTTACTGATTGAGAAGAAAAGCAAATCTGGACTACAACTCATGGTATGGAATACCAACGTCCTCAAGTGATCCAAGGAAAAAAGGATAAGAAATATCACGGGATCATTAAGAGGTTTCATGCCTTACTCGAATTGAGTATAGTTGCATGGTGGGTGGACGGAGTCGCCCGTGAGGGCTCATACGGGAAGCAGTGGATCGACAAGGCTCAGGTATGCACAGCTTGGCGATACAATTACCGTCTCCTGAGAAACCCTCCCTTTCCAGCTACATGTGGGTTGGCGATCTGTGAATCGAGACGAAATGTGCAAGATAAGTGGGAGAGAAAGAAATACAAATTGGGAGAGATTTGATTTGGTGGTGGTGACTTGGAATCGCGACGAGGCTCAGGCATGTTGGCACTAAAGCTGTGCGGCCCTGAAAAGCTCTTCCTCGCCGGACCAGCCCGGGTCAGGTTTTCTTCCCTGCCGATATATTTTGCCGAAGCGGGTAGACAGGCTGCAGAATTTTTCGATGCTCTTTGTCCGCGTGGGGCCTTGGGTTCGGGGCAGGATTTCGGTTACTGGAGCTACCCCAAGTCTGAGTTCAGCAGCGGGGACACTGAGCCATGAATGAGATAATGGAAATACTGTCATGCTTAGATGAACATAAAAGAAGGTAAAGCGCGGCGCGAATAGAATAGTACGAAAGTAATGTTTAGTAGTTGAATATTTTAGGATAAGCATGGCAGTTCAACATTTGCAGTGCTCCTGATGGCACCTCATCGCCTATTTAGCTTATACTTGTGAAAACTACAGTAAGCCAAAAAGAAATACTCCTGGAATACCCTTTCAAGGGTCGGTCTACCAGGAAGGGTGGCTGGTGAAGCCAGGCCTGGTCCTATAGTTCATTTCATATAAGAAGGCCACATTCTGACAGTCAGTGAGTAGCAACTGAATATATTCAAAACAACCAACGTGCCATTTACAAAATCCTGTATCAGCTGACGCACGAACGAACAAAAGTTAATATTACGTTGGCTATTCTGAGAGCAGTGCCGAAGCACATCACACAAGCAGAAAATACGCGGTTAAGAAAGAGTTCGTAGATTAAATAATACATTTTATTTTACGTGGTCATAAAACAACAGTTTTTAGTTATAGAAACGAAACTTCGTGATAAAATAGTAATGTATAGGTGTTCAAAATGAGATGCACAATAAAACGATACGTATCCAAATGTGACGAAAAAATCCAGTTTCCAGACTCTCAAACCAGGTGCTGCTATCTTGTGAGTTAAAAGCGCACCATCTATTGCAAGATGCCCTTCCACACCATCTGTCATCCATATCCCGAACTACACCCAGAAACATATTATAGTTTTGTTGTTTAAAATAACGTATTCACGCGCATATACAAATAATTTTATTTTCCCGCGAGCTCTGTATAATTTTTAAAGTAACATATATTTCGTGTACCGCGTTTACGAACGACCCTACACACGTCCACCAAGCTCCGTTTACGAATGCAGCGCCACCCAAGCAGTTCACCAATTGCCGCATGTAGCAGCACCTCCTGGACGCGCTGACTCGCCACATCAAAGCCTATTCTTGACACGCCAGTTGATGGCGAATGGATACATAAACGAAAAGGCGCGGCGATTGTCAACTGTCAAGAAAGTGGCCTTCTTATATGGTACACAGTATACCAGGAACACTTCATTGAAATAGAAGCCATCAGGTAAACTGTGGTAAAAACTAAGTAAAAGGTAGTTTTTATAATGTGTGGGATTGGCAAAGTGGTACAACAATTACGGGGGAAGGGGCAGGGGGTAGAAACATGATGAAAAAATGTTAAGTAGGATGGGGTACATGCCAAGCATGAAGCCCATAGCTTGAAAAGTTACATAATTGCAAAGGTTCTCGAAAAAGGGGCATAGGGAGATCCAGTGTCGCCATGGAAGTGGTTAAGTATGATGAGATACATAGAAAGTATGAAGACTAGTTCAAACTGTTTTGGAATGGCGTAGTATTAGTTTAAAAGTGGGTAGGGGAGAGAGGATGAGTAACGGTAGAGTAATAAAAATTAATTGTGGTGAGTGGCTTAAGGCACATGCAACAAATGGTGTACAAGTTAAGGAATATCAGGCATATTTGCGACAGTTTATTGGATAGGGAGGAGGAGGAATCAATGGAGAGGGTGAAAACATTTCTATCATACTGTTACGCGCTCGTTGCTTTGCATCGCTTGCGAGAGTGGACATGTGTGAAGGTTACGTATGTAACCCAAGAGCGGGCGGCGAAGACAAGGACCAGCTTACATAGACTTGCCACCGCGCGTGGCGCCGAGATAAGCCGTTTGCAGCTCGCACGCTCCTGACTTTCGGCGGATAGAATTTCTGCGTTGATCTAAAGGAATTTTTTTGAAAATAACCCAGTATCTCTCAGCGTGACTCGGGGTGCGGGAAATGTTCCAGATCTTGCCTGCTGAAACGATATAAGCGCGACGAGCCTCCAAGCCATGAGATTACGAGTCAGGAGTTTAGGTGATTGTGCGGCCTTAAGCGATAGACGAGTCCGAAGAGCAACGACTGCGCCGGAAGTGACCAGCAGGAGGAAAATCTGCGACGGCGAGCATCGGTGCAGTGGAGAGTGCGACTGGCAGACTGGACTATTGACTGGATGCGAGTGAAAGATATTTCAAACGACGGCAACAGACATGCTGAACAGTGTGAATAATAAGTGCAAGTTAATTGACAATAACTAAACAGACATATAGAGAAGGACTTTAATTAGAGTTGAGATGGACATTAAATAATGCGCTCACTGCGAAATAAAATGGGAAATAAAAACAGTAATAGTGGAGATAGATTTATACTGTAAATAATAGCTGTGTGAATAAATTAAACTCTAATTTAGTTATTCTATTTGTATTAAGTCCTCCGTCCCTCACGAACTCGGGTACGCCCCTCCGGCGTCTCGTAACAATACAAATCAAAATACTACCAAAAGGAGAAAATGTGAAGGAAGATACTGTACGATTGCAATTTTTCATTTCGTAAAAAACTTAAATTAAAATATATATGTTGTACAAAAAAGGTATCTGGATGAGGTAAGTGGTAAGAGGGACGTGGAACGTGGTAAGAGGGACGTGGAACGTGCCAAGTGAAACGATAGAAGTGGGTATTGAAGTGTTTACCTTGGGTAACTGTATGCCATGAAGCGTCCGTAATTTAGGAAAAAACTAATGGTACTATACCCCCCCCCCNTCTCTCTCTCTCTCTTTCTCTCGCGCTCTCTCTCGCGCTCTTTCTCGCGCTCTCTCTCTAGCTCTCTCTCTCTCCCTCCCTCTCTGGCACACACGCTGTTCCTCACTATTTTATTACATCTTTTGAAAATTGTCACCGATAACCTTCTCAACCCCTGCATTCTTCATTAAAGAATGAAAACGACAAAGCGACTTGAGCACACCATAGTGCACAGATAACATTCCATTAAACTACTGTTTATTAAAAATTACGGTTTCGTTAAGTAATATAACTTTATTGAATAACTCAATTGAATATTGAAAACGGATCTTGGTACCTCAATTTTTTTTAACCCGTTGGTAACTAATCTTCTATGTACTGCTGCAAGTCGAACAAAACCCAAAAACATTCTAGATAAAAAAAAATTAGAAACTACACAGCTCGGACCAATACAGAGAAACTGCGTAGCATAGGAATATTATAAAATTTGTAATAATCAACCTAATCCACCTACGACAACACCTATTTAACTTTTTTAATAGTGACCTTAAAACCACATAGTTTACCTTTTTTATCGCGAAACTCGTCAGGTATATCGAAAATCGCGTATCCCCTCCTCTCACCACAAATAATGTTAAAAAAAGTGAATTTTTGTAAAATATATACCGGTACTGAAAATTATATAACGTGAATACGTAAAATCAATACCGGTATACGCTGAGGCAAAATGCTCGCAGTTAGCAGCTAATGAGTACCATAAACCAATTCAGCGATGGCGATGGCGATGGCGATGGTTAAAACTGTTGTCCGGCGTCCCTCAACGCGAAATATTTTACAGCCACAACGACAAAGTCTGCCTCGGAGAGGAAATACAAAAACTGCAGCAGTTACTGTACACCTACACAAACTGCCGAGGACATGTCCCAGTTGCCGACTATATTGATTTAGACTTGAAATTACGTGCAGTTACCATGTCCTTTAAATGGAAATGAACGTACTTAATGCACGTCATTCATCCAGGAAACCTACTTCCACGAAACACAGTACTATTATACGATAAATCAAATTCGGCATATTATCGATTGCACGAACAATTGGATTTCATTCCTTCACGGGCGTTAGTATAGGCAAGTCCTTAATCAAAATTTATCGCACATACTCGGCTAAATTTTGAGCAGTGTGTGTCAATAACGGCACCATACAATGCAGTTTCCACACATTTTCATAGCTGGCACCATTCGCGACTCAAGTGCGACATGTTTATTCTACACAATAAAGTAATAAGATTCACACGCAAGACAATCGAGCCAAAGTTGTCATCTTACCAACTTCACCAAAACGGTCGAATGAAGCATAAAGCCTGCATGAACTCAAACTGTCGCTTATAAGATTCAGTAACAGTGTAACAAACAGTCAAGCCATAGATTTCCTAATATATCTCTAGGACAATATGATATAATCTTAAGCAAATTATAGAGGTATACATACAGAATGATTGTTGCTATAGGATATTCACGGTGAAGTAAGGACTTTTGAAAGCCATCTCATTTGAAATAATAGTCGATATATTTGATAACTTCCGAGTATGGTGTAATATATTCACACTGTGTTTATTACTTACATGGCAATATATATTTTAAAATGTGGTTAAAGGGTGAAAAATAGCTGAAGGGAAAAGTAACTAGGGCCTTAAAAGTGCTCACTTTACCGTAAACCACCTATACATGCAGTTATGAGCCCACATAACGACAAATATGGGGGTATGTACCCAGGACCACATGTTCACAGAAGACGCGAGCTTCGCGGCCAGGGCCACTGCGGACCACTGGCCAAAACTGCACGACGTGCCACAAGGTCAAACATGAACACGATCGATACCCACAGGGTCAATAATCAGGTACTTACATCCGCCGCCAATCCTCCCACGTCGTACCCATTATGTGCAAAACACGCGATGACCTCCCTTAGAGCCCGCTCTGCACGAACAGCAAGACCCGCAATGTAACTACAGCCCAGCTTTGCCAACCGCGAAGTAATTTAGTATAAAAGAAATGCAGTTAAGATTTGAAACACATAAACAACCAAACATAACCTATATATATTTCCTTTTAAACGTAGGGATAGTTAGGATCCTAATACTTGCAGGTTTATCCTGAACTTCAAATACAAACTTTCCGAGATGATTCGTTGTAAAAAAAAAAAAAAAAGGTAGAAAACATAATGCGGCTTATGACATAGCGTCATTAAAAGAGAATCACGCCCTTGAAGCGGCGAATTAAAAAATTTTTATCTTCAAAATGTCAAAAAAGGAAAATCAGGAATAGCGTTAGCCTGATTTGATATCTGCCATATATAGACATTATTATTACGTCATAAACAGAAAACACCCACGGGTGAAAACACTTCGTTGGCTTGGTATCACCTTATTTCCTAATGACTTGTATGCGTGTATGCGTGTATGGTGAACTGAGCAATTTTGAAAGCCCCGATTAATATCTACTTGTATGCACATGGTGTATTACTCTGCCATATGTAAAATCAACATTGCCATGGGCCTCATCACTTTATTCATGCGTCGAGAAAGTGAAACNGTGTATGCGTGTATGGTGAACTGAGCAATTTTGAAAGCCCCGATTAATATCTACTTGTATGCACATTGTGTATTACTCTGCCATATGTAAAATCAACATTGCCATGGGCCTCATCACTTTATTCATGCGTCGAGAAAGTGAAACTGTGGAATTATTATAAAAGTTAATACTTTAAAAAATTTGCTAATTTCAACACATACATGCATTAAAAAAATATAAAGTAAGAGAATTAATTTCACTATTAACAAATGTTCACCTAACTCATTTAATTCAACTTTGAAACATCGAACTACTTTCCCCTCGTCGTCACCAACTTAACTGAACGCATACCAGTCAGAGTAACCGTTAAAATAAATGCAAGTAGGGGCAGTAAAATTTTTCAAAGGTTTATTTCGAAAGTGCTCAGTTAAGCGTGAAGAGTTTATTAATCACGTTACTTCATAGGTCATATTACAGCAGACGAAAAAAGTTTTTCATGCCATGTGTTTTTGAAGTTGCTCACAAATCACGGTTATAATTGTTCGCCAAATTAATTAAATTCATAAACAGAACAAGAAACAACATAGCTACACAGAACAAAAACACATTTGAGAATGCCAAACAAAAAAAGAATAGTGTCATAATTATGTCAATTTTCACTGCAAAAACAATATTGGCACATATAGTATATAACCACAGTATTTAGCCTTATGTCGGTGTAAACAAACACAGGAAGGTTAAATGTGACCAAATGGTACTATCTACTCCACCTAACGTGGACACCTCCAAAATTTCAAGAACGGTTTCAGATAACGAAATGCTGTTTTCGCTAAATGAAATTACATACGAGGGCAAGTAATTTGTCGTAAAGTGACTATTCGTAGCACGTGTATGGACATAAATAATTAAACCACACATGAGTTTTCCCCTAGAAACATACATTTCAGCGGCACCTGAAAGTCCGTGCAGAGAGGAATTCAGTGATATAGCACATGCAATGAAAAGTAAAACAGAAACGACAAGAAATACTGCCAACTATGCTTATAAGTTCGCATAGGGCTTAAATTACCATGTGTTAATTTTCATTGTCTGCATCAATATCTATGATATGAATTTGACGACTACATCTTAAACGGTTCGGGAATTACGGCCAACTATGCTTATACGTTCACATAGGGCTTAAATGACTATTTGTTAATTTTCCTTGTCTGCGTCGATGTCTATGATATGCATTTGACGACTACATCTTAAACGGTTTAGGAAATATGGCCAACTATGCTTATACGTTCTGATAGGGCTTAAATGACCATATATCATATTTGGAAAGACTCCGAGATAACCCTCCCGACTTAGCATAGACTCGAAGAAAATCCCTCAACCCCTCATTGCCCAAAAATGAGTCATTTAGCCACATTGTCAGATCACGGAAAAAATTTTGAAAAAATAAAAAATTGAGGGAAATTAAGGAAATTTCTAGGGATAAAAATGACATTTTTAGGGAACAAGGGACATTTCGAGGGAAATACGCGACATTTCGAGGGGAAAAAAGGGACATTTCGAGGGGTAAAAGGGACATTTCGAGGGGTAAAAGGGACATTTCAAGGGAAAAACGGGAAAAAATTGTGGTGGAATGCAAGAGCAGGAGGTTTCTGCGGCATGGCACCCTGGTACTCAGCCGCCAAGCTGTGTTAGAACCGAATATTTATTACCACTGACTGTATTCGCTTGGAATGTTTTTGGAAAACAATTAAAAAACGAAATCAGGCGTGTCAAAACGGGAATAGAGCCCAGATTCTCCCGAATGTAAGTACAGCGTGTTACAACCACATCACATTGTTCAGTTTCTAAACAATAGTATACACCTGTTTGACCATTTAGTCTAGTGGTCAGGACGCTAAATTAGTGAATCAAAGATCCCGTAGTTTTCTATTCGCCTCCATATTGTGGAAGCAATGGCAAAACATCCCACATTTCTTCCTCCCCAGCCTTGCCTTGAGTACAGCTGTCTTTGCTTCTGGGGTGGAGTCACGTCGTGATTTTTTTTTATACCGGTGTTCTTTGTAGATTCCAGAAGACTTCCTCAGAATCTTCCAGCAGGGAACTGAAAGCCTGGATGTTTGAGGGCTATGACTGGTTGTCCAAGTGACCAATGAGAGAAGGGAACCCTTTCGTTGACTGCTGGCAACCAATCACACTTGACCTCTTCTGTATGGTTATAGTTGTGGCCATTTATGTTTTTACTAGCGAACCGGCCCGGCTTCGCCTGGGTACAATTGCGTTTTACAGTGATACACTAATGAATAAATTGGGAATAGACAATTAATTGATGTGAAAACATAATTATAAAATTATACTATGTTGGCCTAGGTTTTTAAGTGATTACGGCAACCCAAAAGGAAGGAAATATTTTTTACCCGATTGCTAAGAAGTAGGGTATTGTTTTTTGAGTGTATCTGTGCAACTATCGCGAAGTTACCACATTTCCGCTTTCCAGCGCCGATGCATGAAAATCAAAACCTGAGTTTCATCAAGTTGTAGCTTTTGAAATAAGTGTGCCTAGGTATTACTTTTTGCGCTTGGCTGAGGGATCTTAATCTATCACCAAAGTTAAGCAACGTTCCCAGCGGCACACATTTGGATGGGTGGCCGTTTAGTGGCATAACATTTGAGCGCTTCCGAGCTTCGGAGGGCACGTTAAATATTCGGTCCCGGTTGATTTCAATTGATAGTAGTCGTTAAGCCATTTCAGAGGTCCTTGGGAGGCCTGATAAACTGACACCAGAGGAAAAAAATATTTCTGTCACATTCCCAGCCGTTGCAGAATTATGTTTTGTTGTTATTTCACAGGAACCGTAAAATTTCTCGGGATAAAAAGTATCCTATGTCCTATTCCAGGACCTAAAGTGCCTACATACCAAATTTCATCAAAATCCGTTCATTCATTACGGAGTTGAGTGGTAACAAACATATATACACACTACCAGACTTTCGCATTTATAATATTAGTAATATTCACTCTAACTAGTAGCCTGACAGGTCTTCTTGCCTCGATTTGCTAACGATTTGCTAAAGAGCGGTGCCCATATTTTGGTAAGCTTGTAACTACCATCACTGTCGATATTTCCTTTTCACGATTTCTATTGCTTCTAGTTCTGTACTTTTTCTGCAGTTGGCGTTGTTGGCTATTATTTCAAACTTGCTGAATTCCATCCCATGGTCTGTAGTAAAATAATGTCCTGTTGCTGATCTGTAGTTTTGCTGTTTGTAAATGATGTTTTTTTTATCCTGGTGAAAATCCTTTCGCCTGGCTGCCTTACATATTATAAGTAGTCTGCAGGAATGTTGTAGACACCAACTGTGTTGGAAGACAGTGAAATGTACCGCGAAACATCGGTTCTTAAAACTAACATGAAGCGGCTACATCCCGGAAGCCAACACAACCGTATTGGTACCAACTACGAAAGCAAGCAATTTTATATTGCCTGAGTACATTGCGATTTGCACTAAGAAAACTTTGTCAGAGATTTAATTTCCTTTTTTTATTTTGCAGTGTTGAATATCTGTCATGAAGTTCCTATGAATCGACTACAGAAGTAACACCCATGTATTTACACATGAACACGTTTTCCTTGATGTTAAAGTGCAAGTTGTCCGAGGCGTATAATGGTAATTCTTTCTTAGATTATATTAAAAATTGCACAAATGCTTGGAAATTATATTTGAAATGTTCCAGGCAAGTAAAGACCTAACTTCATATATTTTACTTTAATTGTTTGCTGTAAATTTATTACAGAATTTAACCGCGGCCGAAGCATTAACAGTAAAACTGTATGCCTAGTCACTTGCATATCCACACTGCGCCTGACGTTATCCCGCAGTTCATTTATGCATGCTCGGTAAACTGTATTTTTTAATGAGTTATATTTGGTACAAATTTAAAAGTATTGGGTTCTGTATATGAATATTTTTCGTAAATGTAGAATAGTTTTGTTGGGATATCTCAGATTTGCAACTATTAGTCAAGTCTAGAGTGAATATGTTAACTGAAGTGTGGCATTATTATCTCCTATGTACGGAACTAATACCACCTTACTTAATGTTCTGAAGCTTCAGTCCATTTTCTACATATTATGTGTTTAAAGAATTTACATTTCACACAGTGTACAAAATATTTTGTTTCCGTCAGAGTACAAAGATTCTAAACGTGATCCATACCGCAACACAACCACAACATTAGAATTTGAAGCTGAAATGAAACATCAATGCAGAACGTGTCTCATGCTACAAATTTAACAGGCAGAACTGGCAATGAGCTTGTCACTGAAATCGCAGTTTATAAGAAAACCAGTTGTGAGAATGTTGCATGAAAACAAAGATACAATTAAAATGCAAGAGATCATGAACAAACTGAGCCGAACCATACTCCCTAGTTTCCTAACCTCTTTCTACTTGTGACTTACGCAGCAAGAGAAAATAAAATAGTTTTCAAAGAGTTTTCAGTTAAGTGTGTGAATTTCGTAACATACCGTATCAAATTAACTATGGTTTCGAGTAATTCGCGTTCAATTTCAAAGCAATAGGCCATGACAGGAGCAGGTAAAACATCCATGAAATATATTCGGTGTGTAACTTTTACTAGGCAAACTACGGTTGTACAAAAACAGTATCTGAAAATGATATGGTACCTACATGAAACACTTCACATATTTAATTTCATTATACGATTTCAAAATAAAATTTTTAGCAAATGCACATTATGGATGTGACAATTTTTCATTCTGTGAAAATTTCATACAATTTGTAATAACGTGCATATAAACCTTCGCAGTCACTGAGAGCACATAACCTTCTGTGGTAAATACCACCACCTGAAAACACAAACAGCATGGCCTACTGTGAAAGCGCATTGTGCTTTCTGAAGCATCCGAAACAGAAATATGCCAAAGTTGTTATACGAAAAACATTTCTATTTATAAATTAATTTAACAAGAAGTATTCTGTAGCGAGATATTTTACAGTGTTATAAAATATATAACTTCTCTCTCATAAACAATTTCGCATTAGTCTGAGTTCTGCATGCATTATAATGGTGTATTGTTGGCTACATTGATGTACGGAAGAAACTCTTACTTCTACCTTTAGTGTAAACGTCTTCGTAGCACTCGCCACAGAGTAACGTGTGGAATCCTACTTTTCAAACATCTCGCCGACTTCTGAACTTTGGAAAAAGCTCTTCCTAGCGTGTTCCACGTCATCTTCAGAAGCATTGTTCTACCGACTTTCTTGACATGGCTGATAGAACATTAGTCGCAACAAGATTCCTATGTCACCGGTAAACTTCAGGTATTCTGTTTGGAATTTTGCTATACTGGCTGCTAAATATCCTCTGAACTTGTGTAGCAGACTATTTCTTCGAATCTAAATACACAAAAAGGTCTCTCCGCACTTATGACAGTGGCCATCTTGATCATATTGCGCTCGCGATAGAACTTTTCGGTAGCAAAGTTCGAATTCATTATACTTGAAGCGTTTGGTTATGTGTTTTTGATAATAAAGCGCGTAAATGTTATATTCACCTGCACACCTGTGCGGGTGAATACTTTTGAAACACTACGCATCGGACCTATTACAGTGCCACAACCTGTTGCGCTGAATCCTGTATTTTCGACCTTGAAAAAACATACAAGTGCATAAATAGCCGAGAAAACTTTACAGATAATACCAATTCATTCTTAAGCTTTTACTAACCGGCATATTTTCAGCAAAAATCGTTCTTCGAGTAATTCGCGTTCAATTTCAAAGCAACCAGGCTATGACAGGAACAGATACAACGTCCATGAAGTATATTCTGTGTGTAACGTTTACCAGGCAAACTAGCTAACTGTAATGCGGCACTTCCTAAAGATACTTACGCTAAAAAAAATACTGAAGGCAAGGACTGAGCACTGTACGAGATATGTACCGTATTACCCATCAATATGACATCAGAGGCCATATTATATAACTGTTTTACAGGTACACGTATAGGCACTTAGCTTATTTAAATACACAAAAAAAAAAAAGGCGTGAACTGGTAACGTAGCGGAAAAGTCGCGTCACGCGGGTTGAAGCTATAATTATGGACACGAGTGCAAAACTCAGTCGGAGATTTTTTTTCTAAAATGCTGAATGTGGATAACAACTTGGTGCATTAAGAAATAAACAACATTTTTCTAATTATTTAAAATTTTCATCAAAGAAAAAACTTTCATATATTCGTGAGTGTACATTATAATTTTAAAATACTGAATTAAACTACATCAGTGAGCAATGGATTGATGTAATGGCCAACCACAATAAACCAATATAAAGATGTGCTAGCTAGTTTTCTGACAGGCCTACACACGTTTCTAACAAGCAAAAATTCTACGAGTGGAGTTAATATTTACTATGACAAATGCTAGTACGCCAACTGCTGTGGTGTGATACGAATAATTCATGCCCGCTCGCATAGCAGCTGATATACCAGCTAGTAAACCAGGTCTTGTAGAAGTTTTTGCAAAACAAAGGTACGGCAGCGTAGAGTTGAACCATTTGGGTGGCTCTTAACACAGGAGTCTTGAGAGGTGGAATGTCGGCCTAAGAAACTTCTAACATCTTAGATCAGAGGTAGTTTGTCAACCTGCAGCCCGCTATGTTAAGGTACGTCCAGACTTACAACCGAACCTCAGACTGGAACTTAAGAACAATGCGGTACGGGGCGCACAGCGTTCCACTGTTCGTCGTTTCCCCCCGTCAGTCCAAGCATTAAACGCGCGAAGGTTGCAGTTAAGTGTGGAAGCGTGTACATAGAACTCCAATGCGTATCCCTCGTGAGCAGTGAACACGGAGAAGAGATAATAAAATGCGATACAATTTATTGAATTTTATAGAGCTAGATAACTCCGATCAACAGAAAACGCACAGTCATGCAATACGTTCTAGTAAAATTGCTATACTGTCCACTAACTTTTTGAAACTTCTTGTCATCCAGCAAGTACCATACTCATTTCTACATGTGCATAACTGTGTTTGCCACCACCGTCTATGTTTCCGTTTCTTTTTTTTTTAATGCGTAATGCAGATAAATAATGGCTGCTGCAGCTACTTCCATGCTTGTGTACCGCAGACTGAGCTGTTGGAACGCCGGAACGTTGCAGGTTACGAACACTGGCACGGGACGAGAAGTTTATTCCGAAACCGCGTGGCGTAATTTTGGTAAGCCACACAGTTACGGAACGAGCCTCGGCACGCATGTGTATGCGCACCTTTATGGCTCACCATGATTAGGGCAGCGTGCAGCCGAGTTAAGTCTCTCTGTGTGTCTCTCTGCCAGCCCCTCTCTATATATAATGTATATATAATGTATATATAATGTGAGTATAATGTGTGTATAATGTGTAAATATAACGTATACATATGACACACACATAATCGCTGGAAAAACAATCGTCTGCAGAATTAGGCAAATGCGTAATGTTAGTATAGAAGAGTTACCAAATGCAAATAATTTTTAAACACTATCAAACAATAACAAAGTAAAGAGGTCGTATTAATTTTCTTCTAATAGATTTCGTAAGTTTTTATGCGTATTTTTATGTGTTTTTTTTCCTGAATTAATTTTATAAGTTCTTTATTTAATTTTGTTTGTTGCGTTTTTTTTATAGAGAACTAGAAGTGTCGAATTTCAGGACAAGGTCAGCGAAATAAGACTGCCACCGCTGCTAGTACTATTTCTAATCTTCATGCCATTGCAAGTAATAAAACTGGAAGAAAAAANTCCTGAATTAATTTTATAAGTTCTTTATTTAATTTTGTTTGTTGCGTTTTTTTTATAGAGAACTATAAGTGTCGAATTTCAGGACAAGGTCAACGAAATAAGACTGCCACCGCTGCTAGTACTATTTCTAATCTTCATGCCATTGCAAGTAATAAAACTGGAAGAAAAAAAAACATACTTTACGTAGAGTTAATAAGCTTCTTATCTCAAATGAACTTCACTGAGCGGTAGGTTTTACATACATGTTGTATCGGGGCTAGTTGCATCCTAATTTCTATAGGCTATTCATGGTAAACTGAGCACTTTTGAAAGCCCTCTCAGTTGGAATAATAGTCGATAAATATATTTTATTTTAGTCTTAGATGTTAACTTCCGAGTGAGGTGGAATATACATACTGTGTTTATTACTTACATGGCAATATTTATTTTAAAAGGTGGTCAAAGGATAAAAAATGACAGAGGAACAAGTAACTAGGGTCTCAAAAGTGCTCACTTTACCGTGAACATCCTATAAGCTAGAAATGTTCGTATAATCTCCTCGAATACGGTACGATCGCTGCGCCCGGCGTTGCTCTGGCCCACATTGAAGGGCAGGGGTTGCTTATCTCGCGAGGAGCAGACCCGCAGCATCCCACTGGTACTGCCACCTCCCATCGCTGGAAATATCTCGTAATTAAAGACCTGCGAAACTCATTAAAACTCCATTACCAGCGGCGATTTTCTAAAGCACGTTCGTTCCCGACTAGCCACCGTAGAGTCTGAGAAATCTCACTTTCACTACTTCGACTTCGAATAACGTAATTAACGATTTAAATTACCGTTATAGGCACAATAAAACCCTTATTCTCGCAAACGCCATCTAAGAAACTACACCAAGGGCGACGTAAAACAATTGTAAGAATCCTGTTCTGTTATTAAAACCTATTCTCAGAACTGTATTTACCAATCTTGAACTCTCGTAAAAAAAAAAAAAAACGAAACATACATAATACAGCATTTCGCAGATTACAGAAAGCCAGTTTTATAATTTTGAGAATATCACGACGAAGCGTTTTTAACTTGGTTTTAGAGTCTGGTTTAACACTACGGAGAAAAAACCTACATTGTATTCAAAACGTTCAACCTGTCTCAAATTGTGAATTGTTTAATGGTTGTCTATTGCTGTGTTGTTTACGCAGGAAACCAATTTCTGAACGTGTTTCTCGCAGTAGTGTTGCTAGAACTCTCTTTTGAGAGAAAAGCGCCGAATCGTAGAAAAAACAGGGGTAAGAACATATAAATGACGATCCTGCATTTACCATGCAATTTAAAAACGTACATTATTCAGCAATTTCGGAAATTGTTAACTTAGTACGTTGCTAACTACTAATTATTAGTGCATGGTTTGCCTTGCACGATGCTTAAACACACACGCCTGCTGTTTCGATCGGGTACATACGCTGTGTGTACGCGCTGTCAATCCGGTTCACCTACTCTCGTTCAAGGCATGCGTCTACATCAGAATCTATTATTCAACTAATTTAAACGTAGTTAATAGGCTCTTAGTTATTTAAACAAATGAGTATCTTACTGAGATACGCAGACATTCCAGATTTTTTTTAAAGAAAATTAAAGTAGCCGCCATTTATATGCACGTGGTAAAATTTCTCACAAAGTAATAGTTAAAGTACTAATATATGTTACACAGACACCATTCTAATAGTTATAAAGAAAAAGCAGGGCAATAAATACAGGTAACATATTGCACCGGAGATGAGATTCGTTACTGCACTATTACAAAATTACTTGTTAAAACCTTTGAGTTGAGGACAATAGGAAGCCGGTACTAATGCATGTAAGGATTCTGGTTTTAACGAAAAAGCATATCAATAAATATTGACAACATATTAGACTGGTGATAAGATTCGTTACTGGGGACTATTACTGAATACTACTAATGTTGCCCCCATTTCTTAAGGTTAAATTGATATATTCGTTTGGCAATCCCATTTTGTTAAAATTGTTGCTCACTCGAAAATAGGATGTGTTTAATTCAATCAATCACAAGGAAGATCCCTCGATTACCTCACAAACTTTACTGAGTCCACCTACCAGAAATTATTTTGCGTGTCTAACACACGAAAGCCAGACTGGACACGAACATTATATGCCCTACAACCTCTATGTAAAGACCACTGGATTGTAAAGTATTTTAAATTTTCTATATCCAAATAGAAAAAAATATATATATCCTTGTGGGGAAAACCACCTCAGTGTTTTTTAACAACTTTCGAGATGTAACTAAAATTTCTAACTATTCTCGGAGATGTGAAATTCTTCTTAGTTGTTAATAGTAATCTGATGCTGATCAATGATGTTGATCTGTTTTCAAATAGCATCTGGTACTACAGCTCTGCATAGTTATTTGGTAGCCTTGGTACTGATGTCCAGTGCATTGTTACTCTAATGCGCAGCTCCAAAATATTATATTATTTTTTAAAAGTCACCTCAGAGTAAGAATCTCTTATAGCACTTAGGCACTACCGGCATGCTATGTTGGTATAAGCGGCATTTGTTCACACAACTAATACTAGTGGTAACATTTCTATGAAATCATATACACTCCACGAAACTTTTCGCAAATTAACCACATCACTGTATATGCACATTTAGAAGGCACGGATGGTGAAATCGCGCCCCCTCCAATTCATCCATTGTAACTTTCCTACATTTGTTTAGTAAAGGGTAGTAAATAGTGAAGTTCCCAACAGCGTATAGCAGAATCTCTGTATTTACAGGCTGATGTGTTGTACGTATGTCAACTATGTCAAATGAAAAACCAAAATTCTCGCCTAAAGCAGGCTCACTTGTCAGGTGCAATCGCTTAATAATTTCGAAATTTATGCTTGAATTCCTCGAAAACGGTGTCATTAGGGCGATAACACGAGACGACGTGGGGCCGTAGTGGTGGAGTGGTTAGAATACTTGCATCCCACCTAGGCAAACCGGTTTCGATTTCCTGTAGGGTCGCGCCCGGATTTTCGCATGTGGGAATCGTGCCGGGACGATGCCGCTGGTCAGCGGGTTTTCCCAGGGGATCTCCCGTTTCCCCCGTTCCTGCATTCCGGTGTTAAAGAGCCACCTAAATCACTCCACTCCACGAGGAATTTTTTCGTTACTTTTAACGCGCTGATCAACCATCCGGCATAGAAAAACCAATGAAGATTTGGAATATAGAAATTTTATGCGACATAAGAGGTGCAAACCCAATTTTTTTGTGATAATATTTGATGACGACGGGGTTTGCAATGGTTTTAAATATTCGTTCAACTACACATCATCCTGAAGATGATTGTTCCATTTTGAATACTTAGTGTAATATTTACATTAAACTTTTATTTTAGCTCCAATTTCAAAGGGGTGTGCCGCCCTTAGGAAGCATTTTGGACCATACGTCGTCTTGGTGCATGTTTTCGAATTATTATTTGTTTAGTAAGGAATATGCAGGCGAAGTTTGTCGGTCAATTCCGACTCAGTGTGTATATAGTGTGCTAGATGGGGAAGAAAGGGACGTATTACGCAATGAGACGTTATCGCCGGAAGCCATGTGTACCCCGCGACACGAAGGCCTGTGCTCGCCTGCAGTGTCTCGCAGCCACTAGACACGGCCTCGCACGTGCGCTCTCCCAGGCCGGCCACCCGGCGGCCTGTTGCGAGGCGTCGCGGCTATTTCCGTCCACAGTAGGCGGCGTGTTTACGGAGGCCGCTGCCTGCGTCCGCAGTCCGAGGGCCACAACGCGACCAACCCCTCTACGGACCACCGCAACCGCACTGTGCTGCACAACAATACTCTCCGTGTCCCAACTTTCAACTGCTTTTCTCCTAATATAACTAAATATTATTCTCGATAAAGTGAGCACTTTTGAAATAAACCTTAGAAAAAAGTTTTTGCTCCTTCCTGCATATATTTTAATGGGCGCACTGGCTGACATGCGGCCAGTAAAGTTGGCAACGATGGAGGGAAAGTAGTCCCATATCTTAACGTCGAATAAATAGTGTAAGGTAACCATTTGTGGTAACTTAAATTATTTTTTTCGTTTTCTTTTTTTTTTGTGCATTGAAGTGTAAAAATAAACAAATTTGTAAAATATTTACTTTTTTTAATAATTTCACATTTTCACTTGACCGACGCATGAATAAAGTGATAACGGCCCACGACAATGTAAATTTTACATATTGCAGAAGAATACACAGTAGGCATAGAAGTAGATCTTAAGCAGGGTTTTCAGAAGTGCTCAGTTTACAGTAAACAACAGATTCCAATTTATATTAATTAAAAATTGGTAAAAATACTAGTTTTGCCACAAATTACCTCATATGTTCCTTAACACTTCTTAAGCCAGATGCTTGGGAACATATTAAAAAGCTGCAACTGGCTTATCCCAACTCTGCCACACCAGGAGAAATTGATGTTTTGCTGGGTGCAGAAATATTTCCTCAGTTTCTGACAGGGAAGAAAGTTACTGGCTCCCCAGGAACGCCAACTGTTATTGATCTGTTGCTGAACAGGGTACTAATGGGACGTGTCCAGATTAACACAGATTTGTAGCCAGGTATTTTGTCCATCTCAAATGTACAGCAGCCCACCTTCGATGAAGTTTTGACAAATTTTTGGGAAATTGAATAACTGCCTGCGGTCACATTACCACCAGCCCCAGAAGATGTTATGTGAAAAGATGTTCATTGAAGAACTCTTTAGAGCGCAGGCTGAGAAAACAACCAGAGGTGAAGGCAGATTACGTTGTCTTCATGCAAGACTACCTCGCTGTCGGACACATGAGCTTTGTAAAAGAAGGTAACCTAGGAAATGTGAACACATACTATATTCCACACCATTGCGTGCAAAGGCCACACCACACTACCGCCAAGCTATGTGTAGTGTTTGAAGCTTAGTTAAAAAATACTAGGGTGTGTTTCTTTAATTATGTCATTTTAACTGGTCCAAAGTTTCAGACCGACATTGTTACTTTTTTGCTTAATTTCAGAATTCCACTGCAGATATTAAGCAAATATATTGGCAGAGCATAGTACATCCTCATCATCGTGACTATCAATGAATCTTTTCGGAGAGAGTAGAGGAGCAACCGGTTGAGATTTATCGGCTTAACACTGTCACTTACGGGGTCTGCTCGGTACCATACTGAGCAATTATGACATTGAGACAGCTGGCACAAGATGAGATGACCAATTTTCCAGATGCTTCTAAAACACTTTTAACGAGCACATATGTTGATGATGTTACCAGTGTTAATGACCTAGCCACTACCCTCAAGCTTAGACGAGACCTTCAGCAACTGCTAGACAGTGGGGATTTTCAGCTTCGAAAATTTGCAAGTAATTGTCCAGCTTTGCTTGATGACTTGCCACCACAAGATGCCCATTCTTCTGGTGGAACATACTCTTTTAGCGAAGACTCCTGCATTAAGGTATTAGGCTTACATTGGAGCCCAACACTGATACCTTCTCATATAACTTGTAACCCAATCCTCCAGTGTACACAAAACGAGGTATTTTATCAGATATTGCGAGAAACGTTGACCCACTGGGATGGCTTGCACCACTGACATTTGTAAAACACCTTATTCAGTTATTTTGGCTAGCTCAAGTGATTCCCCAGGGCCACCTGATAAAAATTGCCAGATCGAACAAGTTTCCAACAGTTACCTCGCTGTTTAGTCATCTCTATTCAGCATTGCATCACCCATAACCTCTCAGATGCCACTTTTGAATTTCATGATAGTTCGGAGAAGGGCTACACTGCTGTTGTGTATCTTCGGGCTACATCTAACTCTGGTACGATGACCACTAATTTACTATTGGCTAAAACTAAGGTAATTCCATTGAAGCGAGTTACTTTCCCCAGGTTGGAGTTGTGTGCTGCTGTTTTGCTTTCTAGATGTTTACATTTGCTGCTCGACACCCTTACACCTGTCATATTTAGACAACATATATGCTTGGTCTGATTCATCTGTTGCACTCTCCTGGATAAAGACTCCCCCTCATGTTTGGAAGACATTTTTCGCAAATCAGGTGACTCAGATACAAGAATACACCTCGGTGGACTGGTGTCATCACGTGGCAAGTGAATATAATCCTGCTGGCTGTGCGTCTCGAGGCCTTACATCTGGACAGCTAGCAGACCATCCACTTTGATGGTCTGGACCGTCGTGGTTGCATCAACCAAAGAGCGAATGGCTGCAGAGCAATCATGTCATTCACAAACCGACTGTTAATGATTAACACAAAAACCTTGTCCTGTCAGCAATCTTAGAAAAGCCATGCCTTTTGGAATGACTTAAACATTTCTCCAGGTTAAAAATAGTTCAAAGAATTGTTGCCATTTGTGTTCCATATACGAAAAACCTTCGTCTGAGGCTAAACTCAGTTTATGGGCCAGTCTTGCCTGATGAAATGCAGCATGCATTAATGCTCCTTATCAAGGCTACACAGAACCAGGCATTTGCAGACGAAATGCAAAGATTGGCTGACCAGCAGCTCTGCTCATCTACCATAAGAAAACGATCTCCCTTTGTTGATGCAGAAGGAATCCTGCATGTGTAGGTGGCAGACTTCATCATTTCAGACATAGCATATGATGGACATCCGATTACCTCCCAAAGTGCAGTCGCTTTGCAGAACTTCTAATTGATCAGTTCTATGAATAGTTCCTTCATCCTGGGTCCAGCACAATTCAGTCATTACTGCAACATGAATTTTGGTTACTGGGTGCACGAAATGGGATTCGAGGTAGTCTTTGTAAGTGTATTCGTTGCTTCGTGCTCGTCCGACAAGTCACAATCCTGGAATGACAAACCTTCCAACCAGTAGAGTGTGTCAAGTTAAGCCCTTCCTCACCTCTGGTATTGATTATGCTGGGTCAATCCAAATTACTATGGTGCGAACAAGAAAATCTCGAATACTGCAGGCATACATTTGTCTTTTTGTATACTTTGCAACAAAGGCAGTGCATTTAGAGCTTGCTTCTGATTTGTGGTCTGAAACCTTTCATGCTGCATTCACACATACCATTGCACGTCGTGGGTAGTGTACTCATTTGCATAGTGACTGTGGTACAAACTGTGTAGGGGCTAATCGTCACTTGTCAAAGCTGCAAGAGTTCCTGGCTGACAACAAGTGTCTTACTGACAAGCTAGTGGAAGACAAGATAACTTGGCGTTTTAATCCACCATCAGCCCCACACTTTGGAACCTCTAGGAGGCAGGCATCAAATCTGCTAAGTCTCTGTTGAGCAAAGTGGTGGGCAGTCAGCTACTGTCGTATGAGGGAATGTACACAATGCTGACTCAGATTGAAGCCACGCTCTACTCTAAACCACTTTGTGCTATTTTCAGTGATCCAAATTACATATCTGCCTTAACTCCAAGTCATTTTCTGTGTCTTGGTCCTCCTCAAGTGTTACTAGAACAGGACTTCGCCAAGAAATCTACAAACAGATTGAACAAGTGGTCAGTAATTCAACCAATTCATCAATCTTTCTGGAAATGCTGGCATACTGAATATCTGCAACAGTTTCAACCGAGGGGTAAATGGCTCAAGAAAATGACACCCTGAAAATTTGTGAAATTGTCCTAATCAGGGATAATAACATTTCACCCCTCTAGTGGCGACTGGGACGAAACACCAAGATACTGCCTGAATCAGATGGATATTGTGCGGGTTGCCCAGGTCCTCACTCAACAGGGAATCCTAATTCGTCCTGCAGTCAAGTTGTGTCAACTACCAGTCAATTAATTTGAAGTGTGCTCACTTCAAGGTGGCCCTACCTCTACAGGGACCTCACCCCAGACCCGGCACTTATGGCCGAGTTCGACACCAGTGCCTACCCTCACTCACCTCTGCTACTCGCCCACCAATGCAAGGGTGTTTGGCAAATTCAAGGATGAGTGCGCAGGTAATGATATGATTGAGTTTGTCAGGCTGAGGGCGAAGCTGTATCCAAATAGATGTAAGGATAAGGTAGTGAAGCGAGCTAAAGGAGCATCATACAGAATAACATCACCATAGAAGATTATAACCATAAATTATTGAACCAGAGAGTAATGAGAGTACAGGTCAACAGCATTAGGTCGCACCATCACGACGTATATACCGAATGCACTAACAAACTAGCTCTTCCGTGGATGGATGACAAATGCAAGATCCTGGACGATGCAATTCATACTGCCCCTATGGCTACCATGACTAATAATGTTCTGTACATGCACCTCTGTGACAGGCATATATCACCATATATGTGTCTGTCCTGGGAGAGTGAATGGGGTCTGGATGCATAGTAGGAGGCAGTTCCTAGCCCCGGATTTCACGAAGCTGAAGCGCTTCCATTCCCCTCCCCCAATACAAATGATGAGTGTGTGTTACTTTATTCAATTATTTTTCCCAGCATCATACTATAGCACATGCAAGAGCCATATTCATCTTGCCAGGTATGCCGTTTGTTGATGGATGGTAGCAATATGTCCTGATGTGTGTATGTACTGTTTCTGCAATCACTCGTGTGCATACTTGTACACTGTTCCAGTTATGTGTTTTTCCAGCATACTATAGCACAGGTAAGAGTCATCCATATTCATCTTGTCAGGTATGTTGGATGGTAGCACGCTGTAGCCCGTGCAAAAGGTATCCTTATCTTGTCAGGTGTGTTACCGTTATGTTATGTGTTTTATTTCACATTCTACAATCATTCATGTATGTACTTGCGCACAGGATTTGTCACCTATGTTGGGTCTCCGACCTGAGATTGTGAATGTGAAATGGTATTTGTATTTGTATCACACTAGCACTGTAGTAACTAGTGATCGCATCGTACTTGCTTTCATTTACTAGTTACTGCACTGTCCTCTCATTTTTTTCATCTACCTATAATGTACTCTTCCCTTTCGCTGTAGCCTGTCTGTGCGTTCCTTTGTCCGCTTCGATTTTTTTAGGTGGGTCGTTTTTTCCGCTGCTGGCATTGTAAGCCGCCAGTACACTATGATTGTGGTGCCCCTGGTGTTTCTTTTTCCTCATACTCAAAACATGTTTGCGTTTAAGGAAAAGAAATTCCGGTGGTGTTTCTGCTAGCGTAGTGCCAGTCCCAAACCCGGAAGCAGATTGCATGGTTATGCAATGCGGACAGTAAAGTGCGAGGGCAACCCTGCGAGGGTGGTGAGAGCGAAAGCGACCACGCTGCTGCAACTGTGTAAGTGGCTAATTAATCTACTGCTAGTTATTACAGAACAAAAATGTTTCCCGCAATCGCAAAAGCTAGCTACATTCCGGCCCACACAGCGAGGTAATGTGTATAGTCCGCTTCGATTTAGGTTGATGTCATGAGGCGGGAG
>NQII01001632.1:150906-160906 GCA_002778355.1 Clitarchus hookeri
TGCCTGAACACTTAAGCACGGAACAGTGTACTGGGAAATTCTAACACGCAAAAGGAACTCGGTAAAGATTTTACCGATGAATAACTACCTGCAGAATGCGCGATTTTCAAAAGAACAGCAAGTACACCGGAAACTTTTAATGATTGTGTTCTGTGCGCATTTGTTCATTTTAGATTGTAATTAATGAGTTAACGAGTACTATAAAGACTCAGGATTTTCAACACGGTTTACATAGGTTATCTGGACACAAAGAGCAGCTGGAATGAAAAACACTGATTTTAGTGCAGGCGAACGGGCGGTTGTTGGTTCAGTTTGGTCTTCCACCATCGCCTCCAGCGGATTAATGGGTTAATTTTTCAAACAAGTTTGATGTCAGGGCAGTGCGCCAATTCAAAAACACATAAACGATGTAAGTAAGTATCATTTAAAATTTTGAAATTTTACACAATACACACACAAATCACTGCCATAAATACCTAATTACTTCAGGTACAATTGCTGAATTCTCACCTCCCCCATTTTTTCGCGCGCGCGCGCGCGCGCACACACACACACGTATTGGGGGAGGAGAGTTCACCAATTGTACGTGATTAGTGTGTGTATTATGCAAAATTTCAGAATTTTAAGTAAACATTACGTACATCGTATATATACATACCGCGTGTATATACACACACCGTATGTGTATATCCACATCGTATGTATATACACATAGTATATATATCACATACATACATCGTATATGTATATATATCGCATACATACATCGTATATACACATCGTATATTATATATATCGTATATATATATATATATATACGGAACTTGCATTGCTATGTGGTTTAAAAAATAGCTAAGATTATTCATATACTTGATCAGTCTGGGAGCTTCGCGGAAACAAAACTCTTATTTATTTAGATTTAATCAAAAAGGCAATGAAAAACAGAATGCATGAGCATTCACTGTAACTGATCACTTGGTTGCACCTTGCTTTATGTATGTCTTTTCCTCCAAAACGAATGCAGAGCGGCTTAAAAAAAACTCTCCGCAAAGTAACCATTTTGAGAACGAGACAAATTTTAGGTGATACACACACACGTGATTTCACAAAAATATTTTGGTGAAACTGTTAATTTCGTGCACTGAAAAATAGCCACTGCATCGCTACAGAAAATAGCGCATTAATACTGGTGTACAAAATAGGTGGCACCTAAAAATACTTATAATGCAATGCGTACAAATCTATTTTAGCTTACAAACAAACAAGAAAATGATAATTTAACGGTAAGTGAAATACTTCAACTGGAGCTTATAACCGTGAACAGCGTATACATCCGTATGTCCTTATGTATGAGATAATGTAACAAGTTCAGGCCATCGCTTGGCGCAGTATCCTTGCAGTCATGACTTCCGCCTTGCTGGGAAAGTGGGCGGATGACCTGGCACACCGCGTCTTTCCAGCTGACTGATGACTGCACAAAGAATTCCTGACCAGATGTTATCATAATCTGAACTAAAACTAAGAGGAGAGTCGGACGTCCTAGGTAGTAATGAGGCCTAAGTGCGTTTCAGAGCAAAGCCCCATACGCCTAGGCATGCAGGAAAAATTCTAAATACAAGGCACATGCTCGCGGCTTTCCAGGAATTGGGCAAACATGGCCGCGATTAAGGCCATGGTTATCTCCCATGCTAACCTAAACTGAACTGAGGGAAAACCGGCATATATACCTCAAAAACCCCTCAACAGAAAATAAATTGCATGCAATTTATGAAGTAGAAGAAAATTTCTACTAGAACAGAGGATGGGAAAGGATAGTCTTTATTAAAGAGTGTTTGAAACACTATAAGAGAAGGATTGGTAGGAACTAGCGCTGGCATTATTTGTTTGTAACCAGTGGTCATGGGAGGTACTACTCTCCTGGGGTCGATATATGGATAACTTGCAAGTAAAAGTCTTTATATCAAAATTCGCACGCAGAAAAATTCGTAGATTAACATATCCAAACTCCACCTAAAATGTCTTACTGTTTTCACGTGATTTGTTCCGGGTCCCAAGTCCTGTGTCGAGGAATCACCCATGCATTCGGCTTTAGCGATTTCGGAAAACCACAGAAAATAGAAAAGAGGATGGCCGTTCCGAGAATCGAACATAAGTCCTCCCATGTAGCAGTTACGTGTTAACACTGCGCCACCTCGGTCGGTAGTAAAAGTAAATGTATACGACTCCAAAAATTAAGCAAAAGAAACCGACATAGTATTACACGGCGATATATAAATGCAAAATTAAATCGAGTTCTTGTGGCTTTAAAAAAGCCTACGTGCATTGTTTAATACTTAACTTCTTGCAAAATTTTCGTTTTATGGCAAAATTTTTAGCACAGATTAGTGAAAATTATAATAGCAATCGTCTTCTATGCACACAACATTCCAGAATAGCACAACAAGTTAATCGCCTTCTTCAATGAGAAGGGAGAGGTGACAGAAACTTTGCGTCCGGAGGGACCAAGCACTATTTTATTGAGTATAAGGAAGCAAGAAGATGAAAACAGCATACAAACACCAGCAGGATGTTTGTTAACTTTTTAGTATATATGAAAGTTAAAACTATAAGGCTCGGCTTCGCCCTTTTAGCAGAAATGCTTAGTTTTCGCGTCATAATTTCGGATTCATAGTAATTACTAACAATGTACGATTATAGAAAACTTTACATTTTACGAGGTGTTTAATATCTAGGTACGTAATTTTAATTGTGTGCTATCTGCTTGTTGTAAAAAGTCAGAACATATTTATATTTTATCAATAACTTCTTTGCCTTTTTGCAAGCAGGAAATAACACAAGTGAAAATTAGTTGCAAAGGTATTAAACAACTAGTAAATTTTCTATAATCAAACATTTCCAATAATGCCTCTGGAACTGAAATTATGGAACTAAAACTAAGAAGGTCTGCATAATAGGTGAAGCCGAGCCTTAACGCGCGTGAGCAGTAATCAGCCTTCTCTGCCAATAGGCGGTAGTGTGTGTCCGTGACACGATGCAAAATACGCCACACTTAGAGGCTGAATGAATGACTGATGAAATCCCTATCCCCGAGTCGTCGGTTTACAGTGTTGCCATCTTAAAAATATAACAAACTTTTAATATTGCATTGTATATTATATTACAACAGAACGTATAATATTGATGACACCTTCCGATGTTGGGACCGCGTTGGTAAAGTGGTCAGACTACTCGCCTCTCACCTAGACAAACCGGGTTCGATTCCTAACTGTGTCGCTCCCCGATTTTCGCACGTAAGAATTGTGCCAGACGATGCGCTGGTCGGAGGGTTTTCTCGGGGATCTCCCGTTTCCTTCGCCCTTGCATTTCGACGCTGCTCCAGACTCACATCGGTTCACCCTCATTGGTTATCAAGACCTCGATGTTAAGAAGCGCTCAAATCTCCATTCCACTCCCCTCTCCACCTTCATGTGTTCTATCGCGTCTCATACCACCGCCCGAGTGACCAAGTACCGTCGCAAACAAGTTTCTTGTAGATTCCTCAACCTTTGTTCGCAAACGGCGCGTCCTGCTAGTCTACACAACAAACGTCGTGAAAATTTGCCTCTACCAAGTGCCAATTAGTAATAAACTCGCACTCATCCGATTACCTTAACTTGGCAAGGAATTATATCATCGTTATTTTATAAAATGCAAATATTAATGCTTATCTGTGACAAAAAAACATGTTTTACAATCAGAAAAATTTTGTAAAAAAAAATTGTTCTAGTATCTTGGCTTTATTAAATTATTTTTTCGCGTTGAAGGAAAGAATCCAACCATCGTATATGAATACCGTCCATCTCAATGAACTGAAATGCAGAGGCCACATCACGATGTACATCACCGAGTAGTTTGACTAAAATTGTATTTACAAGCCCCAAATATGCATACCCTAAATGATTACCGCACTCGTTAGCAACGTTCAGGAAAACGTGATGTTCGTTATATACGCTCTGTGGAGCCAAGGATCACTAAAGATTACCGAGATAGGTAGGCAGTGCTAAACCACTGCACTTGCATTTGGGAGGACCCGGGTTCGATTGATGGTTCTGCCATTCTGACTTCGGTTTCCCGTGGCTTTTCGAAATCTCTCCAGACGAGTGCCGGGATGGTTTCTTAACACATGCAATGGCCGATTCCTTTCCAACTCCTGAATTAGTAGTTGTTCCCCTACTAAGGTACGTCGCCGTTCGGAGGCACTCAAAACTCTATAATAAATCAAATAAATATCAGTTACTAGATGGATTGCAGACGTAACAATCAAGACTCTTGATGTAAGAAACTTCAGGCAAGTAAAAATTGGCGAGTTGTTAAAGGAACAGGGTGTACTGTAAATATATGCTAACTTCGGCACATAGCAAATAGAAGCACACATTCAGTGGCAGGATTGATTAGAGATGACGTGATGACGTTGCAAAGTGGAAGCAATAAAAACCAACAACATGCCAGCCCAAAACAAATATATATTCTTGGTAAATATATCCAAAAGGTTGATAGGCTAGTTTTTGAATATATTGTTGGCAGTAAAACATTTCTGAAAATTAATTTTCATAATTTTTAGCCTCTCGAATCTAGAGAAGCTCTACCGCCGTTCGTCGTCATCGGGAGATAGTCTCAGCGCGGGGGTGTTACAAGCCCTTTTGGGGCTCTTGTTCTCCCAATGAGTTATCATTAGTAACTACGAGGTTACGAGGTGAGATCCCCCCCCCTTTTTTTCTAGTCTTCCTTAAAATTGTGATAACCGCAAGTGTTTATTCCATGTCCCCCATGGGTTTCCCCGGTGACCAGGTTACCAGCATGTTTACCTCCCTCCCCTTGCCATAGGGGGTGGGGGAAAGACGGGAGTAGCAAACTCTCGTCTGTTTGGTCGATAAATCGGAAACTTTGAATAATGCAGGTTTTGAAACTTTCCACCAGTAATCCCACGAGTGGACTCGGTGGTGGTTTAAAGTTAGTTTATTGCAAAGTGGAATCTAATCGCCAAGTTGTTGATGAAGTTAAAGCACGTCATGAGGATGTGGGGTGGGGAAAGGGAAGCTCTACCTTTCAACTGGAAAGGCAATACTACAGTACCCGCGGCACGTGCTGTGTTCCATCAGCCGTGTTCAGCGGGACGTCCTAGTGGTGGCAGCAGGGCGCTACATCGCAGCTGAAGGCGACCACAGGCCGTCCCAGCTGGGGGGCGGGCGACTGCGGTGAGATCTACTGGGGCGGCTGGGCATTGCCCATACCGACAACTATATANCCGCAGACACACGCCCTTCTCTGCAGCGCTCGGGCTCTGGGGCACACGTCACGACACGCCGCGCCAACAGGCACGCTCCTTCGTCATTGCGGCACAGCCCTCGCCACAATCTCGCGCTAATTACATACTGTACGTGTGCCTCTTGTTATCCCACTATCGCTAACATCACGGGGTTAACATCTGATCACTATTCTATATAGCAAAACAGTTCACAGCCTATTTTGCAAAATACCTATTTCATACTAGCCATTACCAACACACCTATTTTCTCCCTGTTTTTGTTCAAATTGATTAAAAATTAATTATAATAACTTGTAAAGAAAATATAAATAAAAGTTTAATTAAACCGAAAAGAAGGTATTTTTATATTGACAAGTACAAAATGCTTGTGATACATGACATATTTGGGAAACAACCAAGCACGTCATATACATGGGGTGATTTTTCAAAGGTTTGATTATAAAAGTGTGAAGATACCGCGAACAGACTATATCAGTATAGTTGCATAACACATCCGTGATAGAAAGCCAGTAGGGCATAGCTGCTGCAACTTTCATTTAATAAGTACCGGTTTCTCTATCACAGAATTCAAGATCTAAATTATGTTAACCCCACACTTTATATATATATAGGTAGTTAAAAAAATATGGGCGCTGCTGCTACTTACAAAATGTGTAGTTCGTAATATGTGAAATAAAAATTAGTTAAAAACATATGACCAATTCAGCTTCTCCTCTTCTTAATCCCCCTTCCAAAGCGATGGGGCATTACTACGGCGGGCGGAGTGTGCATGCCAGACCAATTTCATGACTCGTCAAATTGCCTGACGTAAATCCCATCGATTTCTATCTATGAGGAAAGCACTAATGTTGGCATTTATATCTTCTTTTAGTACTAAAAAATACTGCTATAAATACGTATTGTTGTAACTCAAGATTTACGAAGTGTAATCGCTATTAATTATTGGGGATGAATTTTTGTATGCAACTGCTGTTATTCATAAAATGCACGTGTTCAGTCACAGATGTATTAATTCTCAGGACGTTGAATGACGTTCGGCTACAAGTATACTACAGAGAGATGCTAATACGTTAATATAGGTTATTCACAGTACAGTGAGCACTTTTTGAAGCCCAGCCAATAAATATATTTTATTGTAGCCTTAGACGTTAACTTTCGAGTCTCGGTGAAATATATACACTGGCTCGCTTTACCGTGAACAGCCTATACATGACGCTGTTTACGATGCTTTTCAATATACATGCTCACTTTACCATCGAAACCACTTCTGGAGTGAAAATTGGTTGACGACGAATTCAATAGTTCAACCACCCACACTCCCTCCTATGTTAAGGCGGGCCGCTGCAATGTAGTGAGCAGAGACAATTTTTCGGTATGTGATGTTCTGGGTTCGAGTTCCAGAATGAAGCTGTCACATAATTAGTTTTCCAGCACAAAACGGTCGCGTTAAGTAAAAAGAAACTAACAAAAATTGAGGGAAAACTTCTCACATTCCCCTTAACGCATGCTATAAGTCTGAGAACAGGAGACAATTACACGCACATTCGTACACAGTTAAAATGCACGTTCAGTCACTGCCCCATCAAAATTGAGAATTAAAATTATTTCGAACTATGCTACCTACGAGGGAGATTTCATAAACGCAATTTATCATCAAAAATGTTTCACATTTCTACCGGACGAAGTTAAATTTAGCACTCTTAGAATCTTTATAATATATTTTTCTGTCCTGGTATGTGTATGAAATGCTACTTTTGCAACAGTTCAATAGCATGAAATTTTCGTACGTGAACATTTAGCCAACATCATTACATCGTAGCTAGAATGTCGACAGGTGACACGGAGGGCACTGGCCTATGTAGCAGTGACGTGTGGTGAACTGAAGCAAGGTAAGCTGGCGTTAGCTGTGTTGCTTGCTAGTTTACACTTCCACCGCTAAAACGTAGATCGGCAGGTGACGCCACAGGACGCGTGTAATGGGTCCCTTGCTGCTCGCTTGTGAGTGGTCGGAATGCATTCAGTTTCCCTCGGCTGCACAGTGGTTACTGACTCCTGCTGCGTGCACCGAAAATGTACAGTAGTGAGCTAACACCAGCTTACCTTGAAACAGTTCACCACACGCCACTGCTATGTAGTCACTTATCAATCATGCGTACACTCTGGCAATAGGGCCATCAGAACCGCAGGATACACAGGGATTCAAAATTGCAGTCATTTCCTGGACATATTATCCAACACGCAAAATACGTATAGCTGCTATAATTAAAAATTCAAACAGATCTTACTGCATTTTTTTTTACCTTCTGTTTACTTTGCACTGTATCTGGCCAAAACTGACGTCGCTGATAAAAGCAAATAGGCCTGAAACCTGAAAAGAGCGAAGACCGATACAACTTGCGCGTGATGCATTCGTTACCGACAGCAGTGTCACCTGTAGTAGGGTAAGGTAGCGTAATTCCGTGATACATTTCTTTTGGCTTCTCGCGGCCTAGTGGGCAGCAGTAGATAGTTGCGTGAAAACTAAACAGATAGCGTCGGATGTTCTCTTTCGAAGGGATGCAACGGGCATTTCGTCCGCGCGTTTTTTTTTTTCCTTCAGATGGTGTACAGTTGTTAAAATCAGTGGGTGTTTTGCAACGCTATTTGCGTCTTTTAGTCAACAGCATAGTAAATGTTGTAATAAAAAGGTTAATACACATATACATACCTTATAACTAAAAGTATTTCGTACTAAAATATGTAAGTGTACGTTGCATAAGTAGATTTTTACAAGAAACTTTATAGGCTTTGCCGGTTCATGTTTTTTTTCGTGTAAGTGCACATAACATGAGGGCACCTAAAAAACAACAAACACATGGCGTACCTTTTTTCCATTAAAAATGAAATAACCAGGGCCAATTTTTTTTCCAGTAGTTCTTCTCACTGAAAAATGGGCAAGGATAAAAATAAAATTGGTGGCCCAGTCGGAAGTAGGCCTAAGAACTACGATAAACAAACCCTGGAACTACCTGCCAGAAAGGTTCTTCAGTAAGAGTGGACAGTCTACAAAGCGTCCAAACACTTTAAAGTGTCATGGTCCACATTAAAAGAAAACGCCATGAGGGCAAGTCAACATTTTGACAGAGGGAGTTATTTTCATCTTGAAACTGTGAAAGTTGTTAGACCCTTTGCGCTTTCATCTGGCATAGAAACCAAACTGGCAAAGTATATCATAGGTATACAGGAACTTGGTTTCGGTTTGACTGTTTTAAAATTAGGAAATTGGCATACGACCTAGCAAAAAAACATGGGTCAGTTGATAGGTTTAATATAGAGAAAGAAGCTGCGGGGAAAATGTGGTACAGAGGGTTTCGTGAAAGATTCAACTTAACTCTCAGGCGACCTGAAAACTTGTCAAGGTATCGTGCATCGTGTACCAATCCTGTCTTAATAGAGGAGTTTTATGATTGCCTAGAAAAAGAGAAAAAGTGCTGCTTGAACACGAACTTTTAGATTCTCCTCACAGAATTTGGAACTATGATGAAACCGAACTTCAGTTTGTAACTTCTGGCTCAAATGTACAGGACAAGTGTTGGAAAGAAATTTAGTTATAGACGTGTCTATGATGAGCGAGGCACTACAACCACCATGTTGTGTAGTGCTAATGCACCAGGTAAGAGTGGTCCGATTCTGGTAATATTCATAGGTGTTTAGAATATTCCCGCGTTGAAAGATGGTGCTCATGTTGATGCCACAGTTGCAGTTTCTCCCAAAGGCTGGATCACCAGCGAACTCTTCCTACAATGGTTGAACATTCTCTCTCTCCCCCTTCTCGGCCCCTTCTCTCCCCCTTCTCAACCCCTTCAATCGACGGTATGGACAGTGTTGCGAAAGCGATTGCTGTACAAACCATACAGATTACAGGCTTTTGAGGAAAGGGATAAAGAACTGAGACGTGATTTCTGCGCGTTCGTTCTTTCCCAGAACGAGGTAGACAATGCCTTCATGTCTAAGCTGGTTTGTAGCGATGAAGCGACGTTCCATACAACTGGTAAGGTGAGCCGGCACAACGTGCGGATATGGGGTCAGGAGCCTCCACATGAAACCACCGAATACGAGCGCGCCTCCCCCAAAGTGAACGTGTTTTGCGCTGTATCCAAAGACACTGTTTTCGGCCCTTTCTTTTTTCACGAGCCCACTGTTACTGGAATCCCTTATTTGAACAGCTTACAGAGTGGTTGTTTCCTCAGTTAGAAGAGGCTGCGGGGGACTTCATTTTCCAGCAGGATGGTGCGCCACCCCATTGGTACCTAGCTGTTCGCGGATACCTGAACGAGACGTTGCAAAAACGCTGGATTGGTCGAGGAGCAGCTGGTGACCAGGCTCTTCATCACTGGCCCCCAAGAAGCCCGGATCTTACCCCGTGCGTTTTTTTCTATGGGGGTGCATAAAGGATCAAATGTTTCGTCCACCATTGCCGGCTAGCATTGACGACCTCACAACGAGAATTACGGACGCCATCCAAACCGTAACACCGGACACGCTGACAAGAGCGTGGCAGGAGTTTGACTATCGGGTAGATATCGTTCGGGCCGCTCGTGGTGGTGAACATTTATAAATGTATGGTTCACATGGTTCAAATGAACGGTTCCACGGTTCATTTGATTGGTCAATCAAGGTTATAGGTTGTTTGGTTTTGAAATTATAGATCAAAGT
>NQII01001632.1:165906-167875 GCA_002778355.1 Clitarchus hookeri
TTGCAAACACAATTACACTGAAATATGTTTTCTGAGGTTAAAAAAAACTTGCAATTAATAATATAAATAAGATCTGGAGTAAAAAAATATATATCTGCCACAAATAAATAATAAATAAAATTAATAAATATTACATATTGCAAAATTAAACTGAGATAGCGGTGACGGGAAAAAGTAGCGGTTATTTGAAGCTTTACACCACCATAATTTCACCTTCTCCAACCACACATCCACCAAATACGTGCCAACGAACTGTTTGATTTTGTTAAGGGCTTACTTAGGAACGCCATACAAATAAAGTACAAGAAAACAGTCTGAAAATTTAACAAGTGGAATTAAGAGGTCAAGCATACCTTAGTTAATATTAAGGTATGCTTAGCAAAATGTATTTAAAAAATAATAGACTACTATAAATACAAATTATGCAACTATTGTTTCATGTTGAGCAATTTATAAAAAATCGAAACAACATTTCATACTGTGATTTTAAAGGTTTCTTGAATTAAATCAAGGTATCTTATTTCAATGTGAATTATCTCATTTGGATAAGTTAAGTTGTTTATTTGTAAATCCTAAGAGCACTAAAATTGTGATTTTTAAATGCCGTTACGCAAAAAATATGCTGTCAAAAATTAATCATGACAGGAAATATTACTTGAAAATAATGACTAGTTGGGCAGTATTTCGCATAAATATAAAATAATGAATTTTATCGTGACCAGCGGCCTAACAAGACTAGTGTGCTCAAAAAGTTCTGATTCTTAGTTTAACCTCTGAAGTGTTTTTTTTTTTTTGGCATGAAAATGGTTAAAAATGGATAAATTTTTAGAGTACTTTTATTTGCTACAATTCCGGTATAGAAACCTACGTGGAGAGCTATTTTTCTTAATGCACTAAAATGACAGGGTCGCCGCTTCAAGCCCCACACCTATACACAATGTACGACTGGAGACTGCATGCCAGTAAGTGCCTTGCGTTAACAGATGATAAAGCACTCGACGGATGTGCTAACTGTTGCCTTGCTTCTGTAATTCAATCATGAAAATAGACTCAAATATAAGCATCAAAATCGTATACGAGCAAAGGTTCATTTCAAATATGATTTTTCCTAACCTTGCTGTATGCTGTTACGAACATCATCGTCTTAACAAATATGAAATGAAGAAGGCTGCTTGTTGCCTAGGTCCTAGTTTATTGACCAGATATCACAGGACGAAAAATGAGCTTGATGAACATTTCCTTTAATGAAGTGGTTGTGTTATAATCCATTCACGGTATCTTCGATACTTTTGAAAAGAACCTTTGAAAAATCACCCTAGGAGTTACATGTTCAATTGGTTATAAAAAAATTATATATGGAAAAAGGTTTTGTCTTGCTTTTAGCACTGAAGCACTATATAAATTGGTTGTTTTAAGTTTTAAGTATATTTTTTCAATAAATTATAATAATTTGTTAAAAGTCCGTACGAATTAACAACGGATTTTGAAGGGACATGTTGGTTATAGCTGAAAAGAAATAGTTCGTAGGTTAAATATTAATATGTATAAATTTAATGCCGTAATTGTAAAGTTAATATTGCTAAACTATATATTTACATTTTTACGTAGCACTCATGGGTAAAGATTTCACTGTTATTAATTGAAATTAAATAAATTTCAGTGTCTGTCCAGCGGACTCATACACTCAATTTTGTCCGTTTGGGCACGTTTTTTTCAGAAGTATAACCACGCCATATTAGATATTGGAGACTCTGAATTGTGGTTATAAAACTAACGTAACACATCCTTTCTACTTATAAGATAATTCTAGGTTANTATTGGAGACTCTGAATTGTGGTTATAAAACTAACGTAACACATCCTTTCTACTTATAAGATAATTCTAGGTTAATATGTAATTTTAGTATTAGCGTTGTTATTTCCGCAGTTTATCTTTGTAAGTTTTAAATAAACTTGCAAAATATAGAAAG
>NQII01001632.1:168118-189376 GCA_002778355.1 Clitarchus hookeri
AGTGCTACTTCCAAAAGTTTATTATGTAAAATTTAACTTTTTCCTTACACCAAACATGTAAATAAATCTTAATACAATAAGTAAACTTTAATTAAATTATATAATTAACAGTTCCGATATATACCTACTTCAATCTACCTTTTTGTATGTATTACAATATTTTGCTGAATTGATTAGCATATTTTAGACATTTGGAGAATTNAATCTACCTTTTTGTATGTATTACAATATTTTGCTGAATTGATTAGCATATTTTAGACATTTGGAGAATTTTATTTAAAGTATATGACAGTTAAGATTACATGGCATTGTTTCTCTTTAAAAATAAATTTTGGTAGTTCCCACATGGACACTGTTAACAAAATATTTGACAGTTCCTACATGGCTCTGTTTTTGTTTTCAAAACGTTTTACAGGTGTCACATGGCAATGTATTGTTTACATACTGCGGAAGGATACATAATCGGCTCCCTGAAAGTAGATCTTTAGCAGGGCTTCAGAAAATCTTGAAGTTACCGTGAATACATTATACTAATGTATTTCTGAGATTACGTCAGGTATTTTGTACATTTATTCAATTTTTTTAATGTGTTATCTCTATTTATGATAGGTAAAGTTCACTCACATATCCACACTCACCGACTCACTCAATGATTTGTCAATGGACAGCCCAGATCGCTGGATTCAGAAACTAAATATTATAGGTGGTTTCCACTTACGATGTAAGCATCCATTAAGAAGCGGTTTTTCGAAATTCAACCCGTAAGAAGTTGGGAGACTCTAAAATGCGTGTTTACGTAATCCTCAATATCCATCTGTTCCTAATAGATATAGCTGGGCTTTCTCTTTGTGAAGACTACATATGCAAATGCCTAGAAACTAATTCCAGGATATATTATTTTTAATTAAATCTGCCGGCTGTGGAAGCACATGTGTTATGAATATTAAGTTTTTTTGCTTCAAAATAGTATTTATAAAAATGCTTAAAAGAGATCTACAAAGATCTATAAAAAAAATTTAGTACTAATATCAAACAGCAAACAGCACACGGACGAAGCCGCGGGCGGAAAGTCATGGTCTTTACCCTTGTTTGAAATGTTTTCATTAAATTAAACTTAGTTCTTAAAATATATACTAAGTCTACCTGATAGTTTGAAGCACTACTGGTCTTGATGAATATTCCTGCTTTTCACTCAGTTCTCAACATAGACTAAAGATGAGGTAGACCGATCTCGCTGGCTGAGCACAACCAATCTCCGTGTCCTAACATTGAACTGCTTTTCTGCCAACACGTCTAGCGAAAACGGCATGATTTGGATTTTAGGTTAGGTGGTTACTTCCTCTAGCCAATTTGTAAAGCAGTTTGATTAAATGTATATAGGTAAAAGTGTTTTATTCATACAATAGTGCTTGTCATTTAAAAAGATATAATAAAACACTTTCAACAGTGTTGACCATGTGATTTTGACAATTGTGTACGATTGGGGTAAGTTAATGTTAGGTACATGCGCAGAAGACGAATAAGCTGTTTACCTAATCTTTAGTCTATGGTTCTCAATCTCTGCGTTCTCTATCTATGATGTGATCTCCGATCCAGAACAGACCACCAAGCGATGACACTCACCCTGCGTTCCGGCCCGTATGCGCGTCCTGACGTAGGTTCAGACGCACAGGCCGCGCGCAAGCCGACTCGATCTGCACACACAGACACAAAAAAAGGTATGAAGCATACGTCAACAAATGACAATTAGCACCCTACAAAGCGTGATGTATCATTCGTCAGAGACCAATTGTACTCTACTGGGGTTTTGCGACCCAAGGTTGAGCACAAGAAAAATGCGATGGAACCTCCTGATCGCAGTGGGCTCCGAACCACAGCTCGCTGACTTGATTTTTTAGTTGAGAGACTTGGGCGGCTCTTAACAACGAGGTCTTGAGAGTCGATGAAGGTGAAATGAGGTGAGGATGGAGCAGCGCTGAAATGCAAGGGTGGGGGAAACGGGAGATCCCCTAGAAAACCCGCGACCAGCGGCATCGTCCGGCACGATTCCCACTTGCGAAAATCCGGGAGTGACCCGGCCGGGGATTGAACCCGGTTCTCCTTGGTGAGAGGCGAGCAGCGCTGACTTGATGCTCAAATTCTGAGCTGAGCCATGAGTGAGACCTCGAACCACCACCGGTTCGGANTCCTTGGTGGGAGGCGAGCAGCGCTGACTTGATGCTCAAATTCTGAGCTGAGCCATGAGTGAGACCTCGAACCACCACCGGTTCGGATTCCTCGCAACATGTTCGTGACACGGCGTACCCACTGAAACAGAAAAAAATCATAAAATATTCAGCACTGGAGGAAAACATTGGAATTAAGTTGGTCAAAGAAGTTTACTTGGCCAAAAAAAAAAAATGACGAAATCCCTTTTTACTAGATAAAAACCCGAATGTTTCCCAGGACGATCTATTACAATGCGTTGGCCTTCGGTCCAGAAGGTTCTGAATCTATATGGCTTATTTTAATTTGAGTTATGTCACAGAAGTTATCAGCTATCCTCTTACAGATTACGGCAATAACTCTACTAAAATAAAGACATATCCAAAATGTGCAGTGGACGGTTTGTTCCTAAAAGTGGCGTCGTCGGGAATTAATTATTATTTAGCGCGTCCCGCTTAATGTTCGANTGACGAAATCCCTTTTTACTAGATAAAAAACCGAATGTTTCCCAGGACGATCTATTACAATGCGTTGGCCTTCGGTCCAGAAGGTTCTGAATCTATATGGCTTATTTTAATTTGACTTATGTCACAGAAGTTATCAGCTATCCTCTTACAGATTACGGCAATAACTCTACTAAACTAAAGACATATCCAAAATTTGCAGTGGACGGTTTGTTCCTAAAAGTGGCGTCGTCGGGAATTAATTATTATTTAGCGCGTCCCGCTTAATGTTCGNTGCAGTGGACGGTTTGTTCCTAAAAGTGGCGTCGTCGGGAATTAATTATTATTTAGCGCGTCCCGCTTAATGTTCGAGACTCCAGAGGTCGAGGTCCACACCTGCATATACCTACTTGAAAAGAAAAAAGTAGCTTGATATCAACGAAAACAGAGTAAAGCTGTAACTGTCGAGCAGGATGCTTCGCGACACTGCCCTACCAAGCGCTCCGGAAAGAACCTCGTGCTCGAACAAGTGTGTCCACGGACTTTCCCACCTAATGCACCACATTGATACCACCAGACGCGTAGTAGGCCTACATTAACAGTGCAGTTAGATGCCGTCGTTTTTCGCGTAACTTTGTGAAGCAAAAATAACAGCCTCGCTGTAATTTCCTTCGTAATCTTTATTTACCTTTATAATAAACTTTTATTCGTTAGGCGTGAATAGTTCCACGGTGAAAAATGCAATTTGAGAGATGTTTTCTTTTTTCGAAACTATTAGGTGGAATATTGGAAAAGTTTGCCCCGATTGCTGATCAGATCAGAGTCTCCATTTTTCTCGTCCTTTCCCGTTCTTAAGCTATTTTCATTATAATTTTATTATTTCTTATAATAACAAGAATTCCAATAAAGTGTCCTCTTTTGACCACGGTTACTAATTTGTTACGCTTATCAATCAAAGAAGCAGAATAAGTTCACATGACTCAGAAATGGCTCAGATACGGCATACAAGTTCGAGGCCCATTATAACTAGAAGGCTCCGTCGCCTTAAATACTTCTACGCGTTGTCATGCAAAACAATATATTTAGGCCATTCGCGGATACTTCACACTTTTCTGAAGCCATGCTAAAGTTATACTTTTGGTTACCAATTACTAGAGACAGGAAAAAATCGCAAGTTCAATGACCTGCAGGCTAGAGACTACAGTCTTATGTACAAATATGCGGACATCTACTGCACATTGGTTGCTTGCTGNTCAATGACCTGCAGGCTAGAGACTACAGTCTTATGTACAAATATGCGGACATCTACTGCACATTGGTTGCTTGCTATCGCAGTGGAAGGCGACGATTGGACCAGCATTCTCCAGGAAGTGTCAAAATGCCGCACCCGGTTACCTAATTCAAATATAAACGCATGTGTTTTGAATTCTAGCTTGTCCTAAAATGAATCAGCTAATTCTTCAGGTATCTGCCGATTACGTATCCTTCCAGTACATGTAAACATAAACACTGCCACATGACTTCTACGTTNAATTCTTCAGGTATCTGCCGATTACGTATCCTTCCAGTACATGTAAACATAAACACTGCCACATGACTTCTACGTTTTAACTGTCAAATGCGCTGTTTATTGTTTTCTGCTGTTCAAAGAATTCTGTCTTATTTCAAAAATCATTTCGTGCGAATGTCCACTATTTAGGCCTATAACCACATTTAGGTCTGCATTATAACTTTTTTAACAATGTATGTATTGACAATAGTTCTTACAGTTATTATTTTACATTGTTAACATATTTGTTACACACGACATAGCACATTACACGTAATACACGTTAATATTTTGCCGCTACTTCGTTTAACCCTGTTACAACTGCGGGGGAAAGAACTGTAGTATTTAACCTCTTGCTATTGATATGTATTGGGTTATTTCGTTGAAAGGACGGCCTCAGTTGGCTTACATATTAAAACGAAGGAACAATCAGTCCAACGAAAGGACACAGTAAATTCAAGCACGCAACTCGTGTCGCTTATTTTTGTACGTAGCAGCGACAAACTTAAAAGATAGTGGTGAACATGCACACAAATAGGCCTTCCGTAACTTTTATTCCGCTCCTATTTCTATGCATTGGTACTTGCTGTTTTCTAAGTTTATTTTATTATTTATTTAAATTTATTTGGCTGGGTTTAGTATTTTGTTAGGGTTGTGGCAAACATTCATCACAGAAACGTAAGCACGTATCACAATTGTGTTTCCAACATCTAGGGAAACGTTATAACGTTGTGATGAACAAACGCGACATTCAAAAAATTAATTTCGTTATAAAAACAATGAACGATTAAAACGTATAAATTTCGCACGNAAACGCGACATTCAAAAAATTAATTTCGTTATAAAAACAATGAACGATTAAAACGTATAAATTTCGCACGTTCAATATTTTGCAATCACACACACACGCACACACAGACCAAGTGTAGCGTAAAGGCATCAACAATACTATTTCACACACAGCGGTCACGACGCACGTTACAGTACGTTTCTTCCTGTCGTGGAAAAACAGATTTATCACATCATCGTAACTTGCCTAGGAAGATTTTAAAAAACACAAAGTGTACAAACTTAACGTGGTAATTTTAAGTAGTTTTCACAAGAACATAACTTAACGCTTCGTTCCGCATCACGCCATGTCATGTCGCGCCAGTCGTCACTTCTGCCAACTTCGGATTTGTAACCGTCCCGCCATTACACCTAAATGTATTATGGTAAGTATTCGAACAATAATATCTCGTTTCACTTGTAAACGGCAATTTAAAAAATCATTATTAGTGCTGTAATAAGTATAAAATATGCTAAAATTGAAAACATGTATAATTTTCCTGCTACTACTAGCGGTGCAAAACTTCCCGAGTGAGAAAAAAGAGTGTGTGCGACAATCTCAGCTCCGCCTTTATATATACATAGTTTCCGTGGATCCTACCAACGAGCCATTAGTTCAAGGAAATGGAATGCATGTCACTTATAATATTATTAGAAGTGAGGGAATGAACAAGTTTTGGGAGCTAGGAACATGATGATAAAAATTATTTGTAATTCAGAAATAAATAGGTACACACTAGACACTCCCTAGATAATCTTCGTAAATAAAGTACTCAATGTAATGTTACATGCAATAGTGTTTATTTAAGTATTCTACTTTTCGCCACTGGTAGGCTTAAATGTTTCAATGCACAATGTTAAAAAATTCTATATTTGCATCATAATTTTTAAGGAAATGTACTGTTAACATATGCAAATGTAGTCCGTAATAAAAAACGGGAAAAATCTCTGTACATTTTAAAGACTAAACCTCTTCGTATTTTTACAGATTTATATTTCGGGAACGAATAATGTTCCAAGTCACACGAGGGATTCTCCATCGCTGTAACCAGTAAATTATTGTTCCTGAAGCAGTCAGAATATTTACGCCACTTACACCTATACCTTCAATGACGAAACGTTGCAGAGCAGTACATTCAAAATACGTTAAGCCTTTCTGAACTAAAAAAAAGGAGGGGGAAATTAAATACCTACTAAGAAGTGTTGAAAGCGTTAAATTTGAAAGAAAAAAAAACCTACGTTAATTATATTGATTAAATTTTTTTAAACATTCATCGGAAAACTTGGTTCTACTTTACTGCAAACGAACAGTAGCTTACAATATTTACTTTAAGACTTATTTTTACATCTAGACATACATTTCTCTTTGAATACTATGGAAAAATATTCTGTAAACGTAGTGGATTCGTCGACCGATATTTTTAACGACGTGCGTAACGAGAGAAACAAGATCCGTTGCACGATGTATTACCACTAATCACCAAAAAAAAAGGCGAAGTTTAAATTAAAAAAATTGCTTGGGTTTCATGTAACCCAGTTATGCAAATAGGGGGCGGAAACTCCCGACCACTATGGGATCCGAATGGGCTGTGTGCTTGGTCTCAAATCCCATGTACTTCATTTTTTTTTTAAAAAGAGAGAAATTTGGACGGTGAAGGAAATGGGGGTGAGTAAAGACTGAGCAGGAAAGGAATTCATAGGTGGGAGAAACGAGAGTACCCCGAGAAAACCTAACGGCCAATGGCAATATACTACGTTTTACGCGCTGAATTCCGGGTTTTACTCCCGGAAATCGAACTCGGCTCGACAGAGTTGGAGGGACCTGACCACTGCGTCGCCGTTGTCTCTTAAATGTCGACATAAAATCACGACACTTCGGTGTTCACTACTACAGATAACCCTGCAACCGTATATGTCAATGTATCTGATATTGGCGCGGTTGTTTGCTTTGGTATTAGTTTAGAATGTGTACAATAAAGAACGCATAATTTAGAGAAGCTCGTACATTGTCGACACTGAAAAAAAAAATGTAGCCAGAAATCAATCTAAAAATTCCTTGTGTGTAGCATTTTTTTCCCCGGCAACATTCGTTCCTTCTCAAGCTCAGGTAAGCCACGTGCTAAAATATAGATTTCAACATTAAATGTAGTCTAACTCCAAAAAGTAAACTATATTATCGGGCGAAAAAGAACTGTCATGATATAACGACGACACATTATTGTGTAACAAATTCTTCGTTCTTCCACTCGAACGTCAATCAAACACTCTTGTAAGGACATTAAAAGACGGCGGGAAGGATGAAACACGGATGTTTGAACAAGGGGTGCGGTGAAGACGGATCACGTTGAGTGTTTAGCCAGTCGACCCCGTAAAGGTCCACTGCTGGAACTGGGCCATATCTGTTTACTATCGGGGAAGGGTCTCCTCTATGAAACAAATCCCCTTTCTGTGCTACACTTCATTCAAGATACGGGAAGAATGTCAGAATTCCGAACATTACTTCTTCCTTCCAGTCGGGTGAGGTACGCCGCGCGAATACAAGACATCTCTTTGATCGAGCATCAACGTCGGGGTTTTTTTTCCTTTCCTCTTTCGAAGAAAAGATTTTGGGTGAGTCAGCGCCAAGGACCGACAGCATCAAGCAAGGCCAGCGGCTGGAGCCTGATATTACGGCTGGGTGGTATCTTACAGTCGCCCTTGGGCGCATATTTTTATAGAACCACTGCAATAAAAACACACGATATATAGCCATGTGTTCATTTATATATGCGAGCTTCATGACAATGAAAAATAAAATTATGAATGCGACACACTTAGCTACGCTATTCAGAAAGGGAATGTAATAAATCCGACATTTCATTTATAAAATTCGAGAAGTAAAATGTACACAATTTATTACTAAACAAAACAGAAATTAAAAATACATAAAATTATAGGGAACAAACACATATACAGGTTATTTCATTATTAAATGTTTAGGTACTATTTAAACATTGTCCAGGAATGATTCAAATTCAAACCAGCATGGTATGTTTAATTTAAAAAGTGTGTGCTATATTTATAAAAAAAACTAACTTTACCAATAATACAATTTTTTGGCAAAAACATTTATGAATAAAAAAACATTGTCACAAAACAGCATAAAAGCGTACATCAGATTATTATCCAAAAATCTGTATGAAGTGACTAAATATGAGTTTTTTTTTTGCCCCACCAAAAATGCACTTGAATAAAACATCATACAAGCAATTCGTTTTAACAGTGTGTATACATGAAACACACATTTATAATACGTTACGTATGCGCATGTGCACACATAACTATAACACACGTATACTCATATAGATGCAGAACCACGGCACCCTTCCCTCCTCAGAGCCAGCTGTAGCCTGCCTGCAGCTTGCGTAACTCATACGATAATCCGACTGCACGAAGAAGAGAGAAGAATTCAGCAAGGGACGACGAGTTGCATGATGCGGGAAGGAATATGTGAAGTAGCTTCAACGAGACAAGATTGAAAACTCACACTGCTGGCGACTAACACCATCCAGAAGTTCGAGGATTGCCTCAACTCTCGAGAAACATCTTGATGCTGGAGTAGGTTCATCTCTGGGCGTACGTACTGTATGTGTGGAATAACCCAAAAAGGATTAGCGCGTGTATAAATACCACCCATAGGAAGCAGTTCCCGCGAGCGTAGACGATGGATTCGGCAAGCGATTGCGGTTACTATCAGCGCGAAGAGTGTGGCCTTGTTCCCGAGGCGACTGCGGGGAGTCATCGCAATTCTCAGAGACGGTGATGCAGTGTTTGTGAACCGCTAGGCATCAGAGCAGAGCAGAGCAGAGCCCTGGAGAAAATTCCCATCCATGACAAAAGGTCCTTGGTTCGTAATGACGAATCTTGACAACCTGTATATTTCGGTGCTCCAATTCTGTAAATAACCTTTGGCAAACATGCCCTTATCTCGAGAAATGCGAATGTAGTCACCAATGCATGCTCTTGGCTTGCAAGCATCCATCCTCTTATCGGTTCTGTACACTGTTTGCAGCAAAGAATTATCCTTAACGTCCGGTGGCCTCAAACATACACTCAATGATTGTATGATGTCAACAGGCGAGGCAACATGTCCACCTACTTATAACTTCCCCGAGACAAAAACTCTCGATACATTAGTCTTCAAAGTACGATTAAATCATTACATGGTGGATACCTTCATACCGCTATGCCTACTGTAGTGATTAATGTTATTCGCAGCCATTAACGAATGGAAAGTGGGATTGGAGAATTCTCTGCCAAGTTCCATTTGCAAAATTTTAGGTGATCCTTTGTCTTGCAAAACAGTCTTCATTGCATTGCTAACATCGAGGCCACATTTCCGGCGAACTGTGACAGCCCACACGTACTTGCAGTAACTGTCTACGGCCATTAACATGTATTTGAAGCCGTTATTAACAGATGTATATGGTATAATTTCAACTAGGTTGGCCTGATATATTTTTCAGCCCAAAGACGACTATCTTCCTCCTGGGATGATTACAATGTGCAGGCCTATGGAGCTCGGCTGCGATTTGCACAACAGACTTTTTTTAGTATACGAGTATGTACCTAACTTCATGCAATTTTTCTAAAATATTCGCAATCTCGTTCGTGTGGGAATTATTGCCACCCTGCTGAGATTAAATTATCAGTTGCAAACGTGATATTANTGATTACAATGTGCAGGCCTATGGAGCTCGGCTGCGATTTGCACAACAGACTTTTTTTAGTATACGAGTATGTACCCAACTTCATGCAATTTTTCTAAAATATTCGCAATCTCGTTCGTGTGGGAATTATTGCCACCCTGCTGAGATTAAATTATCAGTTGCAAACGTGATATTAGCTAATTAACATCGTCCCAGTGAACATACTCGTGTCGTTCGCTTCCATCCAGCTTCGATATCAGACCCGAGCCGGTCGCCAAGCAAACGTCCTGAAACAGATCAGCGATAATGGCGAACTTGGGGTGTGTCTCGTCATTATAAGCATTGCTGGAAGATTCATTGTCGGCCAAATACGCACTCTTAAAGGTAAGCAAGTGCTTGTACTGGCGAAGTGCCTCGCGTGATTACTGGACAGGCTCACATTTAAATAATGTAGAGGCCTGAAGACACGTGCATTGCTTCATCGCCAATCTGTATAAAATAACTTGGCAGAAAAAATATTTGTTTCTTGCCCAAGAACCATTTGTTATTTCGCCTATAAATACAATGCATTCCATCATTAAACCTCGTTATGTACAATGTTAGATAAATCGAACGGTCATGCTGCGCAAATTAGGTCTGTCCTTTTTACGTTTTAATGCAGCCATAAGTAAATCATCTCTACATCAGCTGCAGTATATTCTAGAAGTAACTTCTACTTTCTCCTGGTCCTGGGTTCAATGTCTGGTTCTTTCTTCATTTCAGCAGCAGGGGGATTTTTTTTTTGTAAATTATTTAGCCGAGATGTGATCGGCCAGAATGCCTCTTCCAAAGTAGCATCAAGTTCCATGCGCGCACGCTCAGCCAGTAAATTCTTATGTCNGTGATCGGCCAGAATGCCTCTTCCAAAGTAGCATCAAGTTCCATGCGCGCACGCTCAGCCAGTAAATTCTTATGTCGCACACATTCAATTAAGCGATGTAAATCCTCGGCAGCGGCAGTCATTGTACTAAAATCGAAAGCCTAATGGTCGTAGTATATATAATATATAGGGGAGGGCCTACAGCAGTGGGAGTAGCTTTGTGATATGGTATTCCGACTTGGAAATTTGATGTTCAATCACATCGCAAACATGCTCACAATGGCCGCAAAGTTCATCGTTTGATCGGAAGTCNACTTGGAAATTTGATGTTCAATCACATCGCAAACATGCTCACAATGGCCGCAAAGTTCATCGTTTGATCGGAAGTCAGGTAGGACAAGAACAAACCTACAGTGTATATAGTCTTCCACATCTACGAACTTCTCACCGAAAGCTCGACCAAGTGCATCCAGTTTAGTGGACATGGTAGTAACAGCCCTTTTGGCTATTCGCTCCCNTTCTCACCGAAAGCTCGACCAAGTGCATCCAGTTTAGTGGACATGGTAGTAACAGCCCTTTTGGCTATTCGCTCCCCAAAAGTGCTGGGTTTCGATTCCATGGTTCCCACTTAAAGCGGTCAGCTTGGCCGCACCCTGAGTCATTACATTAAGGTGTGCATATAGTTTAGTAGTCAGGTCAGTAAGAACCCTGTTGACAACCCGCTCTCCTACAGCATCGAGCTTCGCCCCCACAGCAGCGAGCTTGCCTCCTAATGGAGATAGTTTGCGCACATTGTCAGTCAATGTACGAATTTCAGCACCCATCTTAGCAGACATCGCATTCGTGTTGCCGAATAGCCAGACTGCCTCGAGCGCATCGCCGGAAGCAAAAGCAGATAGTTTGGCCACATCCTCGATCAAANGTTGCCGAATAGCCAGACTGCCTCGAGCGCATCGCCGGAAGCAAAAGCAGATAGTTTGGCCACATCCTCGATCAAAGAGCGAAGCCGAACATCAATGTTAGTACTCAGTACATTCGCATCAAAGAGACGGTACTCCACGGTGGTGAGCTTCCCGCCTAAAGCTAAAGTGGATAGTTTGCGCAAATCATCAGTCAATGCATGTAGTTGGCCATTCAATTCCGTAGTCACAGCCATATGAGCCCTGCTGACTATTCGCTCGCCCACACCATTGAGTTTCATATCTTAAACAGTGCGCCAGGTCATATCAGTTGTCAGTGCACGAAGATGTGTGCCAGTTTTAGCAGACGTGGCATGCATTACTGCCAATGGTTTCAAAGCCTAAGAAATGATGCTGAGGACAAAGGAAACATTAGCTGCATCACCATCATGTTTTGACCCTCCAAGATTCTTGGCTAGTTTCCCTTCGAAACTGCAGTTGCTATCGTCAGTAGATGCAATACAACTATTCGATGCATGCTTCAGGCCACAATGGCTGAACTTGAATACAGCATAGCTCATCATTCACCAATGTACGATAATGAACTGATCGAATCCCTTATGGTACCTGCCCTTATGAAGTGGCAAATCCTTAGCTATCACAAGGAAACCATGAGGTTCTAGCCGACACCATCAGCACATACTTCTAAACACATCAAAAGGCATATCAGTGTTAACATGATCGGAGTAAACATGTCTTAAATTCAGGTCATCCATGCGGAATAGAATGAGGAAATAAGCAATGTCATGCAGGAGTTATTTAGGCATATGTAAATAAGTTTGACAAAGGTAAATCGAATCCACTGCTGTGTGGCGACCCATGCTAAAATACTGCTGCATGGTCGACTGCATCTCACAAGTCACATCACCGAAAACAAACAGAGTTTGGCAAAGAATCACCTGGTGGCATAACTTCATTATCGCGACGTGGAAAATAGCATAGGCCACCCACAGTTTAAGTAACTGCACCAGCCATAGGTATTTTGGCAGTTCTAACGATTTCGAGTACAGGTAAATGTTCTCGAACCGAAGACCATTGGGCTCCTCCAACAAGCTCAGATCACGCATGTCTTTCCACAGTGCTTGGTCCTGCTATGATACCTCGCACAGTGTTTGGTAGCAGCCCCCCATGATGTAATTCGCGGGAAACAGTTTCGTCATCAGCGGTGATGTGAACNGCACAGTGTTTGGTAGCAGCCCCCCATGATGTAATTCGCGGGAAACAGTTTCGTCATCAGCGGTGATGTGAACAGGAAGCATGGTGGTCTGTGGTACAATATCCACTGAACTGATACGTTAATAGGTAAGCCATGACATAAGGACGACATTCGAGACCTGGTGAGGTAGTTACTATGTACATGCCCGAGGTCAGGTNGTAGTCACAGCCATATGAGCCCTGCTGACTATTCGCTCGCCCACACCATTGAGTTTCATATCTTAAACAGTGCGCCAGGTCATATCAGTTGTCAGTGCACGAAGATGTGTGCCAGTTTTAGCAGACGTGGCATGCATTACTGCCAATGGTTTCAAAGCCTAAGAAATGATGCTGAGGACAAAGGAAACATTAGCTGCATCACCATCATGTTTTGACCCTCCAAGATTCTTGGCTAGTTTCCCTTCGAAACTGCAGTTGCTATCGTCAGTAGATGCAATACAACTATTCGATGCATGCTTCAGGCCACAATGGCTGAACTTGAATACAGCATAGCTCATCATTCACCAATGTACGATAATGAACTGATCGAATCCCTTATGGTACCTGCCCTTATGAAGTGGCAAATCCTTAGCTATCACAAGGAAACCATGAGGTTCTAGCCGACACCATCAGCACATACTTCTAAACACATCAAAAGGCATATCAGTGTTAACATGATCGGAGTAAACATGTCTTAAATTCAGGTCATCCATGCGGAATAGAATGAGGAAATAAGCAATGTCANGTTAACATGATCGGAGTAAACATGTCTTAAATTCAGGTCATCCATGCGGAATAGAATGAGGAAATAAGCAATGTCGTGCAGGAGTTATTTAGGCATATGTAAATAAGTTTGACAAAGGTAAATCGAATCCACTGCTGTGTGGCGACCCATGCTAAAATACTGCTGCATGGTCGACTGCATCTCACAAGTCACATCACCGAAAACAAACAGAGTTTGGCAAAGCATCACCTGGTGGCATAACTTCATTATCGCGACGTGGAAAATAGAATAGGCCACCCACAGTTTAAGTAACTGCACCAGCCATAGGTATTTTGGCAGTTCTAACGATTTCGAGTACAGGTAAATGTTCTCGAACCGAAGACCATTGGGCTCCTCCAACAAGCTCAGATCACGCATGTCTTTCCACAGTGCTTGGTCCTGCTATGATATCTCGCACAGTGTTTGGTAGCAGCCCCCCATGATGTAATTCGCGGGAAACAGTTTCGTCATCAGCGGTGATGTGAACAGAAAGCATGGTGGTCTGTGGTACAATATCCACTGAACTGATACGTGAATAGGTAAGCCATGACATAAGGACGACATTCGAGACCTGGTGAGGTAGTTACTATGTACATGCCCGAGGTCAGGTGACATGGATGGCCAGATAAAAGGTTGGGTGTAGTGGATGGCTACACACTGAGAAAAAAATGGATAAAGTAGGCATGATGATCAAATTGTGTTAGTATGTTGTAATGTGCCATGGCAGTAAGGCCAAGAGCAGATGCAGACTGGTAAATACACTGATCAACAACCTTCCTTTCGAGGCACACATTCCCAGCTACATATACTGCGGGCCTGGCACATGTCTAGCACATCGATTGAAGGATGGCGACCACCGTGTCAATTCGTTGGTCGAGGCGTGCAAGAAACACAACATCGCCTGTGTGACCAGTAAAAGGTTGGAAGATAGGCACACAGCCGACATTCCCGCAGAAAAAGCCAAGTCGATAGTTAGGTCGCCCAAGTCCAAACTTGGCGAACGTCTAGTTGCCTGGGGGATGTCCAAGATTATGAAAACTAAAGTAAAGAGGAGACTGCATTTGCAATTTTAATGGAAGAAAATAATTGGGAATACACTGAGTAAACCTCTAAAAGTAGTATGGAAGCTAGTTAGGCATTTTGCCCTTAGTCCTGCCAGCACTGTGTCCTCGGCAGTCTTATCGGAGGCGCAAGTATTATAGTAAGGGTGATGAACATGGCCAAGAAAGAGTATAAGCAGTTAACTGAAGAGATTCGACACAATAGATATAAAAGGGCATGCTAGAGGTAAAAAATGGTGGCAATCTGTACCTTCGGCCCTACCGTGTACATGGAGGTGGGGGGAAGAGGAAATGAAGGACCAAACGAAAGAGGCATTCTTAAAGTCACAGCTCAATCGCAAACTCACTAACATAGACCGGCAAAAGTTTGCCCGCAAATTAAAAGTAACCAAATTCCGAGGCATGTTCATGTGCAACTGCCTAACGCACAGTCCAAAAAAAGTTGAGTGTGGTATAGTAAACCTAGATACCAGCCTCGGGCTTGGGACTCATTGGACCATGTATAAAGAGTGTGGGGATACAGAAGAATACTTTGACAGCTACAGTAATTTAAGGGCGCGACCAGAATTGCAAATGTATTTGAGACACATGAGATTTTGTTATAAATACGAAGCAGAGCAACTGCCACGATAATGGAACTGCGACCACTAATGTCTGTGCTTCCATTAAAGGTAGAAATACAAACCAAAAACTATACTTAATGGGGATGTGCTACTTGTAAGCACCAGTCATGTCCATAACCCTGATCCTGTCGGGCAATAGCTCGGAATTGCGCTCCATGCACTTCCCTCTGCTGAACCTGGGCAGGATGTGGTCTGTTGCACTCGTGGATTTTCAAACCTACTTCTCTGTACCAAACATAGATGAGCGCAATTGTATGTTTCGCTACATCAAGGAATATAGTAAGAGAGGTGAGGTGCGTGTACCCACAGATTCGTATGAGACTGAAGATATAGGATAGTACCTAAAATGCGTACTGGAGTCCGAAGTGACACTGGTGCAATGGGGTAATGCTTATACACTTCACAGCAAGATTTATTGTACTGCTCAGATAGACTTCATGGAAAGCGCAATGCTTGGATTCACAAACAAGAAGTACGAAGCTAAAAAAATGAATGAATGCACCCTGCCCGTAAACATTTTCCCCATTAACATTATAAGAATAAACTGTCATTTGGTTACCGGATCGTACCTCAATGGTAATCCCAGCCAAGCACTGCACGAATTTTCCGCATGTATCGAAGATGCCCATTTACATTCTGGTAATGATGGACAGTGTAAACGAAGTGGTTGTCTCTATAGAAGACCAAGACAGTAGTTTGATTAATTTCTGAAGTGAGGAAATAACAGTATACTTACATCTATGCAAATATGAGTCTGGAATTTAAAGGAATGAGCACTAAGGTAATACAAGCAGCTTATGGTACCAAACCAGAAGTGAGTACGAGGCGAGCACCCAGCATGCTAGCATATGAAAACGTGCATTTATTAAATATAGACGAGCCAGCGGGCTTCGAAGATGCGATCATCACAATGGAAATTCACACAATCATGCCCTATCTGCCAGGTTTGTACGTACTCTCGTTCGAAATTCGAATCCTGGTACAAAACTAAGATATACACACCTAACCATGTAATTCATACTTGAGTTTCTATGGGACGATTACAAAGGCCGTCAGCACTGTACCCGTAATGAGAATCATCAGAAAAGGTATACTGTGCATGATAAGTAGAATCGTGTGCGAGCTGAATGGATGTGAAGTGGATACGACGATAGATGTTGCAGTTACAGCCACCACACAGAATTATCTCTCATTGATGCACAACCACTGTCCTGCAGCAAAAATGGCAGGCTCGGGGCTTGAAGAGGTCTTTAAGGTTCCCATCTACAGTGGCTAGCCATACTGCTTGGGTTCGCCAAAGACTACAAGCATGTAATTATTAATTCCAAGCAGGAGCTAGTTATTCTCGTAGTCAACATGCAAACGAGCGTGGTCCTGGATACTGTTGCCGCACTGGAAGCCACATCACTGACGATACAATCCATTGAATGGCTACATCCACATGGCCAGGATAAAATGTTGAAACAAGCAAATTTTTTTTTAATATGTGGGGAAAGGCATGAACATTGCTACTGGGTTTTGTACATGGAGTTCAGAAACATGCCCGAGTGTAATGTGCTCCATGAGCATCAGAACAAGTTTCACAAGCGAGATACCACGCTACATAATAGTTGTGTTTCGGACAAGCAAACAAAATGTCCTCGGTGCAGAAAGCTCGAAATTCGATCATGCAAACATAAAGAAAGATAAGGTATTCCTCAACTCTGAGCGTTACCCTTATAGATATATAAACATAGATTTCACGAAAAGGATGTATATGGTACCATATCAAATGTATGCCAACTTTCAGAGATTGTACTATGGACAAACACAGTCACCGATGCTAGAACCTGGAGAATACACTGTCCCCCTGCTAGGTTTTGACGTTGGCAAACAGGACGATAGGCTAAAGTCTGGCGTAGTTGACTGCACGATTGAAATGACTCGTGCAGAGAATTTCCTGGCCAATACTCCGGCATACACCTTAATAATCCACAATATACTGGTCATGTACAATGTTCGCGACAGAGTAGTTAAAATACAAACGTAATTAGCGCATATAGACCAGTCATCATCAGACCACAGTAATGTTCGTGAACGTTCAGAGCTGCATGTCACCATGCAAGTTTATTATTAAGCGCATCTGTACAGTACATGTACACGGTAGCATAGCAACATGTACATTTCTACCTCCGTTTCCATGGAGGATGCTCGACAGGAAATTGAAGGTAAAGAATATGTGGCTGGAAAACACTACCATGTTCTTAATTGGTACAAGGGCGATGTAGAATACAATAAAATAAATGACGTTCTCACCAATATGTTGACCATGGAGGCAGATTGTGCGGCCTTAGTGGCCGGACAAAAGCAGAAGAAATGGTTGAGCATTTATTGTGATGCAAACGTAACACTATGCGATCTGCAATCAGAGTACAGCTGCCAGTCATTAAGAACCTTGAAAGCTCGGTACACGAAAACTAAACAAGACTGTGACACTGTGGCGCGTGCAGGCTAGGCTGGGCATGTCCGTGCTTGAACACACTGCTGCTAAGAATGTGGACGGACTATGGAGTGCGACGATGATGGTACATACCACTACGGTGGTGGGGGGAATAGTAATTGCATTTTTTTTCTGTCTTTTAACAGTGGACAATATAAATACCGACCCAGCACTGAGGTCAAACCACAGTAAAACTTGTGTCTGCCCTGCACACACGCATATAGCTTGTTCTCTTTTGCTTCCTTACACTTGAGTACTACCTGCCATTATGGACGGGTTTATAGCGAAGCTGAACGGTAACACGCAGTATAGACTGTAACATGCAGTATAGAATGCTGATGTACTACGTGATTGGGAAACAACGATGGAATGTTTATGGATGACAATGCGCCATGTCACCGGGCCNAGAATGTTTAGGGATGACAATGCGCCATGTCACCGGGCCACAACTGTTCGCGATTGGTTTGAAGAACATTCTGGACAATTCTGGCGAATGATTTAGCCACCAAGATCGCCCGATATGAATCCCATCGAACATTTATGGGACATAATCGAGAAATCAGTTCGTGCACAAACTCCTGCACCAGCAACACTTTCGCAATTATGGTCGTCTATAGAGGCAGCATGGCTCAATATTTCTGCCGGGGATTTCCAACGACTTGTTGAGTCCATGCCATGTTGAGTTACTTCGCTTCGCCGGGCAAAAGGAGGTCCGACACGATATTAGGAGGTATCCGATGACTTTTGTTGCCTCAGTGTATATTGTCAGGCGTTTTACCGCTATGTCGTGATGTGTGTACTATTTCACATTCCACAGTCACTCATGCACGTACTTGTGCATGGGATTTGTCGTCTGTGTTGGATCTCCAACCCGGGGTTTATAGCCAATTCCTGGGGGACTCAGTGGTGGTTGTGAATGTGAAATGGTATTCGTATCACACTAGCACTGCAGTAACTGGTGNCAATTCCTGGGGGACTCAGTGGTGGTTGTGAATGTGAAATGGTATTCGTATCACACTAGCACTGCAGTAACTGGTGGTCGAATCGTACTTGCATTTACTCTTTATTTCAGCGATGCCCCCTCCCCTTTTTCTCTTCATCTACCTCTACTGTACTCTTCCTCTGTGGCTGTCATCTTTCTGTGCATTCCTTTGTTCGCTTCATTTTTTTTTAGGTGGGAAAACTTCCTTTCTGCTAACTCGTAAGCCACACTATGCTTGCGACGGTCGTTATGCAGTCATGCACACATGTTTGCGTAACGAATAATCCCGGTGGTGTTGGCTGGTATAGTATACAGCCCCGTTTCCAAGTCCGGGAGCCATGCGCATGGCCATGGGGACCGTAAAGAGTGAGGGCGAGTGATAGGCGGTAGTAGCGGTGGGAGGTAGTGTAGTGTATACTCTGTTTTGCCCCGCGCCGGTGCTTGCGCGTGGTGTGCTGCATGTGTATACTCCATTTTGCCATAGGTTGGTGCTTTAATAACAATTTTTAATACAGTCATTCATTTGTGTTATTATTGCTCATATATATAAACATGTGGGACTGTGGCCAGGGCACTGGATAGAATGACGGTATTTTGTTCGCACTATTAATTTTTATGTATAACTTTTGCACATATAAAAAGCATGTGTGTGCGTGCGCGGCGCCTGCAGTTTAACATATTTTTTTCGCAGTGACATGTTTATTATCTGATGAGTGCGTATGCCGATGCGAGTATTTACTTTATTTCATCCCCTAACTTTCCTCGTGCAATGGTGATTGTGTGGTTTAGACATCGGACTGGCAACCCAAGAGGTGTCGGAAACGATCCCGCACGCCTCCAGCATTTTTTGAGTTCCCAAACAACAACAAACAAAAAAATAATTCCCAGCGCTCCTGGCGGCCACCATTTTCACTGCATTCCCCGATGCTAACGCGCCCCTGCAAGCGACGAGTGAGCCAACACACTTAAAAAATGGTCGCGTCGATACCGGTGCTCCTAGTTGTGAACGGCAGAACCTCCCACACTCAGGTGGCAGGCGCATGAATAATTAAACATGAACGCCTACAGCAGCCGACGCGGGTAAGATGGCGGCGGGTGATTGACGTGTGAGATATTCACAATTGACATCTGCATCATTAGCATAGCTGGAATTGACATTGACGAATTTGCGATTTTGGCTAATTGGCATTGGCGAATTTGCATCTAATATGGCGGTATTGTCGTCATCCAAAATGGCGGCCGTCCGCATCCTGGATCGCGTGAAGGAATATTTTATAACTACTGTTATCCTATAGTAAACAAATGAGGAAATTAAATATTTAACTCTTATGTTTAACTAAGACCCACATACTCCACGAATCTGGCTACGTCCGGGCAGTAACAAGTCACAAATTATATGTATACATATATGTATAAATATATTTTATACATACAAATACATGTTGTTCCTGGTCAGCTATTACAAAACTTGCGAAGCGATGCCTTACGCAAAATTGAGTAGAAACCATGAGGCTTGCGCCCTTAAAACAAGGGGCTTTTAAAAGGTTTTTGTTAAAAAAAATATGTGAAATTAAGGGACATGAAAAAATAGCAATATTTTGAAATGAATATATGTGTTTAATGTATGAATGGTAGGAAATATTGTATTCCTTAAGGCGCCCGTCTACCTGGCGCTTGAACTGCGTTGCAGAGTGTTCGAAATACACGTTTTTCAACGAAACTATTAAGCGTGCGTCCAACGTGCTGATCTACGAAAAGAACACACTCTTCAGACGAGAGCTGTTAAGTACTTTCAAAATATCACGTACGTTAGAAACATCAATTCAGAGTACTCCAAAACCGCTAAAAACGGCCTTTCCAAGGCGCTGTAGCTCAAAATGCACGCATCAGATACATACAAAACTACTATAGGGGCCTGCACTGAACCTTCCTAAAGACTTCCCACTAATAAAATAATATGGTCACCGCTGAAAGTCCCATAGGTACACGCAGCACGACGAGAACACTGCACGCCAGTTCAGAGCCTTGCGCTTAGCGGCGATGGCGTACTTGATGCGCGTGGCAGTGTCGCCCTTATCGCTCCCGCGCTTCTCGGCCTAAACGTCGGAAAAAGTTCCAGGTAGACGGACGCCTTAATTAGAAACGCGAAGGGTTCCATCGTGTTGCTGCAGTTACTGCTAGACGTTGTGCCGCACCGTTCAATAACCTAGACGTTGTTACGGCAAGAATTGCTGGTCTGAATTTTGCACATCAGAAAAAGACTGTCGAACTTTAAGAACGAGTTCTTTACACACTGACATGAAAAAAGTTGCCAGTAGACATCCATATCCATATCCCCAAATGTTCGTCGTTATAGAGGCATTGAATCACTGAAAGCATACATTCGATTTTGAGAAATGTTATTTCAAAAATTGAAGGCGAGTTCTGTGTAACGTGATATCTTTTAAAAATATATAAATTGTTTGACAAAGCCAACTACAAATTCAGAAGGAATTCTGAGTTAGCGACCAAACTGGACATTTATAGTGTTTACACGCAAATGATTTATTATAAATAGACAAAAAAGTCACCGTCAAACTTGACGGCGAAATACTATCAAATTGATCAAGTCCCCCCCCCCCTTTT
>NQII01001632.1:199391-211677 GCA_002778355.1 Clitarchus hookeri
TAAGAACATATTTGCTTTAATTGAAAAGAAGATTATTATATTGTTTGTTTTTCTTCACAATATATTTTTAACTTTATTCAATAGAAGTCGATTTGATTTACAATTAAACATGATTACTAGTTCATTAAAAGATCTCACATATTTGAATAAGATACCCTTTAGGTTGCATAAATGCATATTGTTAAGTGTTTTTACAAAAGATCTCATTTAAAGTTGATTTGTGTAATTAAAAAGGTTGGGTTATATCTTATTCCATTGTTTTGTGTTAAAGCAGTTCAATGGTATTTGATCATACAGTTGTGTTATAATATAGTTTAGAAGTTTTAAGAAATTACCTGCCTTAATTTGATTTTGCTTAGGCAAATAAGAATAAAAGAATATCGAGAGTGTGTTTATGTTATGTAATCTAGTGAATAACTACAAGGCTGTTTCCCAAATATCATTAAAATACACTCTTATAGATAAAAAATATGTTAATAAATAAAAATGTCTTAATCATAGCAGTTGCATTATTATTTAATAAACATTTTCATTTTTCATTGCCAAATACATTCGCAAAATATTGGCATCATTTTTGCGAATTCGAATGCGAATGCGAATGTTCAAAAACATGCGAATATTCGCGAATGCGAATGCGAATATTCGTTGCATCACTAGCACCCATCCATGTACATTGTGTATTCCGACGGGCGTGGACAATTCCTGCAGGACAATGCGACACCCCACACATCGAGAGTTGCTACCGAGTGGCTCCAGGAACACTCTTCTGACTTTAGACACTTCCTTTGGCCACCTAAATCACTAGACATGAACATTATTAAGCATATCTGAGATGCCTTGCAACGTGCTGTTCAGAAGAGATCTCCACCGACTCGCACTCCTATGGATTTTTGGACTGCCCTGCGGATTCATGGTGTGAATTGCCTCCTGCATACCTTCAGACATTAGTCGAGTCCATGCCACGTCGTCTTGCGGCACTTCTGCGTGCTCGCGGGGACCCTACACGATATTAGGCAGGTGTACCAGTTGTTTTGGCTCTTCAGTGTACATACATAGAGACATATACATAGACATATATATACATATATACGCACACATATGCATACATATATACGCACACACATATAGATATGCATATATATGTATACGCATACATATATACATACATTCATACATATATGCATACATATATACATACATATATGCATACATATATACATTTGTGCGCATACATGTATACATGGACACGCATACATATATACATGCACACACATATATACATGCACACTAGGGTGGAGTGAACTTACTAGGCGAAAAAAAAAAAAAATACTCTAATCGAAATGGAATAGTTGCGAAAAGTTGTGTCTATAGTTGATATGAAAACATACCAAATTAGAGTTATTTGNGGCACTTCTGCGTGCTCGCGGGGACCCTACACGATATTAGGCAGGTGTACCAGTTTTTTTGGCTCTTCAGTGTACATACATAGAGACATATACATACATATATACGCACACATATGCATACATATATACGCACACATATGGATACATATATATGCATACACATATAGATATGCATATATATGTATACGCATACATATATACATACATACATACATATATGCATACATATATACATTTGTGCACATACATGTATACATGGACACGCATACATATATACATGCACACACATATATACATGCACACGCATACATAACCATATACAGACACATACATCATCCCTCTCTCGCTCCACCCCTCCTTCCAATAAGGCCGTATACACGTCGCAGGCTACAACGCTGCAAGACGACCGTGAAACGTATCCGGATGATCGAAGAGCGCATCATAAAGATCCAATCACCTTGCAACAGCAGATGTAAAAAAGGGGTTTGATATTTTATGATTGGACGTTTGTTTCCTGCGCTTCTAGCTTTTCGAATACTGGCGAGCCTGGTACATACTCAAAAGTAAGAAATCAGTTGATGCAGATATAAGCGTCGCAGTGTGCCACGTAGTGTCCCATTTTAACAAATTTCGTATCAAAACAAGTTCCCTTCTATTTTTTCCTACATTACATTTCCAGCTTTGATCATACCAATACAATAGAAGCAAATCATCTTAATAAGAAATCTTCCAAAAAAAAACCAGCAAAACCATTTTGGGCATCGAATCTCACATATTTCCAATGATCTCCAAGACAATCGTTTGGGAGGGAAAAAAATGTAGTGTGGGCGCGCGCGCCGTGCTTGTAATATGTACCAAAAACATTTGGCTGTTTGCAACACTGCAAAATTATGTTAGAAGTCATGCAATCTTCTATAATTAATATACGGCCCTTATTACGACCTCAGTAACCTACAAATCCGAACCGGCTTTGAACACAAGTGACCCACCATTGCTTCCTAGTTTTAGCGTCTCCGTTTACTCGGCTGTTATGTCAGTGTCTTAACGATCGTAGGAGTTATCAAGCTTTGTATGCAAGAAAATAGGATATAAGGGCAAGAATGCTGACCATGTAAAAGTAATGAGTTATAAGTGTTTANTACCCACAACTTTCCCCGGGTATTCCATTACAATTGTCGAAAAATGATTTTTTCACTCCACCCTAATGCACACGCATACATAACCATATACAGACACATACATCATCCCTCTCTCGCCCCACCCCTCCTTCCAATAAGACCNATGCACACGCATACATAACCATATACAGACACATACATCATCCCTCTCTCGCCCCACCCCTCCTTCCAATAAGACCGTATACACGTCGCAGGCTACAACGCTGCAAGACGACCGTGAAACGTATCCGGATGATCGAAGAGCGCATCATAAAGATCCAATCACCTTGCAACAGCAGATGTAAAAAAGGGGTTTGATATTTTATGATTGGACGTTTGTTTCCTGCGCTTCTAGCTTTTCGAATACTGGCGAGCCTGGTACATACTCAAAAGTAAGAAATCAGTTGATGCAGATATAAGCGTCGCAGTGTGCCACGTAGTGTCCCATTTTAACAAATTTCGTATCAAAACAAGTTCCCTTCTATTTTTCCCTACATTACATTTCCAGCTTTGATCATACCAATACAATAGAAGCAAATCATCTTAATAAGAAATCTTCCAAAAAAAAACNCATTACATTTCCAGCTTTGATCATACCAATACAATAGAAGCAAATCATCTTAATAAGAAATCTTCCAAAAAAAAAACAGCAAAACCATTTTGGGCATCGAATCTCACATATTTCCAATGATCTCCAAGACAATCGTTTGGGAGGGAAAAAAAAGTAGTGTGGGCGCGCGCGCCGTGCTTGTAATATGTACCAAAAACATTTGGCTGTTTGCAACACTGCAAAATTATGTTAGAAGTCATGCAATCTTCTATAATTAATATACGGCCCTTATTACGACCTCAGTAACCTACAAATCCGAACCGGCTTTGAACATAAGTGAACCACCATTGCTTCCTAGTTTTAGCGTCTCAGTTTACTCGGCTGTTTTGTCAGTGTCTTAACGATCGTAGGAGTTATTAAGCTTTGTATGCAAGAAAATAGGATATAAGGGCAAGAATGCTGACCATGTAAAAGTAATGAGTTATAAGTGTTTANAAGCTTTGTATGCAAGAAAATAGGATATAAGGGCAAGAATGCTGACCATGTAAAAGTAATGAGTTATAAGTGTTTATGATACTAACGCTTCATGCATATTCGAGTTTCGTTACCAACTCATACCTGTTTATAGGCACATTTGTGAAGCAATGAGGTGTCTGGTATTAGTTCACTGACTGTTTCTGCAAGATATCAACCAAAATGTATTAATTTAATACAACTACGTAGTTTTTAAAGGAGTAAACATATCTGCAACATTCAAAATAGTTCCTGTCCGCAGTAGCACATCGCTGCGAGCAATTCACAAGGCTCTCATTCCTACCCTTGAAGAAACGTGACTCCTGTGAAGACAATTTCTGAACTCTCCTTTTTTTAAACATCCTGTCCTTGTAAGAAGTGGCTTAGATGCTTAAACTCGTGGTAGTATTGTGTGGCTAAGTACCAGGGATATTGAGGATGCGGGATTGCTTCATAACGCAAGTCACTCAGGTTTTGTTTTGCAATTTTTGCCATGTGGGGTTTGGTGCTGTCTACCATTAGCATATGAACCTTCCTATTGACCAACGATGGCTGCTTTACACAACTACCGGTTCATTTAGTCAATTACTGCACAGTATGAGACGGCATACATTGCTTCACACGGTTAAAACCCAGTGCTATCCAAGACACTAACACCAAGTCTTGTAAGACCACCTTAGTTTTGGAAAGTGCTTGGGGATTTCGCCAAAATCCAACCACTTAGTACTTCACTTGAGATTATCGTACAAATAAACTAATCACACGTCACAATACTATTCAGTAAGGATTCACTGTGGTGACAAACCAACAGGTTATTGCAGATGTCCAGAAGCTGCTATTTCTGATGCTCGCGTCAGTTGACGCTGCACTGTAAAAAAAATTTGTAATATTTACTGAGAAATTGTTTGTAATTTTACGAATGTTTGTAACAGTACAAACATTTTTCTTGTACAATTATTCGTTTGTAAAATTACAATAACCATATTTGTAATAGACCTCAAGAAATTTTTGTAGTATACTGACCCGTAACCACGAGTTCAAGCAAAATGGCGGAAACTCAACAACGTAAAACCGTATATAGCTGTTTGTGCAAAAACTGGGGTGAATTTCAAGTTTAGTTGCGTGCAAAATGAAATGTATTGCAGGTTTTAATAAAGTAAAACACTCGAAACAACTCAAATACTCTCAATAAAACGACGGAAATTTATAAAAAAAAAAATTAAAAAAAAGTAACTATTACTCATTAACCGTTAGTGTTTCATATCTACACAGAACTCTTAAAATAAAATAAACTTTTTCTTCTTAGCCGAATAACTGCACTAATATTATGTAGGTATTTAGTGGTATATCACGTACAAATATAATCGTAAAGTTAATACGTCAAGTTGGTCTTGCGGTTAAGAGAGTGGGATAATAACGCAAGGGGCGTGGGTTCTAGTCCCTGTGCTGGCAAGGTAAAACTTTTTCTTTTACGTGAATTAAATTTTGAAATAATTTTTTTTCCTATTCTCTGTTATTAATTCATCACATTTGTTTTCTAGAAGAAAAATATAATTTTTTTCCACTTATCAATAATGTAAGAATTAATACAAGCCTATCATTTTTAATATTACAAACTTATGTTTTGCAAGAAATCTGTTTGTAGTTAGTTCTACAAAGAATTTTCTTGGCAATTAGGTTTCCAAGAATTTTTCTTGCAAAAGTACAAACTTATTTTTACAGTGTGTGCTCAGTTGTCCACTTTTCCTATGTGCTGCAGATGGTCGGAAATAGCTGAACTTGAAACACTGAACTTTCGGGCAAGTTCTCTGGCAATTGTGCGCGTAGATTTGTCTTCATACATACCTTCAAAACGTCGTTATCCATCCTTGTCCTGTGTCCTTTACCATCCTCATTTTGTAGATATTGGTGGTCAGCAGCAATATTAATTTCGCAGCGGAAATATTAATTCCGAACTAGAGATGCACTGTACATTCTGAGGTTGTATCTACGCCCCAGGCACTCACCACATTAAGTGCCAGTTTTGCTGCCGAATCTACCAGTTTTAATTAGTGCAACAAAATGGCCCATAAACAATGCTTTCCAACATGTTACACAGATTACTGTAACACGGAGAGATGAATGTGCACAGCGTACAGTTTGGCCTTTTATTTCCGAACAACCTGGTAGATGAACAGACAGAACCTGACGATGTTGACACGATGTACTGGGAAGGGTGAATAAATTAATTTAATTAAATGGTTCTACAGGGTACGATTATTTGTGCCTGCAGGTTTTCTCATCCTATCCTTAAGAATTCAGGTAAGTTACCGGTATCTCGTGGAACTGTGGGTGATGTAGTGGTGTAAAAGCTATATGAGGANAGGTAAGTTACCGGTATCTCGTGGAACTGTGGGTGATGTAGTGGTGTAAAAGCTATATGAGGAAGTTATAACAAGCAAATACAGACCAAGAAAGTCAAGAACAATGATAGGGAACATACAAGATTCCGATTTGTGGCGAAGTTAAACTGAAATTTTTTTTCCCTTGCAATAGCGACAAAAGTCTTTTAAGTAACAGCGGGACGTGTTGTAAGTGATCGTATCATCTGCCAGGAGATTGGTGCATTTCANGAAGTTATAACAAGCAAATACAGACCAAGAAAGTCAAGAACAATGATAGGGAACATACAAGATTCCGATTTGTGGCAAAGTTAAACTGAAATTTTTTTTCCCTTGCAATAGCGACAAAAGTCTTTTTTAAGTAACAGCGGGACGTGTTGTAAGTGATCGTATCATCTGCCAGGAGATTGGTGCATTTCAATTTCATGTACAAGCAGAACACTGCAGACGTGTTTATTATAGTGACAGAAAAATGGAACAAAATTTCTACAGACACCCACTCAAAATTGCTGGAAAGTCTTCGTTGAAGGGTGGATACCGGAACAGCTGCGAAATATGGATATACGCCCTACATACACCACACCAGGTCCAGTGAGCAATGGTCATATTGTGTAGTTACAGAATCGAGTTTTCGGCATTGTATTAGTTTGCATGAAGATGTCAAATCTTCCAAACATAGGCCTAGCGAAAAATTTCAGTTATCTGTTAAATACGAGTGTGGAATCAAACCGTCGAACCAAAAGTCGTGATTCAGGAAGGAAAACAATCTAAACATGTATTATCACAACAATGAATCATAATGAAGTCTTTTAAATACACATGTCGAGTCGCGTTCTGAAGTCATTTGCTGCTGAATATTTCCCAGACATTTGGCAATGCATTGTGAGCACCCAGAAATCAACTACTAGCAAGTCCATATCACCAGCCAGTATGGGGGTGGGTAGACAGCGACGAGAGTATACGGCATGTAAAGATCCACACATGCGAATGTATCTGCGAATGTATGCATTATGACCTGGCGACCAGTGGTGTTACGTAACCAATGAGGAAATAATGCACGGTCCTGACTGCAGAACCTTAGGTCTAGCCAATACTTCCTGTCCTGAGAGAAGCACTTCTCAAATAGAATATCAGTGATGGTAAGTCACGAACCCTCGCTTCAGCCTCGCACTATGTATGGTGGACTATCTTAGCATTACAAATAAAGTGGCATGATTCTAACAGCTATGAAAACAGAACACAACTTTCCACTACAGATTATGCTTGTCAACGCACCGGTAGAAGGTTATTGTGGCTTAGTAAACACGAAAAAAAATTTTTTTTTAATCATGTAATTCCGATCAATTTACACTATATTTAATTACGAATTAACAAAAAACTGAAGCACTACGTGAGAGTAAATAAAATACAGGTACATGCGTGTATCTTATTTATTTGGCATAAATAAGATACACGCCATTAAGAAGAATTTACAAGAGTAACTGGCAATACAAGTTTGCAACTAAAACAGCACTGTCACATTCACTTAATACTACTAATAGAAGTGCTAATTTCCAAACAAAAAATTATAGGTTTTTACAAACTACCAGGCACTACTTAATTGCAGCTGACAGTTCATAACTACTACAAAATAAATTCACGTGTATGTATATTAGAGAAAAATAAATTCATTGACTGAAATAACAAGCATGATTCGATCTTTCCCAAACCACAATGACGATGTTATTATAAAATCTACATTAAATTGCATTAAAATACAGTTGACTACGATACTTATACACTACCAAAATTTGTTTAGGCGTGAAATCAGATTATGCATTCTCGTAGTGTTAGCAACGTAGTTTTCGCCAGTAAATGCTCTTGCGGACTCCTCCGAAGTAGTATGTTACAAGAAACACGCTTACATATACCGACTGTCTAATAGTGATTCACTACCTGGAATCGATCGTGAAAGCAGGTAAGCGTATGTTATAAACAGATGTCAAAATATCCCGCTTCTTACATATTTTTCAAGAAAATAGGTTCGTGAACCGACTCGTGCATTTGCCTGTCTTACACTTTTCTTCCACTTCACGACAGTTTATTAAAGAAATGAAAGCATTTAACTTACACCCGATATTCTGCGTCGGCAGTGATAGTTACAATCTTGCTGCTATAAACTTTGCTGTAGCGTTTTTACGACACAAGCACTTTCTCACAAAATCTGTCACACGGAAAGTTTATCTTGCTTCTGACATTTAATGTCACTCCCGTGACATTTCCGCAGACAGCTGCCACCTCCGTTGCCCTTAGCCTTTTTCAACGACGGGGAAGAAACGACTTACCCGGAAGTACTTCTGAGGTAAACCACGGGCGGTCGCAATGACAAGCGACAACGAAAGTGACCCAACTAAGTAATGCAAAAAGGAAAATTGGGGTGTGGCTGTGTTAGGGACAAGGCCGTGAATATTTTCATTTGAATATGGGAATGAAATGAAAGTAACGAAATGGATACTTGACATTTGTCGCTTAAATCGGCAAATCTAGGAGAGAGCTTTCGTGTGGCGCCAGAATCAGCGCGCTAGCACATCAGAGCCGCGAGGAACAGGCTTACCTACGCCTGAAATAGCTGTTATACTCTGTACCATATAAGGAGGCGACTTTTTGACAGCTCGGCGAAAGTAGCGCCACTGTTTACATCTGACTACGTATCCTTCCGCCATCAGCTGATCGGCCACATAACTGGTCCGGCGAGTAAGCGCGTCTAGGAGGTGCTGCCTCGTGCGGCAATTGATGAACTACTTGGGTGGCGCGGCAGGCGGCGAGAGAGTTCTCGAAGCGAAGTTTGGAGTGCGTTTGTACGGTCGTTCGTAAACGTAATGTAAGTGGAAGGGCAGGAACGTGTAGAGGGGAGCAGTGGGAAGATGTGAGTGTAACACACATTACAGGTATGGCGTGCTAGTGCGGCGAGTGTGCAGTGTCCCACTTCTCCGGAAACAAGGAAGTGGGTTTTCGGAGAACAATATGGCGTATGATTCGCAAATGAGCCAATAGGTAGCACGCACAACAGATTTTTCAACGATAACGTATTTGTAAAGTAGACTGTTGTTCTATTACTGGCTGGGTACGAAAAGTATTTCAAATATATTTCGTAAAATTTTTAGAGAAAAATATTTAACAATATTATGCAATATTTCTGTATGCNTGGAAGGGCAGGAACGTGTAGAGGGGAGCAGTGGGAAGATGTGAGTGTAACACACATTACAGGTATGGCGTGCTAATGCGGCGAGTGTGCAGTGTCCCACTTCTCCGGAAACAAGGAAGTGGGTTTTCGGAGAACAATATGGCGTATGATTCGCAAATGAGCCAATAGGTAGCACGCACAACAGATTTTTCAACGATAACGTATTTGTAAAGTAGACTGTTGTTCTATTACTGGCTGGGTATGAAAAGTATTTCAAATATATTTCGTAAAATTTTTAGAGAAAAATATTTAACAATATTATGCAATATTTCTGTATGCTTTTGGAATTAATATCAAGCACGTAAGGAAAGCGGGGTAGGATTGGGGCGGTATAAGACGTGAAAAAGGTTTGGAAATTGCGTTTCATNTGTTTCATTTCAATACTGGTTGTTTTATTATGCATTTCATTTTGAACACCTCTACATTACTATTTTATCACGAAGTTTAGTTTCTAAAACTAAAAACTGCTTTTTTATGACCACGTAAAATAAAATGTATTAATTAATATAGGAACTCTTTGTTATCGTGTATTTTCAGCTTGTCTAATGTGCATCGGCAGTGCACTCAGAATAGCCATCGTAACNTATTAATTAATATAGGAACTCTTTGTTATCGTGTATTTTCAGCTTGTCTAATGTGCATCGGCAGTGCACTCAGAATAGCCATCGTAACATTAACTTTTGTTCGTTCGTGCATCAGCTGATACAGGATTTGGTAAATGGCACGTTATTTGTTTTTAATACCTTAACCTGCCACTCACTGACTGTCAGAATGTGGCCTTCTTATATGAAATTAACTATAGCCGCAGCGGGGCCTCGCCCGCGCTACGCGCATGCGCGGCGCCAACTTAAGGTCATGCTCGCACCGTAGTCGTATACCCAATCGAACGAGAGCACATTTATTTCAATCGCGTTTTTAGTCGCAATGTTACAGTGTCGGAATGGATCACTCTGGAAATGTTACATCGCAGTTTCCGCCCTGGTACCCCACGTGTCGGTCTGATTCTAAAGACGTATTCATTCACATTACAAAAGCTGGACGATGCCGCTGGTCGGTGGGTTTCCTCGGGGATCTCCCGTTTCCTCCGCCCTTGCATTTCGGCGCTGCTCCATACTCACCTCGCTTCACCCTCATCGGCTCTCAAGATCTTTATGTTAAGAACCGTCCAAAGCTCTCCACTTTACTTCGCGGCTGCCCCCAATAATACACTAACAGTCCCCGCAAAATCAGAATACTACGTCGGTGGTGGGGAATGGACGGACTGCGGACTGCGACCGCCAAGTCTTGTTACGCGAGGGCAGACTTCGCCTCCTCCATACCCCTTTATTTGCTTTCAAAGTTGCCACGCCACCACAGGATTGCAGCACCTGCTGCAGCCAGCTGCCGTCAACATCTGGCAACCACTTCCGACACCAGCGGCACAGCCCGCAGCTGCCACTGTGTAGCTGGAAGACGATCCAGTACGACATGAAAAGAAACCATTCGCCTTTTCATCCAATTTTTATGTAGCATCATGCGACCCCATTGCAGGACAGCCACGGTGGAAATTGGAAATACGCGTACTTTTTTTTTTTTTTTTNTTTTTTTTTTTTCTGCAGCTGTGGCGGGCAGTTGCTTGGGATACTGACTTACAGTGCGACAGATCTTGGGCTCGCATCTCGAATGAAAAATTTGTTTAGATTTTTCAGTTTTTAAACTTAACGTTAGATTTGTGTGCTTACGAACGTAAAGTAGGTAGTTATATAAACTATTCTTTCAAGTTATAAACAGGTTTTATTTTTCCGCACATACTAAAAATTTTCGCCAAACACCGTGGGCCCCCAACCGCGCCTCGCGCAAACGAGGCGCCAAATCAATGTCATACTCGCTACGTAGTTGTATACCCGATCCAACAAAACCACATATATTTCAATTGTTATTATTATGTTGTATAGGACTTATTAACGTCCCCCGCTGTTACGGTCGAAAACTTATCAGGGGACGCCTTACAAACTAACTTAAACTAACACCCATGCCTTACCTGGGATTCGAACCCAGAACCTCCCGCACCACAGACCGGCGGCGCACCAACCGACTGCGCCAAGGGAGGTAGGCGATCGTGTTATTAATTACGACGTTATATCGTCGGAATGGATCACTTTGCAAACGTTACGTCGCAGCAATTTCCGTCCTCGTACGCCATGTGTCGGTCGATTTGAAAATCGTATTCACGTCAAAACAGCGAGTCAATTAGTTACGGTCAATGCATGGTTACCTCAAACTTTTCTGACGCCCTTCTAAAGTTATACTTTCAGGATATTCATCCGCCTTATGCAAACAAAGCTTAACCAAATGTAGAAAATTACAGCAATGATGGGACAGTGCCCCACATCCGTGTNATCCGCCTTATGCAAACAAAGCTTAACCAAATGTAGAAAATTACAGCAATGATGGGACAGTGCCCCACATCCGTGTGCACTCAGTTCAATAATATTTTGCATGATAGCTATTTCTTATACGCTGTTCACGGTAAAGTGAGCACTTTTGAGGCCCCAGGTTATTTTCCTATCAGTCATTTTGTATCCTTTACGCAACTTTTAAAATAAATATCGCCATGGAAGTAATGAACACTGTTTATTCCGCCGCACTCGAAAGTTAACGCCTAAGGCTATAAATAAATATTATTCCAAATGAGAGGGCTTTCAGAAGTGTTCACTTTACCGTGAATAGCCTATACTAGGCATTACCAACACAACTTTTTATCACTGCTTTTATTCATATTAATTATAAATCATACATCATTTATACATAAAATTTATGTTAAAGTTAAATTTAACACAAAAGAATGTATTTTTGTGTTAACAGAAGTATACAAAGCGTGTGATACATGGCATATTTAGGACACAACCAACCACGTCATTCATTGGGTGATTTTTCAAAGGTGAATAAACCGCGAAAATACTATATTTCCTGAAGATGGCATTAGGTACCTCTACGCAGTGGATACTGTTTGGAAGAAGCGTGTGATGTAACTGTCAGCGATGCACTGGCCTCGCGGCGCAGACATGCAGCGGCGG
>NQII01001632.1:225959-270473 GCA_002778355.1 Clitarchus hookeri
TTTTTTTTTTTTTTTTTTTTTTTTTTTTTTTTTTTTTTTTTTTTTTTATAAAAGGAATGAAACCACTGAAACTAATTGTTGGCAAACGTGATCAGTTGTGGCTGCCGAACGAATTGACAAGAAGCTTGTTTCGACCATTCGCGTAACAGCGCCAAAGTCCCGGCCAGCGGAAGCGGCAACCTGAGTTTAGCAGACAGTCAAGAACTGAGCATATAAGCTAAATACTCCCATATTTTTCGCGCCACTATCTTCTACTTGAATATTTACTATCGGAGGTAACTAGAAAACTATAATGAGCAAGGCAAAAAGGACCAGCAAAAGGAAAGTAATTATTTTTAACATTTTCAAAATTATCCATGTAAAGCGCTTAACATTGCAATAATACACAAAATTGAGAATCGTCGATATGACACTTAATTACTCCTTTAATGCCTAATTATGACAATTTACTTCCTGGTTAGGGTCGGGCATTCAGCCACTAAACTACCGTGTGCTCACTACAACAACTGTTTTAGTTGTCTCGAACAAAAAAACTATTTGTCATGAGCCATTAGTTCACGTGTAAAACACGATTAGTTCAATTAACGTTTCTTTAGTCACCCGTGAAGTACCAGACTCGAAAGCCACTTGGCAGCCGATACTAGTCATTTGACAACGTGTCCACTTCTTTGATCGTACCATTCTCAATATGGTTCTCGTGCCACTCGCATGCTGATGACAATAAGCTAATTGCTGCTCACCGTTCCAGAAGGTTTGCGTGGATTTCCGGCAACAAAACGAAACTACGCCGCGGCGACGTTATTTAGAATTACTGATTCCTTTATCAGACTACTTCCGAAGGAAAGATAGGCCTACTAAGTTCAACGCCCTGTGTAAATTGCAAACCCGTGCACCACATCTCACCAAACTCGACACACTCTACAGTGCAGGGCACTCAAGCCTTAGGAAGGGAAACACGGACGTCACTGAGCTGCACGCAACGCGCGTTGAGGGCAACGCGCTGCAACTAGCAGCCTAGAGATATACCGGGCTGATATCGTGCACAGAGTGCACCATATGCTGTATCGCATCGTAATTTGCGATGCCAAATTCTCAAAATGCGACGCAAATGAGTTTTTCCATCGCTAATTGCGATATTCGGCACATGACGCTCGAGGTTGACGCATTGTTTGTACTTGACGCATTGTTTGTACGAAACTGAGTTAACTGATCCCGCGCATACCACCAAACGTAGATATACGCAGGAATTGAGCTGTCATTCTCATCTTACAAACCACAGCCAGTACCTTTCCTACAGTCACACTGCTTTGTCGGGAGCCGAGCGAAAGGACGACAAATAAAAAGTAACGTTATCACAGCTGTTGGAATTGGCAAAGTGATGCAGTTTGGACTTGTCAAGAGAGTCGTTTTTGAACTAAGCTGTTTCGAGAAGTACTGAAGCGCGGTAAGTATGTGCAGTATTTATGTTCAGGCCGCTGTTTGAAAGGGCACAAATACGTAACGTAATGCTGCAAAGTTCACTGAAAAATTATTTTTTCCTCTTAAGTTTCTGTTTACACCGTTGCACGTCTCTGCTGGTAGACCTCTGCAGGAGGCTGGCCGAGGCGGGGAGGAGGGAATTGTTGTGTGCGTGGAAAGTAGTTTGTGACTTAGTTTCCATTAGGGCGGGTCAGTGTTCCCAGAAGTAAGCCTCCTATATTGTGGCACATAGGCCGACCCGTCGCGAATTTTTCAGGAGTTGAGTACAAGCAACTGTGCTGCCATCTGTTAGCCAGTGGGGGCTGCTCACTTCGGAAATCACCTTCCCATGAAATGACTGCGTTTAATGTGTAAAATACAAGTATACGAACGAATTTCCAGAAATTTATATTTTCCGCGAGCTCTATATATTTTTTAACGCAACATTTTTCCGTGTGCAGCAATTCTGCTAGCAAATAATTTCGATTCGGTGTGTATTCACAGAGCCTTTCTGACGGCTCGCCATTTTGTTTCGTTCCTCTCCCTCTCATTTCAGCAACATAGTAATAAATCGAAAAGGATCTTATTTATTTATTAAAACCACGCAGCGTTTTGTGATGGAACCATTTTTACGGCAAATAATATTTATGTTAAAGTGACACATTGTCATCCAGGCGCACTCAGTACTGTGGTTAACATACACTGAAGAGCCTAAAAAAACTGGTACACCTGCCCAATATCTTGCACGCAGAAGTGCCGCAAGACGACGTGGTATGGACTCGACTAATGTCTGACGGTATGCAGGAGGCAATTCACGCCATGAATCCTGCAGGGCAGTCCACAAATCCATAGGAGTGCGAGGCGGTGGAGATCTCTTCTGAACAGCACGTTGCAAGGCATCCCAGATATGCTCAATAATGTTCATGCCTGGTGATTTAAAAACGCACAAAATATACCGTTTAAAAAAAAGAACCACAATTTTCTTAGAAAATTTTAAAATCGCAGAAAAAATCATGAGACCTTGGTGGCTTCGTCGAAGACGAAGCTAAAGACGGAGGCATGCCCCCGTCTTCAGCATAGCCAAGGAAGTTTTTAACCTACACATAGTATAGGAATAGTACCACATGTCATACCGCAAATATAGGAATGTTGAGCGTCGTTACTATACAAGGTTAGGGACTTCCCTAAGCATTTGACTGTTTCGTAAGCAAATGTAGGAACGGTACCGTGGATGTATGGGAAAATAGTTTACCATTCGCACTGTCTCACTATTCGTATACATTGATATGGTAATGTTACGGATAATTTCATAGAGTGTAGTGCGAGAAGTAAAAACATTAAGGAATAGCTCCAATCGTTCTCCAATAGACATGTCCACCAATTTCGGTACATCTTAGAACATTCTACGTTATGTACAATGTTGGCAACTTAAGAGCTGATATTTGTCACCTTGCAATACATATTTCACCACCAATATTTTTACTATTTATAGATAAACTTTGAACTAAATATGATACTTTATTCAAGAAATAATACAATCTAACCCAGGACAAATAACAAAAGTGATTCCAACTGTAATCACGTATAAGTATCTACTGTAATGACAATAAAAAATCAACAAAACTCGTGAATTAGCCGGCAACAGCTTGCAACAAATTTTTTCGAACTTTTTTTCAAACCTATATATAATTACCGCATGTGGCACATGGTAATTTCTGATAGTTTATTTAATGTTGGTTTTGGACAAAGGTACTTAACTCTGTTGATAATTTTTATTTTATGACAGCATAAGCAAATTAATCTGAGACTATCATTCTACCTCCTACGCTTCTGTAACTTTGTCGCTCCACTATTTTGTGTTAGCCCTGAATGTTACAAAAGTTTTTTAAGTGGTTGGTATTTCGAGTTGTATTGTTGGCAATAGATAACCTCTTGTCAGTTTTCACGGCGCTTGTTTGTAAACAGATTTATTTATGCTGTGCAGAATTTAACAACAAGTGATTCTTACTCTACAAGTGAGCAACATAAAGAAATGCACGAGTCAGGACTTGTCGAAAACAGAAGAGATGGTGATAAATTCTACCAGATTATTGATAAGTTCTCACCATTCAAATAAGAACCTTTGAGAAAATCACTGGTGTGACGTTATGACGGCAATATTCTGAACGTTCACGATTTTTACTATGTAGGAAAAACATAAGTTGACAAACTTACAGGAAATGATGTGTTCATTCTTCCGTTTAAAATGAGTGATAAGATTCTAATAATGATATCACAGGAAAGCTTGAAAATAAAAATTGGAGTTGAAGACATCACGATTGATCCTGGATTTCTTTTCTTAGCCTAATTCCTGTAGCAAGCCAAGATCCCGAAGATACATTGAAATACGAGCTTGTGCTCTTATCCACCAACAGTTTTCAGTATGACGCTGAAGTGAAGCTAGCACACTACTACTTTCACTACTGTTAAGTCCACTTTGCAAACATCAAACCAACAAATGGATCGGCAAGAGAGACAGATCTACCCTAAAGAAACACTCGAAACAGGTAAACATAAGAACTATGTAATGGAAGATGGATTACTACTGTATATAGAGTGACATGGGAAACAAGGAAAACCTATGATTCCATAGTTTAATTGTGTGCAAAATACATTTTGATAAAGTATGGGAAAGCTACTATCGTTCTTGAAGGTTATGACGACAAACCATCAATTAAAGACCGGACAAAACACATGAATCCAAAACTCTCACCAACAGTGGATTTCACCCATCAGACTGTTTTATAGATAACAAAAAAAATTTTCTGTCTAATTCCCAGAATAAGTCTAAAATGGTCCAGATAATACGCAAGCACTTAGAGAGCCAAGAATGTCGAGGTCTGAACGCCAAATGTCATGAGGATGTACTCGTAGTAGAGGAAGGTATAAAATCATATGCGGTAATGGATGCAGTTGTGATAAGGAAAGACTCCGATTTATTTATTCTATTGATGAATCATTCATCTTAAGGCAGTGGCTTTTCATTGCATTTTCAAAGTGATATTTAATGGGGAAAAACTCTGCCTCTTACCTATGACGTACGCAAGTTACAACATCAAATTGGTACGAAAGTTTACAGAGATTTACTTCTTTACGCTTTCACTGGATGCGGTTCAACATCACACACTTACGGAATTGGGAGAGTTATTTCAACATGCTTATGACTAGCACCAAACTTCAGCAAATAGCATAAATTGTTTCAACAACAGAACCCAGAACAAAATTTAAGACGATGGAAGAAAAGCTGTAATGATATTGTATGGAGCAAAAAATAAATAATGGCTAGAATATCTGCGTTGCAGATCAATCAAGGAAGCAGTAGAAAATTAAAAATAATTCGTTAATTTTTAGCAGTTACCGCCAACAGCTTCAGCTATAAACTATCGCAAATTCAGCAATGCTTGAAACATTTATATTGAGTCTTTAAGTTCATATTTCTATTAAATGTTGCTTCATTTGTAACTTCATTAATGAAGAAATTACATTTTTAAATTTAAATTAGCATAATTTAAACTGATGTCATAAAGTAGTTTTTTCTCCTTTTTCACGGACTGAAATATAAAATTGTAACATGTAAATCTTCATAGTAACGTTAAGTTAGTTTAAGTATACATATATACCACGCTCACGTTTGCCAAAAGAATAAGATATAATTTTCGACTGTCGTTTTCTAACACACCAATTTTAATTTTGACGTTGTGCACACTTTTCCCGTGGTCGAATTTTGTAGAACTTTTTGATGTGTTAAAACTGGACGCTTTCATAGCAATAACTGTAAAGAAATTGCCCGTGTTACAATTAGTCCTACGTAAGGCTCCATTTTTTGCTGTATTTCCCTAATATATATACACATATATATCAGTCGTTTTAGGTACAACTATTCGCATTATGAATACATACACCTGTTTGCATAGCCTACAAAATATATCTAGCTCAAAACAAAAAGCAGAGTGCTGACTCATAATTGTGAATTGAAAATTGTTTGCGAGTTGTTTTAATGATTTTCATTTTAGCAGAAGTAAAAATATATGCATAAACGCTGATAGACTAACGCCGAAACCAGTCTTCCGTTTAGCATATTTATTACAAATTATAATTATAAATTTAAAAAAAGTAGTTACTGTTTACTACATTTAAATTACTGTTCAATCCAACACGAACGTAAACTAAAAATATACATATATGTTGAGGACCAACTTCTAAACAATGACACAGCACATATCCCTCGTAATGAAAATATGGCACATGATTGGCACATTTGTCACATACGTAAAATTTTATGGCTACTTCTTATTGTGAATTTCGTTATTCTGTGTGTTCACTTAAAATGACAAGAGTAGAATGATATAGCTGTTACAGTCAGCTTATGCATATAACTGAAATATACAGCCGACTGTATTACGCTTGCAGGAATATTCGTACGTAATAATACTGTTATACCCTAATGTGGAACCTCTGTTGAGTGAAAGTTAAGTTATCCACATGGTAGGAGGAAGGCTACTAGGAAATAATAAGAAAAATGTTCGAAGAAGTGTGCTTCATGAAGAGTCAATTTGTCATCATGAAGCCTGTTCATTTAGTTGCGGCACTCCCAAGAACGCCATTCTGTACCACCAGGGAGTTTCCTCGAACTGGGACTGGTGATAGATAATGAGCGACTTGTGAGAGAAAGAACGAAACAGAGTGCAAGCAGCTGGCGGCGTGGAAGGTGCTATTAGCTGCTGGCTGTTGAGATGTTTATTCAACCAGAAATACATTGCGGGTTTTTCATTCGTCGTACTAGTCATGTGGCACCTTGGGAAGCTTATTTATAATGCCCAGTGTTGCATTCCTTACCTTCTCGTAGCTCGTACACACGAGCAGTCGGAAGTTTCATAGTGCGACGCACATTACTTTACCAGGCGGGTTGAAGATAAAGATCGTTATTAAAATTATTGCCATTTGACTTTCCTGCATTGCATCGAAATGCTAGAAAATCTGGGATACCCGTCTAATACAATATGGTTCCATCATTGGATCGTAGAACTTCATTGCATCGTAGAAGTGAATAAACATGAGGAGACATGTACGCCACTAACTTTCTGAAGAAGTCAGTATAAAATGAAAAGATTCAATCTTTAAGAACGTTATGCAATTCTGTGCTATTCCGATATAGTGTGTCTGATTTCAACTGCTTGTTAGACGATATCGCAAAGGATATGGATGTAATCTTCACCGGTCACTGATGTTAGCAGACGTACGAAATGTTCATAATGCTTACCAGCTGAATACACACAATGCCATTACAGAGCCATCGCCAGCCGGTGCAATCCTTCATTGACATGCGAGATCCAAGGATTCGTGAGGTGTTCTCTATACGCGGACATTTCGATCATGTTTAATTGATTACAAATGCGGCTTGTTAGACCAGTCTATCAGTTTCCAGTCGTCAAGTGTACAATTATGATGTTCCCGAGCCCAGACAAGACACACAGCTCGGTTTCGTGTGGTTAGGAATGGTACGCATATGCTGGGCATCGGCCCCTAAAGCCCTTGTCATGAAATGCTCGTTGCACAGTTTTCACGCTGATGTTCATCCGGACTCGAACACTTAAGTCTGATCTGTGCTACAGTGATGCACGTCTATTTCTTGAAACGAATCTTGGCAGCCAACATCGGTCACATTCATCCAGATTCTGTACGGACACACTACTGCTGATGTTTGACAGGAATTCCTGTAATCGATCAGAGTCCTTTATACTATCAAATGTGAAATTCCAAACCTGGCTTGGATCACCGAAATGCTATGACCAGTATCACGAGCTCCTCCTATAAAATCGTGTTGAAGCTCGCTTGAATCGGAGCGCTGCAGTGTACTAGTTCGTGTGGGGCTCTTCTGTCCAAGTTATATGAAGAGGCTCTTAGAGGGAAAGTTGATGTACTGTGCATCAACTTATGTCAAAAAACAGCACATACTCTAAGACCTACCAGGGATACGAACTCAGAGTCGCGTGACCCGAAGGCGCCTTAGCAGCCTCATCCACGGAGGTCGCCGGAAAAAGGAAAATGTGTGGAGGTTCGTGAAAGTAGTTTTCGCTATTTGTAAAAACTTACAACAATCGTGACCCGTCATTTGGCCTTACAGTTGTTCAGCAAAATGTTTCGCCAAACGACTGTATGTTACTTACAAATAAATTTAGTTTACCTACCCGCCCATTCTGTATTTCAGGCAACTGTTGCTTTATTCTTACCAATGCCGTTTCCCTTAGAAAAAAGGATCTGATGATATTATTTTATAAAATAAGTGATTAATATTTGTATTCTACCGCCGCTTGTACTCGGGATCACGATCGCTGCAGCAGCAAAGGGTTTTTTACAATAATGAAATACGCCATTGACATTGGATAAAGTCAAGTCGAGTTTGTTTAAATCAATACTGTCGCGTCGCAAGGAAACACGGATCGGGCGTTCCACCGGAAGTCATTTAAGGACTGCAGACGAAACGCAAAATGCCGGAACTGCCACAGCACTCACTTAATCACTAATACCGTCTTTCTATGAGCAGAAATACTCTCCCTTAGTAGGCGGAAAAGGCAATTAAAATTGCTGTTAGCTGATTTATTTCATTCCCACTTAATGTCTCTTTTTTACATATACATTTTTTTCGATAATGCCTCAAGCTTGTAAATGTCATATTGTGTCTGCTTGTGTAACGAATCGTTTAAATATAAATTTGTATACCTTGGTTTTCATCAACTTAACACGACATTGTGATAATTTCATTAGTTTTACTTTGTACGGGTGGTGTCTTTATTTAATATTATCACCTTATGTCATAACGTTAACTGCGGAGTTTGTTAACATACGTTTAACGTGGAATAATTATGAATTAGAATTTGTTAACAAAATGATTCACTGCATTTATTCTCATTAGTCTGCCTTTAAATTGGCATTCCTTCATTATCTTGACTCGCTAATATTATCATTCTTGTCATGATATTATAGTCATAACCACTTAGATGACACATTAATGGTTACATTATTTATAGCACCGTCGATTATCATATTAGAGTAGTATTCACCATGTTATGAATTAGTCGTAACATCTATACGTGAGTATTAATTTGAATACCTTTCAGTGCATATTAACTTGCAGTTTTGTTTTTTCTTACATATGAAATTAACATGTTTGTATGTTTAAAGTTGTTATTTGCTGACTACATGGAAAATAGAAACTGTATTAATACGACAAAATGTTAACTGCAATTATTAAATTCTCATTCACAATTTATTAAATTTGCAAATTTTCCATGACTTTCAAATTTATTATATTATATGTTGACACATTTAGGATTAAGTAAGTACTTTAGACCATTTCGTTCGGTAATCGTTTGTATGTGTCTACTGTAACATATATGGTGAAGTGTAAGAAAAGGTGGCAAACTTGACTTTTCCATAAAAAAAAGACGAAAATAAATTATGAATTAACTGTATTCCGTACACAATCGTCTAGTTCACAATCCGTTAGTTCAATGAAATCTGATTTCATAAATATTTGCATCTTGTTCATTTTAACACGGCGCTCGTATACAAATTTCTGTCACTAACGATTCATACTGGAGGGTGAATTTGCACGGTCAGGACGTAAAAGAAGGCTCTCGCATGGTTGGAGCTTACAATTTTAAAAAGCATGTGCGTTTACGGTTACGTGATCGGGCAGTTCATACTGTGACTGCTGGTCGAACCTACGTTGACAATTAAAATGCAATCATTTGCAAAAATAATTGATTGTCATGAATGAATCGTTCCGAGTAAAACGAAGGTTGCCACATAGTATCGTCAAATCAAACATGTGTCCCACATGCGTTTAATGCGGTTTGCTTGCGCGGATGTGCGACTAGGGAGCATACATGTCCGTCCATCATTCATAGCTTCAAGACACCAAGTAAGGCCTTAGTAGCAGTGTGAGTCACTGAGTCGAGTTCAGTAAACATGCAGCGTGCCCCGACGACGCATTCGACAAGCCTTTGCCCAGCTGGATGAGTTTAGGAGAAACCACGTCGTCGGGCTCCGAGACGCAGGTTGGACGTTTCGGAGCATTGATCGCCACTTGAACCGTTTTTGCCTACACCGTGAGTCGTCGTTTGACGCAGTGGGAACAGGAAAGTACGCATGCAGTAGCTCAAAGTGAAACTCGTACATCAAAGGATCAGGTAGACTCCAATGCGGTAAAGAATGAAATGTTGATTCGCCGAAATGAAATAGACATTTGTGTCGTGCCAATAATGTTAAATAATCTAGTGNCAGTGGGAACAGGAAAGTACGCATGCAGTAGCTCAAAGTGAAACTCGTACATCAAAGGATCAGGTAGACTCCAATGTGGTAAAGAATGAAATGTTGATTCGCCGAAATGAAATAGACATTTGTGTCGTGCCAATAATGTTAAATAATCTAGTGGACACATGCAAGGTCAATGCCGCATTCGTGCTCAGTCGTGCGTTACTCAGAGAAGAGACTATATGGGTCGTCACAAGGGCCAAGTTTCCGTAGGTGGACGTGAGCTTATCATCCACCATCACCGAGCAGGAAAATCATTAAGAGAAATCGCCAGATTAGTGAACAGACCTCATTCCACTGTACATGGTGGAATAAAACGTTTCAAAGAAAGTAAAACAATCGTAAATAAGCCGAAACAGAGCTCCAGAAAACTCTTTAGCCACAGGGATGAACGCTAGCTATTCAGGAAAATAAAGATTAATCCAAAATTATCCGCACCCAAGTTTGCCTTAGAAGCTGAAAAGTGTTTAGGTAAGAAATGTAATCCAGAAACAGTGCGAAATATGTCTAGGAAAAAACGACAACCAAGGTCAAGTGGCAAGAAAGAAACCTTTAATAAGTACGGTTAACAGAGGAGAATAGTAGAGTTTGCTAAGGCGTACATAAATCAAGATATCCAATTTTGAAAAACGGCCCTGTTCACTGATCAGTGCAAGGTGAATCTCTTTGGCTCAGACGGGAGAGCTTATGTATGGCGTAATCCAAAAACGGAACTCCAAGTGAAAAATCTAAACCATCTGTGAAGTACGGTAAAGGATCTGTTATGATATGGGGTTCTACAGCTGCAAGTGGGGTAGGTAATTTAGAGTTCATCGAGGGCACCATAGACCATAATGCATATTAAAAAAAAAATTTTAATGAACTTGAAATCGTGTGTGCAGAAACTGGGGATAGATACAATTCACTTCTATCAGAACAACGACCGCTAACATAAAGCCCTGATAGTTCGTAGCTGGCTTATTTATAATTTCCCCCATGCGTTGGACACTCGGCCCAGTCTCAAAACACAAATGTAATAGAGCATCTATGGTCTAAATTTAAAATATCTACAGCATCACGCCATACGGAACAAACAAGACTCGAAGAAAGCAATATTAGAAGAATGGTCGAGGATTCCAGTATCTTATTGTGAAACTGGTAAAATTCACGCCGAGAAAATTAAAGATTTTATATCCAATAAAGATTTTCCCATAAAATGTTAATAACTAATTAACTGCGCCAAAAGAAACTTTTAGTTTGCTGTAATCACAGTGTGCACGAGTTTCATTTCGCGACAGAAAACGCTCAACGTCAGATGACACGTTCTTTTTCTATACTATTGTTTCAATTTGTATCTTCGCCTGAATAACATCGTAAAATACAACTTTTGTCCACGTTTTTGGGTGAACATATTATTTCTTATATTGTATATAGTTTGATAGTTCCCCGTACGAGTTTCACTTTGAATGACTCTACCACGTCCTGTGCCTGTACCCATCCTTTTTGTGCAACTTAAAATACCTTTAAAACCATGATTTTAATTTCTATCGGCATACGCTTGTATGTACTACATCTGAAAATCTGGTGAAACGGCTAGAACTGTACGCGTAGAAGTGGGTATTTTTGTTGATATTTATGGATTTCGAGTTGGCAGAAAAGAGGGATGGTAAAGCAGAATACTCCTGTCACTGAACATTGCAGAAAGCATACTGTAAGGTAGTGCGTAGGTAAAAACACAAATAATGTGTTTTCTCTGTAAATGAAATCTAAGCCCCGTGGATGTTCGAGGGCAAAAGGCTGTTCTAGGCAGGAAGGGAATGTGTAGGACGTCTCCCCTTTCAGAATGACCAAGTTAGTTTATCCGCTCTTTCCATTTAACGCTCCAGCGATCCCGCCTGTTTATGCTCAAAACACACGCACCAAAATAATACAAATTTTAAATCTCTGTTCAGAAAACGAATAGTTGAAGAATGAATGTGAACAAGCTTCTTTTCTGGACAATGACTGAGCGCTTTACACCACCCAGATGATTTTACGGAGAAAGTGTCAACTAGAGGATGTATTTGCCAACAGAACACGAGCCATACAAGTCCATTACTGCAGCATATGTATCCCAAGATCTTAGACCGAATGTAATGCGCTTTTAATGTACGCGGAGATCGTATCTCTCACAGTCTGCGCCAGTTTGTGGCCTTGAGGCGCCGTGCTAATGAGCTCTCGCGTCAGGGATGAATACACGTGGTTCAAGCTCCTAGCTGAGAACTGGCTACTCGCTACATTTTATCACACGACTACTTTGGGCAGAAATATTACTTCCACTCATTATTGTTATTATTATTACTAGCGAACCGGATGGGTTTCGCCCGGGTACAGTTCAGTTTTACAGTGATACACTAATAAATAAATTGGGAAAAGAAAATTCATTTATGTGAAAACAGAAATATAAAATTATACTATGTTCGCCTAGATTTTGAACTGATTACGGCAACCCAAACGGAAGGAAATATTTTTTACCCGACAGCCAAGAAGTAGGGTATTGTTTTTGGAGTGTATCTGTGCAACTATCGCGTAGTTACCACATTTCCGCTTTCCAGCGTCGATGTATGAAAATCCGTGAGTTTCATCAAGTTGTAGCTTTAGAAATAAGTGTACTTAGGTATTACTTTTTGCGCTTGGCTGAGGGATCTTAATCGATCACCAAAGTTAAGCAAAGTTCCCAGCGGCACACATCTGAATGCGTAACCGTTTAGCGGCATAACATCTGAGCGCTTCCGGGCTTCGGAGGGCACGTTAAATATTCGGTCCCGGTTGTTATCGATTTATAGCAGTCGTTAAGCCATTTCAGAGGTCCTTGGTTGGCCTGATAAACTCTGACACCAGAGGGAAAAAAATATTTCGGTCACGTTCCCAGCCGTTGCATAATTACGTTTTGTTGTTATTCCACAGGACCCGTACAATTTAATGGGGTAAAAGTATCCTATGTCCTATACCAGGACCTAAAGTACCTATATATCAAATTTCATCAAAAACCGTTCAGCCGTTCGGTCTGAGTTCGGTCACGTTCCCAACCGTTGCAGAATTACGTTTTGCTGTTATTCCACAGGAACCGTACANCCACAGGACCCGTACAATTTAATGGGGTAAAAGTATCCTATGTCCTATACCAGGACCTAAAGTACCTATATATCATATTTCATCAAAAACCTTTTAACCGTTCGGTCTGAGTTCGGTCACGTTCCCAACCGTTGCAGAATTACGTTTTGCTGTTATTCCACAGGAACCGTACAATTTACCGGAATAAAAAGTATCATTTGTCCTATTCCAGGACCTAAAGTACATACATACCAAATTTCATCAAAATCCGTTCAGCCGTTATGGAGCTGAGTGGNTTCCAGGACCTAAAGTACATACATACCAAATTTCATCAAAATCCGTTCAGCCGTTATGGAGCTGAGTGGTAACAAGCACACACAAACACAGACTTTCGTATTTATAATATTAGTAGGATAGGATTATTATTGACTATCCACGATAAACTGAACACTTTTGAAAAGTCCTATTCTAGATCTACTTGTATGCACATTGTGTGGTCTTCCACCATATGTAAAATTAACATTGCCACGGTAGAAATCATATTCAAATATTTATTCGTTTTATAGGCTCTACGAAAGTTTAATTTGTAAGCACCTTAAAGGTTGCATTTTCAGTACCAATAAAAAAAATAAATAAAAATATTTTATAAGAAAATATTATGTAAACTCTGTGTGTGTGTGTGTGTGTGTGTTTGTGTGTGTGTGTGTGTGTGTGTGTGTGTGTGTGTGTGTGTGTGTGTGTGTGCGCGCGCGATATATATAATTGTCACTGACATTGCTAAGCCGTACAAATTATTTTTCATGTTAACTTTTCTCTGCTAAAATTTAGTAAAAATAAAAAAAAAGTATCCAACTTTAATGAATCTGTACGGAAATAAATAAAAATGCTAGTATTAAAATTTTTTCCTGAATAAATTAAACTGCTTTCTTCGTTAATACTTGGTGATACTTTTATTTCCTTAATTAACTTTACTTTGCAAAACTATGTGTTATGTACAGCTCCAAAAGTTTTAACAATTGTAATTTTTTTCTGATAATTAAGAGTTTTTGTGATGTAACTGCAAATAAACTGGGCTCTCTTTTTGAACGCACACGTGCTTCACGAGGCTTGCGTCATATTTCAAGAACTACGATACTCGACTCATTGCTGTAAAATGTTGTGGAAAACTCTTTATGCTTAAGATCTATCATTATCGAAGTCTTGCGAGTACCTCATAAAAATTAGTTTTATATGAATGGCAGAAAGTAGGCTGATTTGTTGTTTCGATAACTCCATGTTAATTAGTTTTGTTATAGACTGTTCACGATTAAGTGAGTACTTTTGAAAACCCTTTCAATTGGAATGATAGTCAAAAAATATATTTTATTTTAGCCTTAGACGTTAAGTTCCAAGTGCGAAAGAATATACATACTGTGTTTATTACTTGCATAGCAATATTTATTTAAAAAGGTGGTTAAAGGATTTTAAAAAATGGCTGAAAGGAAAAAGTAACTAGGGTTTCGAAAGTGTTCACCTTACCGTGAACAGCCTATACATAGAAGAATCAACTGGAAAAAAGATTATTGTGAGGGGGGGGGGAGCGAGTGAGTGAAGAGAATTAGGTGGCTCTTAACACCTCAATCACCCGATGAGAGGGTGATTGAGGTGAGTATGGAGCAGCGCCGGAATGAAAGGGCGGAGGGAAAAGGGAGATCCCAGATAAAACCCGCCGACCAGCGGCATCGTCTGGCACGATTCCCACATGCGAAAATCCGGGAGTGACCCGGCCGGGATTGAACCCGGTTCGCCTTGGTGGGAGAGGAGAGGAGAGGAGAGGAAGAGACTGCACACCTGGCTGTAGTCTCTGTGAATCCATTCCTAAGTTTCCGGATTTGATGACGGCGTGGAGGGGAGGGGGCGAAACAACCAACGAGAGGAAGGGGCAGACACATGGGCAAAACTACTACCAAACCACTTTCTTTATTTAAAAAAAAAAAACGTTATTTATAAAAAAAAAACATAAAATGTACGTACGTACTAGTTGTGGATAAGTATTTTTATTTCCTCACAGCAATGAATGATGAATGAAAAGAAATATGTATTTCCCGTGAAAGTAGTTGCTCGTACAGACTTTATTACTAACTAGCCCCTCTCATTCATTTGCATTTTAAATTTTGTTAGCCAAACTATCTGTAGTATTAACGACAATCTCAAGTAAAGCCCACTTTTTCTAATCCAAAATTCCCAAATGAAAAACTAAAATTTTCTGTAAGCGTAGCAGTTTTCCTTTTACATTCCGTAACAAGAATACACCGGCTCCTAGCTGTCAAGCAGTCGCCTGTGGCGCACGAATTGCATCACCATAGGCCTTTGGCACTTCTCATTCCAGCACATAAGGAGGAAGCCCACGCGGGCTAGAAAGGAAGAGAAAGAATGAATGATGATGGTGACTCACTCACCGCACATCAACCAGCGGACGAGGCTTCAGCCACTGGTTAAAACCACTCCCAGTGCTAGCACCGAATAGCTTTATATGTATATAAAAACTCTACAACAGATGAAGTCGTATATAGCAGAAACGAGCCATAACAGAACAGGCGCCTTCAGCGGGCAAAGCGCTGCTGCAACGCTGCCAGTTAGTGTTGCAAGCAGCGCCGTAGGTTCTGCTGGATAAACTGCTGCTATAATCCATTCGCGGCTATTTCCAACTTTTTTGAAGCCCTGCTGAAGTTCTAAATCCACGACATTGCTCCGCCTCGAGCAAACAGAGCTTACGTACCAGAGTCTAGAAAATTACACCAAAGGGTCAATTCACCACATTCGTAAGCACTCAGTGCTATTTTGCATGAGAACTATTTCTTACTACGTATTACCAACACACCTATTTTCTCCCTGTTTTGTTCATATTAATTATACATAAATATCATAATTTATACATAAATATAAGTAAAAGTTCAATTTATCCAAAAATAAGGTAACTTTATGTAAATATATGTACAAAATGTTTGTGATGCATGGCGTATCTAGGAAACAACCATGCATGGGGTAATTTTTCAAAGTATTGATTCAAAAAGTGTGAAAAAACTGCGAAAGGACTATAGCGACACAATTTGTTTGCAAGATGAATTATTATTTGATAGGTTTCTGCTGTGTGGTTTTGATATATCTTAAGTAATTGATTTTCACATAGAAATTAATAATAATAATAATTATTATTACACGAGTAGGTAACAAAGTAAAAATTTCACCATATTTCGTGTGCCGCCTTCACCCTGTTGTATGAATATCTCATTTCCAATTGCTTCATACGTAATTCATCAACAGCACAACGTCTACATGTTTCTGAAACAATCCTTGCAATTCATCTAAGCACAATGGCGGTACGGCTGAATGACATACAGAGTAAATCTCTACTGCAGCGCTTTGTCCGCTGAGCGTGTCCAATCTCGTCGCGTTTTTGGAGCTAGCTACGCGGTCCAACACAAGGCGTATCTGTAATCTCCCCCATTTTCCCGTGGCGCCATCGTGAGGCAATCTAAGTAACTAACAAAAGATAACCTTCACTCCTTCTCTTTATAGAAGAGTCAAACACATGCGCCACCAACAGCTAGCTGCAAATATGCGCCCCTTACCACACTGTGCCGAAGCCTGAACGCANGGGGGGGGGGGGGGGGGAAACCAAACACAGTGGCCAAAGAAAATTTCTAATACTGTTGACAATGCAGTCTTAGCAATAAAACTATTTTTGGAAAAAAAATTGTAAAGGCTAAATATTAAAAAGTAGTTGCACTGTTCCCTGAACTATTGTCCGAAATTAAAAAGTCACCCACTAAACTGTATCGGCGGATGATAAACTTCCTCTTTACGTAACCCACACATTAAGACTAGGTATTTCTCGCTACTAAGCGAAATAATCGCGTATGAAATATTTCTACTCTCCACATACACGCTAACAGTGTGGTGAAGAAAAAAACAACTGCAAAAAAATTTGAGCATATAAGAGCACTGACTCCGATGAAGCGAACTACTTCAAGGTCAACGTATTCATCTGATACACGATATGAAAATATTAAACTGGGACCATGGATATCGGTAACCTATAAGTGAGAGGCAATTAACAAATATTTTGCACCCCGTTATAGGCTGTTTACGGTACCTGAAGTGAGCACTTTCGAGGCCCTAGTTACTTTTTTTCAATTCAGTAATTTGTTATCCCTTAGCCACCTTTTTAAATAAATATTGTAATGTAAATAATAAAACACAGTGTGTAGATTCCACCGCTCTAGGAAGTTAACGTCTAACGCTAAAATAAAATATATTTATTGACTATTATTCCAGAGCGCTTTCTAAGTGCTCACTTTACCGTAGATGGCCTATAACAACATGTCCAGCGGCAAAAATTTTATCAGTATTTGTGGCAATTAAAATGGCGCAACTACGTAAATCGCTACATACACGTATTACTAAAATGTTCCATTTACCCCAGGGTCATATCTAACACTGGTAATCTTGTGGGCACGCGTTTCCTACGTGACCAGACGACCTAAAAACTAACTGTTGCGCAACAATTCTTTTTGTGATGGAATATACTTTTCTTTCGTTAAGACATCTATTTTGAAAGGCGATTGGAAATTCAATCGCATATTCTTGGTTTTTATACAAACGCAAAAAATTTCGCTAAAATTAGTACAAAAATTAAAGTACTCTACAACTAAGAACACGGTTTGAACAAGCGGCAGTACACAATTGTTGGCATAGGACTGAAATTACAGCACTTTATTGTATGACAGCTAGACTGACATCCACCTCTAGCACTCGCGCTGTATCTCACGTATATTCTCGATTCCTCGTCCGGAGCATAACGAGCACGGAACTCCTAAGTATAAATACACTCATTTGCAAAAAACATTGATCCCCCTGACGGTGTCATTGCAGGAGCACGTCCATCATCGACTCACGATGTAGGCAAAACGGTTCAAGTGGCGAGCAATGCACCGAGACGTCCAACCTGCCTCTCTGAGGCCTAAGATACGACCTCTCTCAACCTCACCAAGCTGGGCAAAGGTTTGTAGAATGCGTCGTCGGGGCATGCTGCGTGTTCACTGAATACTGCTACTAAGGTCTTATTCAGCGTCTTCCAGCAGCGTCGGGGCGCCAATCCACGGACCTATTGACTGTGGTAGTAAAATGACTGAAGGAATAAAAAATGATGTTAACTGAATGAAAATATACAATGAATCGCCATTCACCACCGATAAATTCAGACCGACAACTATACTATGAAAAGCCTTTCAGGAGCTTTCCGCCGACGAGATATCCCTGAGAAAATAATAATCACTATATTTGCAGTTTTTTCGCCGTTTTGATGGAAAAAATAAGGACGAGAAAAAAAATGTTATCGGTTACGTACTCCCAAACGTCACACAAAATATCGATATTTATCTATAATATCTGTAGGCACAACAAATTCGTGAGAGAACTGCAAACATTCCTCCCTCCCCACCCAGCCACTGCTAAGCCAGCGGCCCTAATTCCTTTGTTCTCGCTGATCCGTTTCACATTTCAACCAACAGTAACAGATGGTAAAAATTTCAGAACTTTTTATGCTGATAGCAGCTGAATTTATATATGTCTTTAGAGAGTTCGTTGCCGTTTACCAACAGTCCACACAAACAAATCCATCGTGAAATCCCATTACATGCAAAGTGGACAATTATTTGCACAACAAAACAGTAGTTCCATTTAGCGCAGGCATTTCTGGCGAGCTCGTAAACGAGTATGCGGCTAATTTTACGACGCTACGTTGCAGACTCCCACTTGGCAGTACGGCTACCATGCGCACTGCAACTGGCGACAAGGAGTCGCGCAGGGGTGTGGGGAGGACGCCAAATTATGTTGCAAAATGTTGGAAGCTTGCCGACTGCGGTCCGGGGATGCGTTCAGCTCGTCCCACACCCCTCCCGACATCCCCAGGGAACTGCTCAACAAAATAGTATGTGGGTCAAGGCAACCAGACAGCTTGTCGGGAACGTTGTTTTACGCTACGGAAAACATCTCCCGTGTAGACTACGAGGGTTGCTTTGCACCGCTCGACACTGTAAGCAGCTGAAATAGCGTTTCAGATCACTGCTCAAACAGAGGTTTACTAACGTAACTTACTCCAGCTTAAAATCAAGCGTTAATCACACTAATTCACCCCTGGGCACGCATGCTATTCCTAGCAACCTCGCCCAGTACTTATCAATCCAAAGTGGTCTACTTATTAAAGGAGATGAAAAAGTTAAATGCAAACTTTTTTATAGTTTTAGCCCGTAGTTGGTGCAGTAGTCAGATTAATCGCTTCTCATCAAGGCAAACCGGGTTTGGTTTCTGGCGGGGAACCCACATTTGCACATGTGCGAAACGTGGCGGACGTTGCCTTTAGCAGGCGGATTTACTCGCGGCACTACAGTTTCTCCCGCCCTTGCATTCCACCGCTGCTCCATATTCATCTCATTCCACGCTCACAGACGCTCAAGATCTCGCTGTTAAGTGCCGACCAAACCTCTCAACTTCAGCTTCGCTTTTCACCCAGTCAGCTGATATTATACTCGAACATGATTCGCAGCCTAGCATTAACCACTGTAGATTACGCTGTTGTATTTTGCTGCAAAACCTAAATACAGACTCACCATTCCCACGTGTGTATTTCGTACAGAGGAGTTGCTTCCAGCCACTGAGCAAAAAGGATACACTTACCCCGGTCCAAAAAAACCGGGATACTTTTCTCTCTCCCTATCTATCTATCTCTCTGCATATATATATATATATATCACTCACAGAGTCAGTATGGTCATTTAAATAATTATAATAAATTATATGCAGAAACTTGAATTAATACATGTTAACGTAAATAAGTAACTGTTTTAATTATTCATTATAATCTAAAATTCCGGCAGAGCTGGCAGCATTTCAATTGGCTGGGAGGTTCAAGTATTTACTAAAGCTTGGCTATCTTATAAAAGTTTTCAGTTGCAGTATGCTGGCAACCTAACGAGGAAATGCACCGTGTCAAGAAGCTACTTTGCAATTTTGCAACGAGAGGGCGTGTGGAATATTTTTAATGCACAAATGTATCCAAAGAAATAAGTTGCATGCACATGAACTGTTTTATAGAAAGGCGCCACCCCGAGCGCTCACAACTATGCTAGTGTGGTCAAGGTGGCTCTTTCGCGTGTGAGTAATAAGCTGCTTGTGTTTTTTGGTTCGAAGATACAAAGTCCAAAGGAAATGTTGCATTCGTCACAAGGAACAACTCAACAGGCCTACAATTTATCGTAGCACAGGTATTTTGTTGAAGCTGGATGTTCTGTGTGCAGTACCAAGAGAGCCGGCAGGCCACGTATTTATGAAGATGCCGCGGAACAAAGGCGAGCTTAGTTCGAAGTTCATGCAAGTCAACGATACGTGTAAACTCGGGAATGTGAGATTTCACATATATGACGGTGTGGTATTAGCGTACAAATTATCGATGAAACAAACCATCTGGGACGGTGATACAGTGGCTCGTACGGAATTTTGTACTGAAATGTTGCGGCGTTTCAAAGACAACGAAGGATTTCTCGACTCAGTAGTCAGTGACGAAAACATTTTCATCATTGGTAACGTCTACACTCAAAATTAAGGATTTTGAGGATTTAGGGTAGTGAAAATCGTCGTGGCACCCTAGAGACTGTATGTGACAGTCAGTGAGTTGATGTGTTTTACGTATTCAACAGCGTCTTCCCTCATCCTCCTACGTGGGCGTGATCATTACAGCCTACCGGAAAAGTGTATATCGATGCTTTAACAGTTCCTCACTCCTTGTCTTGATTGGGGCCGCGGTGGCTGAGCGGTTAGCCTGCTCGCCTCTCACCAAAACGAACCGGGCTCAATCCCCGGCCGGGTCACTCCCGGACTTTCGCATGTGGGAATCGCACCGGACAATGCCGCTGGTCGGCGATTTTTCTCGGGAATCTCCCGTTTCCCCCGTCGTTTCCCTTCATTCCGGCGCCGCTCCATACACATCTCAATCAACCTCATCGGCTCTCAAGACCTCTCTGTTAAGAGCCGCCCAAATTTCTTCACTCACTCATCTTGATTAAGATGACCAGGAAGAGGATGTATCCTTTTACTACTTCTAAAAAGTGCTCAAGTACTTCTTAACAAATACCCCTGATAGAGAGTTTGCAGGTGTCAGATACGTGGAAAGAGCAGCCGATCAGTTTACCGATCTGAAGAACTGTTGTTGAACCTCTTTCCCCGTATCTAACACCTTCAGACTCTCTATCAGGGGTATTTGTTAAAGATCGCGTGTACCACTCTCACCTGAAAACGTGGTCTAACATGAATCACCACCCTAGTTGCCGGAGTGATGCCACTGATGCTACATCGCATGTGACAAGAGATTAACAGATGTTATGTCTGCCGCACAAGAAATGAGTCTCACTGAACCATAAAAATACAGTAGATACGAAACTAGGTGTTTTGCTACATTTATATTTTTAGTTTTACATAATCTTTTTCTGAGAATAAGAACCGATGTATTATATTCGGTGATATGTTGTACAATTGTGTAGGTACAAAATATGCTGACGGCTACGGGACCTTGTGGTCAGAGTTTCACCAGAACAGTTGTTCACCGACTATGTTTAAATATCGTATTTACTTGAAAGTAACCATCATGAGAGAAAGCCTCAAAACCCCCTTACCCTTAGCAATCAAGGCACCCGAGAACTTCTATTGTTCACAATACTATTTGTGGCCAATCATTTGTTGGCAAAATGATGTACGAGATAAACATGGGAAAGCGCTGTTTCATGTGTGTAAACTGTGAAGAAATTTAACCTTTTTGTCACTACTTGTGGGAATGCTACAAAAACCGTAACACTTACTTTGAAAGTTTATTTAACTTCCTCTCTGCAAGTAATTNCACTACTTGTGGGAATGCTACAAAAACCGTAACACTTACTTTGAAAGTTTATTTAACTTCCTCTCTGCAAGTAATTAATGTGAAGAAAATGTTATCCATAACGAATTATTTATAAAGACAATATATTAATGTATTATTTCCCACCAGGAATTTTGCACTCTTGCGGCCTTCAACATTACGCATACAAAACCAGATTCACTCGTATGCCGAAAACGCAAAACAGATAAAGATTAGAGCCGAAAAGCTACTCTGGACGCACGAAGATGGTCGCAAGCATAAATTTTACACCACGAGTTACAGGGATTATTAACGTATTATAAAATATAACCGACTACTGATTTTATTCTACAGACAACATTTATACAACGGTCGATTTGAAACGTAGCACGAAGAGAAAAAAGTCAATATATAAAACGGAAATAATACAAATTTTAATTTTATTTGAAGAAACACACATGCTACCTTCGATTCATATAGTGTTATTTTAAACAATGGCTTTGTCCGACTTGTTTGATACAGTAACCAGCAACTACTTCGGAAGTGTAGTATAAACTCTAGAACGAAGTTAATGTGCTTCGTAAGCAGAACTATTGTTCAAATATGAACAGTCACGAGCTCTGTCCACTCGGTAATCTCGGCATGGTCAATGTAAGCGTGAATCAGGCATAAAATATTTTCACAGTACACTAATGTCGAAGCAATAACAGGCAGTGGCCCTGCTTTGCTGCCAGTCGAGCGCCATCAGAGGCGTGCCCAGCTCTAGAAAGACAGTGGAGCCTTTCAGGAGCAATGCGAGCCGACAAGCACACTGGATGTTGGCACGCTATTCGCGCGTTATCTAGTCGTCACCTCGTAAACTGTTCAGCCTCACTCGAGTGCAGTATACACGTAACAGCGTAGCTATTTCGGAACAACCTTCGACACGCGTCAACAGATCATCTCGGGGCACGCGACGACAAATTTCACAGCTTCCTGTGTGTGGCACGCTTCACAACTGCCTCTTCAGCAAATTTATGGAGACATGTGTGGGTAAAAAAAGTCGCGGTTAAATGTCTATCAACGGCATTTTCCACGAAATATAACTTACTGCACCAGAAAAATTTTAAAGGCTTAAAATTTTAATTGTCCATACTAACTTTTTCTGTAGTTGTTACTTGCGATGACTCTTCTCGTTGTGGTAATCAGCTCACACCCCGCCATCAGCGATAATCTCTATTAATTATTGCAATGTCTTTTTTTTTTCCAGAAATGTTATGCCTCGGCTAGCTCTTTATCCACTCTAACAGTCAATAAATAGGTATACGCTGTTCACGGTAAAGTGGGCACTTTTGAGACCCTTGTTACCTACATTAATTCAGCCATTTTTTAATCGTTTAACTTTTTAAATAAATATTGTAATGTAAGTAATAAAACACTGTGTGTAGATTCCACTGCACTCAGAAGTTAACATCTAAAGCTAAAATAAAAAGTATATATGGACTATTATTCCAAATGAGAGGGCTTTCAAAAGTGCTCACTTGACCGTGAATAGCCTATAATAGTTTTATTTGTTCCATATTGCCTCGTGCTAGCAAACCCACGCAATACGGCCAGGTATGCTTGTTTATAAAATGTCAAATAAGAATTTGCAAATTGCCTACGACCGCGGCCCGCGATAACCACTCGCTTCTCGGTGATGTACCTACCGCACCGCCATACACAGTATCGTCGCGACGAATATTTAATTGACTTGGCGTGTAGCAATGACCGTGGTTACGTTAACTCCCTCGCTCCTCGGGGAAGCCTAAACCAGCATTTAACGTTTCTATTACCCGAGTGCCCCGTATGCTGCCGGCCAAAACCTCTGACCCTCTATTTGAAGCGGGTAGATCGCCTCACCCCGTCTAGGACCGGGCGATGCTCCACGCCATATGGCACTTAAGTTGGGCTCACAACCACCCGTCGCATCCGTCAGTCGCCCGTCCGTCAGTCTGTCATCCATCTGTGTTTTCGTCTGTCAGTTGAAAACGATTCACAACAATCCGTCGGCCGTCAATCCTTCTGTGCGGCATTTCAGTGTGACAACTTAACATCGCGATTTTGCTTTCGTTGGAGGTATATTTTGGTTGGAAATACATTTTCAAGAGAAAAACATTTTAGGGAAATATTTTTTACGTAATAAAATTATATACAATTTTTTTACATTTAACATTTTTGAATTTGCCACCAAATATAAAAAAACCGATCCACCCCATTGCATTTTCTAAATAATGTCGCCAGAAGGTGGTGGCTCATCCGTCCGTCCGTCGAAAGTTAAAGTTTGGAAAATGTTTTAAGGATGGACGGATATATAAAACGGTGCCCTGCGATTGGTTGAAGATCGGGTACCACCGGACGGACGAGCTACTGACGGATGCGACAGATGGCTGTGAGTCCAACTTTACTTGTTCCTTACCTCGGGAATGTTGCATGGGCCCCCCCCAATACTCAATATGTATTTATTATCATCCAATTGCATTTACAATAAAAATGTTATAAATTCCATTAAACCAATGCACTTTACTCGTTACTTTTCCTTAGATCTAATACAAAAAACGCGGCACACGGCCGTGAGCCTAAGGAAGGGCGAAGGGATGAAATCCTCCCTCGCTGCCTGGACTACACGTGAACCGGAAATTTCTGGTCGCTCCCTTCAGAGTTACAAGTTATTCTATACATGGCAGAATCTTATAATTAAAACCATTGATACAATGTGAAAAATAACGCAATATTCCGACAGAGACGAGATGGCAGTACAAATGATACCAAACAACAAGCACTCAAAATGAGCGTTAAGTTACCTGTCACACATTAACCAAGTATAATAGTAAGGCCATCACACACTATCGTGATGACGGTTATGAATGTTACATTAAACCGTAATGTCTCTTACTGAATCAATATAACGCTAGCTAACATTATTAAACTACGGCAATTTCCAAATGCNCAATGTGAAAAATAACGCAATATTCCGACAGAGACGAGATGGCAGTACAAATGATACCAAACAACAAGCACTCAAGATGAGCGTTAAGTTACCTGTCATACATTAACCAAGTATAATAGTAAGGCCATCACACACTATCGTGATGACGGTTATGAATGTTTCATTAAACCGTAATGTCTCTTACTGAATCAATATAACGCTAGCTAACATTATTAAACTACGGCAATTTCCAAATGCNCATTAAACCGTAATGTCTCTTACTGAATCAATATAACGCTAGCTAACATTATTAAACTACGGCAATTTCCAAATGCAATAACTGGCAACGTATGAATTAACATGTTTCTTTTGGAAACATAAATAGGCCATAATGCACGGTTTTGTTACACGAATAAATTTTTGACGTGAGTTTAAGTTTATTGATTATTCCTATAGTAAAATATAAATTGTCAGATGTATTATTTAATTATCGCTTTAAATCGTCCCAAATTTTATGTCGGGAGGTTAAGGACCAACTTACATTCTACACTTGGTTCAACATACTTCTAAAAATGCACACACCGCTTCTCCCAGGATTCTAACCCGCAACCTCACGACCCGAAGATAACGTCTTGGCGACATCAATCACGCAGGTTGCCGCCAAATTTTACACTACCGAACGAAAAGTATCTCTTGTAACAAATAACTTTGCGTAAGCGCGCGCGCTCTTTCGGTTTACCTTCGTGTGCATACCATACCTACATTCGCTTCTGACCTCGACGTCTCCTTCACATGTGACCTTCCACCTTATTTACTCAACAATAACAAAAAGCAACACACTGCACACCACTAATAGTCGTGATTTTTACAGGAATACGAACATAAACACAGAACAGTCGATGCACAAACTACCACAGAAGTTCATCACCAAACACTGCAAAACAAAGCATTGCCCTAGCAGTTTCTATATTAGCGATATTATTTTAATACGACAGTTCTGTAGTGCTCAAAACTTTTAAGAAATAAGTCACATTAGCAATTAACGTATACAATTACCAAGGATATCGCAATTACGATGGATCATATGGCAATTAACAACAGCGTAGAAGCAGACGGGCGTTAGCGTGAGGCTGGCTTAAGCCCGTAGTCTCACATTCCTCGCATACCACGAGGTGCGAGTGCTGCGATAAGACCTGCCGCCAGGGTGTCCGGTTGTTGATGGGAGGAAAGCCGATACGGCAGCAAGAGCTACGGGGCGTAAGGCGATATAACCAGCCAGCCCTCTACCTCACTCCCTCAGCCGTCGGGGTCGCGGAGTTACACTATAGCCATGTGAACTTTTGTGCTGGGGCAGTGGGCGTGACGCGCCCGCCTCCATCACGCGAGACACCCGCCGTCCTCCGACACGCGCCACGACAGTCATAACAGTCACCTGCTGACACTTGCTGANTCCATCACGCGAGACACCCGCCGTCCTCCGACACGCGCCACGACAGTCATAACAGTCACCTGCTGACACTTGCTGGCGTAGCGCACACAAATTATTTTATACTTTCGCCAAACGCTTTAATTTGCAGACGCTTAAGTGATATTGTGTCGTAGTCTATTCGCGGTTTCCTCACACTTTTAAAATCAAACCTTTGAAAGAAAAAAAAAATGTTGTATGACGTGTTTGGTCGTTTCCTTAATATATCGCGTANCTTGTATGACGTGTTTGGTCGTTTCCTTAATATATCACGTATTACAAAAGTTTTACACTTCTGTCAACACAAAAGTTCCTTATTTTTTGTTGAATTGAATTGAATTATATTTTATGTATAAATTGAAATATTTAATTTGTAACTAATATTAATAAAAACAGAGACAATAGGTGTGTTGNTTAAGTGATATTGTGTCGTAGTCTATTCGCGGTTTCCTCACACTTTTAAAATCAAACCTTTGAAAGAAAAAAAAAATGTTGTATGACGTGTTTGGTCGTTTCCTTAATATATCGCGTATTACAAAAGTTTTACACTTCTGTCAACACAAAAGTTCCTTGTTTTTTGTTGAATTGAATTTAATTATATTTTATGTATAAATTGAAATATTTAATTTGTAACTAATATTAATAAAAACAGAGAAAATAGGTGTGTTGNAATTATATTTTATGTATAAATTGAAATATTTAATTTGTAACTAATATTAATAAAAACAGAGAAAATAGGTGTGTTGGTAATGCCTAGTAAAAAATAGTTCTTATGAAAAATATAATTACACTGACTGAGCACGGATGCGGTGCGTTGGTCTTCTGGTGTAATGTTCTCAACTTCGTTTGTACGAGGCGGAGGAATATCCTGGAAATAGAACTTTGGCAGGGCTTCAGAAAGTTGGAAGTAACCGTGAATGGAGTATAGGCAACCATCACTTGTTTTCCACGTGTGCGCGCGCGTGCGCGAGCGTGTGTGTGTGTGCGCGCGCGCGTGTGTGTGTGCCACTAATTTTGGAAGGAAAAACTACACAAAACTGTTAAATGCCCCAAACATGAAATATTACCAAATGTTAACAACACATGATTATATATAGTTTCCTGAATGTTTTTTTCAGTCAAGGGCGTAGTTTGTAGTATTTGAGCTTATACATGAAGGCGTATTTATACAGAAATTTGGTAACAATTCACGTCACTTTGAAAACATTTCACGCGACTTACAAATGTTTCTAAAGAAGTTTCTCATCATTTCACGGCTGCTCTAGTGTGCTGAGCAACGAAATAACTCAACATTATATATACTAATTACTAGCGTTTTGTGCCTGCGATGGGCGAAAATATAATGCATTCTCAGACTTTCCGGCGACTTGAACATAAGACGAGAGAAAACGCTTACCTTGACAGTATACGAGTGCAATTATTACTCCAACACAAAACAAATATATATTTTTTTCGAGGCCTCAGAAAATTATAAAATAAACAACCAATGTACACAAACTGTTACTATGCGCATATTAATTGCCAGGCATGCAAATCCCTTATCACATTATTTATCACTCGTATATTTGAGTAATAATTAACATAGTTGACTGGAATTTTCCTAGCAAAGAAGTTGTGCTTGAAAATATGGCATNTCGTATATTTGAGTAATAATTAACATAGTTGACTGGAATTTTCCTAGCAAAGAAGTTGTGCTTGAAAATATGGCACGTTTATATTTACACGCGGCAGAAATATACGAATTGGCTAAGAAATAACGTTGTGATTTCAAAAGTGCTCACATTACCGAGAATGGGTAATGTATTTTGCCCAGCCATACCTCCATTTGTTACGAAAGTTATTTGCGTTCCTGTACAATTCGCATCACTCAGCTGCAGTCCTTGTACTTCATACATGCCGTTGTTCCGNTCGTATATTTGAGTAATAATTAACATAGTTGACTGGAATTTTCCTAGCAAAGAAGTTGTGCTTGAAAATATGGCATGTTTATATTTACACGCGGCAGAAATATACGAATTGGCTAAGAAATAACGTTGTGATTTCAAAAGTGCTCACATTACCGAGAATGGGTAATGTATTTTGCCCAGCCATACCTCCATTTGTTCCGAAAGTTATTTGCGTTCCTGTACAATTCGCATCACTCAGCTGCAGTCCTTGTACTTCATACATGCCGTTGTTCCGGCAAGTAATATACTCAGATGTGCTAACAGGATAATGCTTATATATTCCTCCCACAGTGGCTCCGCATTAGAAACTCATTTTGACACAGACGACATGTATGTAGACGCTCGCCTAGTTCCGGCTGCCACAGGCACACTACCGCAGTGGACTGTCGGTCCCCTGGCCGACTGCCAAGTAGCGTCGTTTATCACACATGCTCGGAAGAAGAATGAAAAAGGGGGACGAGTGAATGTAGGTCCCCTTCCCCCTCTACAATCCTAAGTCCTGGGATCGATAACAGCTTCGAAAGAACTCCTCCCGTTCATGAAGAACTTGGAGAAGGAGAACGTTTCTCTATAACCATAAGCATCGTCCGAGATTTCTGTTCCGTAGAACTTCGTCGAAAAAGAAAGAGTAGAGAGGAGAGGAGATAGGTATGAATGCGAAGGAGTGAACAATAATATGTTTTGTTTATTTGGGTAGTAGTGACGATACGGTACAACACTAATGGAAATTCATGTATAGCCCTATTCTGACACAATAAGACCCGAGTAAGAACAGTTTTATGGTACGCTATACAAAAAGTGATGGAATGATACTAAACTACTGCACTCGGTTCCGTTTTACAAGGCCCACAATCGAATACCTTACAGACACATTGAAGTACTCGCACAGAGCGAGATACGTGAAAACCAGAAAAGAATAACTAAACAGAAGGGCAGGATATTTCGAAGTGTTCAGTCTAATACGAAGAAAATTAAATTAGGGATATACTTGTCTAATGCTAAAAACAAATAAAGGCGCTGTACTTTTCACTCAAAAATAATAATAGTAAAGCATATTTCGTGTTAACCCAAGTGCTTAAGATAATTGAATATCTTCACGATTCATCTCGAGCAAAACAACAATTTTTACAATCACAGCTTCGCACAAAAAGAAACCCTGCTGAATGCTTACTGGCATGAAAAAGATCGATTTTTCTTACAATGAAAGTTTTCAACGAATATTATTAGCTGGTGCTATGTGAATTCCGAACCTGAATTTGGCAAATACTTCCACACACTCTGAACTCGAATCGGTGATATCAGTTAGTGAAAGTCACAAAGAGTCAGTCGAGAGGCTATTACAAACTGGCGAACCAGTAAAATGAACGGGGAATCAGTGTGACGGTGTGGTATTCACTGCCATGCCTGCGGATAAGACGTAAGACGTGCTTTTATTTGATTCGTTCATTCGTGCTTTAAGATGGTGTCGGATATTTTGTACACACTGGATTACACGAAAAGAATTTTTGTCTATGTTAAACCGAATTTNTAAGTCCTGGGATCGATAACAGCTTCGAAAGAACTCCTCCCGTTCATGAAGAACTTGGAGAAGGAGAACGTTTCTGTATAACCATAAGCATCGTCCGAGATTTCTGTTCCGTAGAACTTCGTCGAAAAAGAAAGCGTAGAGAGGAGAGGGGATAGGTATGAATGCGAATGAGTGAACAATAATATGTTTTGTTTATTTGGGTAGTAGTGACGATACGGTACAACACTAATGGAAATTCATGTATAGCCCTATTCTGACACAATAAGACCCGAGTAAGAACAGTTTTATGGTACGCTATACAAAAAGTGATGGAATGATACTAAACTACTGCACTCGGTTCCGTTTTACAAGGCCCACAATCGAATACCTTACAGACACATTGAAGTACTCGCACAGAGCGAGATACGTGAAAACCAGAAAAGAATAACTAAACAGAAGGGCAGGATATTTCGAAGTGTTCAGTCTAATACGAAGAAAATTAAATTAGGGATATACTTGTCTAATGCTAAAAACAAATAAAGGCGCTGTACTTTTCACTCAAAAATAATAATAGTAAAGCATATTTCGTGTTAACCCAAGTGCTTAAGATAATTGAATATCTTCACGATTCATCTCGAGCAAAACAACAATTTTTACAATCACAGCTTCGCACAAAAAGAAACCCTGCTGAATGCTTACTGGCATGAAAAAGATCGATTTTTCTTACAATGAAAGTTTTCAACGAATATTATTAGCTGGTGCTATGTGAATTCCGAACCTGAATTTGGCAAATACTTCCACACACTCTGAACTCGAATCGGTGATATCAGTTAGTGAAAGTCACAAAGAGTCAATCGAGAGGCTATTACAAACTGGCGAACCAGTAAAATGAACGGGGAATCAGTGTGACGGTGTGGTATTCACTGCCATGCCTGCGGATAAGACGTAAGACGTGCTTTTATTTGATTCGTTCATTCGTGCTTTAAGATGGTGTCGGATATTTTGTACACACTGGATTACACGAAAAGAATTTTTGTCTATGTTAAACCGAATTTATTTTATAATTTGTAAATAATTGTGGAGGTGGCTGGGATTGTTCCACGGCCCAAAACACACAGTACATCACGCGTTCGCAAAGCGACCACTCTACTCATTAAGCGGCCCATACACGCACAATATTATAGNGTGAATGTACAGCAAAGTACTGTTGATTAACAGTTTCTCTTAGCATTAAGCGGCCTATACGCGTACAATATTATTTGCGCAATAATCGGGTTTGTGCAATAAAGTTGATCGTGTGTGGATGATATTGTAGGGTTGTACGATATATTGTGTAATATTAAAAACTTTAAATATTTATTGCGCAATATGGGAAATATTGTACCGTCTGTAGACAATACAGTGCAATACCGCGTCAGTTGCAATCAAGGCGTTGTGGAGAGCGTGTCGAAATGGCGAATAAAACAGAAGAGAAAAGTTTCATTTTGGACTTTATCGAGGTGTACCATTCTCTGCCGGCTCTGTGGGACGTTATTAACAGTATGGCGTGCTACTCGAGAAATACCGCGAACATTTCCGAAACGCCAACAGGCAAGAGGTGATCAAAAAAATAAATTCTTTACGGACAAACTTCCGGAAAGAACTGAATCGGATTCGTGAGGCAGAAAGAAGTGGTGCGGGCGCAGAGGTTGTCGAACCGTCACTGTGGTACTTCCAAGAAATGAAGTTTCTTATGTCACTAGAAACACCAACTACTTCGACGAGTGCAATGGAGACAGTTGAGGACTCGGTTGAGAAGAGAAACTAGGATGGTGATATAAATGATACGCCCACTCTTCCGGACGGCAGAGTAAGTAACTACTGTTTTATTCTATTATTTTTATTTATTTTTTTTTATTTATCAGTACAACATTTGGTTGGCATAGGTGGTTGTGATTACATTATGAAACAGCCTTCAATTGCCATGGAACCTGGCCTTCATTATTAAAGAAATTACAGTAACTATATCTAATATTCTTAGCGCGTTTATGTGCATTTGTGGAGGTACTTGCTTGAAGAGGTGCTATGTCATTGCTAATCACGTCTCTCCATGTTCCTTGCGTTGGAAGGCCGGCGTGCAAGAACTCCTATTAATGTAAGTTCCTAGCTGGCGTTTTCGTAAATAGTTGTGTAAATAACAACTTGCCAAGACAATCGTTTGCGCCTTTTCTGGAGACAACGCAATAGGTTTCTGAAGCACACCAAATCTGCTTACCAAAATGCGGGAGGCATTTTCCACTACACGACGTGCGCGACTTAATCGATAATTGAAAATTTTTTTCTCCACACTTAATCCTGCTTGGGCATACGGTTTCATTAAGTTGACCAAAAGTGCAAAAGCGTCATCGCCCAAGAAAACAAATGGCAACTGTTCCTGACTATTCGGCAATTGTGCATGTTCTGGGAGTTGAACTGAATGATTTGAAAGTGCTCTCCCAAACTCAGTGTAACTGAATACACCACACCGCCTTCCGATATTCGCCCATTAATTCCCGCATCAACCATAAGGAGCTCATAATTTGCGTTCACTACTGCCATCATTACAATACTGAAGAATTTTTTGTAGTTGTAGTAATGTGAACCTGCATGAGGGGTTTTTTTTTTTATTGCAACATGTTTGCCATCAACTACTCCCAAACAGTTCGGGAAATTCCACAGATCATAGAATTCTTGCGCAATTTTTTTCCATTCATCTTCTGACGTTGGTACCTGCAATGAAAAACGAAATTATTCTCAGGGCACCGGATTACTCCTGTACTGTTTGTTGTATTTTGCAGGCTCAACATGGACCTCCCAAACAACGCAGGCTCCTTTTTTGCAAATTTTCAATAATATGAAGTTATTCTCCATTTTCTTTAAGCCACTGTTTAATAGTTTCTCTTTTTCATTGTTTTTTTTAATAGTGTTTAATTTTTTTATTATTTTTACTTTTTAATTTTTTTAATAGTTTTTCTTTTTCCAAGTTCTTTCCTTCAAGTATATTATATTTATGCAACAATTTAAGTAACTATTTTAGTATTATATGTCAAATAAACTGTTGAAGATGAAACGTGTTTACCTTAATGTATTCCTTGAGGCTGCAGATCAGAGGAGTTCATCAAATAATTCAGCATTCATGCGTAGAAAGTTTCGCAAATCATTTNTTCGTAAATAGTTGTGTAAATAACAACTTGCCAAGACAATCGTTTGCGCCTTTTCTGGAGACAATGCAATAGGTTCCTGAAGCACACCAAATCTGCTTACCAAAATGCGGAAGGCATTTTCCACTACACGACGTGCGCGACTTAATCGATAATTGAAAATTTTTTTCTCCACACTTAATCCTGCTTGGGCATACGGTTTCATTAAGTTGACCAACAGTGCAAAAGCGTCATCGCCCAAGAAAACAAATGGCAACTGTTCCTGACTATTCGGCAATTGTGCATGTTCTGGGANAGTGCAAAAGCGTCATCGCCCAAGAAAACAAATGGCAACTGTTCCTGACTATTCGGCAATTGTGCATGTTCTGGGAGTTGAACTGAATGATTTGAAAGTGCTCTCCCAAACTCAGTGTAACTGAATACACCACACCGCCTTCCGATATTCGCCCATTAATTCCCGCATCAACCATAAGGAGCTCATAATTTGCGTTCACTACTGCCATCATTACAATACTGAAGAATTTTTTGTAGTTGTAGTAATGTGAACCTGCATGAGGGGTTTTTTTTTTTATTGCAACATGTTTGCCATCAACTACTCCCAAACAGTTCGGGAAATTCCACAGATCATAGAATTCTTGCGCAATTTTTTTCCATTCATCTTCTGACGTTGGTACCTGCAATGAAAAACGAAATTATTCTCAGGGCACCGGATTACTCCTGTACTGTTTGTTGTATTTTGCAGGCTCAACATGGACCTCCCAAACAACGCAGGCTCCTTTTTTGCAAATTTTCAATAATATGAAGTTATTCTCCATTTTCTTTAAGCCACTGTTTAATAGTTTCTCTTTTTCATTGTTTTTTTTAATAGTGTTTAATTTTTTTATTATTTTTACTTTTTAATTTTTTTTATAGTTTTTAATAGTTTTTCTTTTTCCAAGTTCTTTCCTTCAAGTATATTATATTTATGCAACAATTTAAGTAACTGTTTTAGTATTATATGTCAAATAAACTGTTGAAGATGAAACGTGTTTACCTTAATGCATTCCTTGAGGCTGCAGATCAGAGGAGTTCATCAAATAATTCAGCATTCATGCGTAGAAAGTTTCGCAAATCATTTNATTCCTTGAGGCTGCAGATCAGAGGAGTTCATCAAATAATTCAGCATTCATGCGTAGAAAGTTTCGCAAATCATTTGACTCATATGTTCTCAGTTAATTGAGTAATTTTTCATGAGTGTACCTTTCTCTCTTTTGAAACCACTGCTTCGCCCACTTCCGACCTTTCCGTTTTTTTTTCTCTCCCGCTTTTACCCACAGCAATCAAAATGCAACAAAGTTCGGTATCACTCAACATTTTCATGTCACAAATACCCATCAACTGAATTTAATTCGCAATAATATTGTACGTCTATGCCCGCTTTGCACAATGTATTGCACAACTCTTCAGTATTATCTCCACACGCTTCAATTTTATGGCACAAACCCGCTTATTGTGCAATAAGATTGTACGTCTATGGGGTACTTCAATTTTTTGTGCAATACATTTGCACAATAATATTGTACGTGTATAGGCCGCTTTACTCTGGGCGCCCACTTAACGACCCATAAAAAAAATACAATGTCAAATGAACAGTAATCGTTTCGCCATGTAAAAATATATTTAATGATCTTAAAATACTGTAAATGCGTTTTTATCTGACGTACACGATGACCATGAACCGTGCCATAAAGAATATCTACTTTCATTCTNTCTGACGTACACGATGACCATGAACCGTGCCATAAAGAATATCTACTTTCATTCTGATACGTACACGCTCGTTATGAACACGTTTTAAAGCGTGAACCGAGCCTAAAGGTGGATTCGCACGTTTACAGAAAACACCCGAGCAGACAGAGCAGATTTCTTCCCACTTCGGCTTATCCACGTTGTCTGCGTTGAAAAAGTCGGGCCGATCTCAACTTTACGGCGCACAGACCACGCAGACAACGCCGATATTACCCACAGTTCAGTGCTTGGTGGCCAAGGCGAGCAGGACGGCTACAATCAAAGATTTGGATTTTTCCTACACGACACCTACGCAGTGACCACAAATCGTGCCTTAAAGAATAGTGGTGCATATACAAAATTACTAAATAATAAGTATCAGCAAAAAAAATGTATAACTTGATGCTGCTGTTATAGATATTGCAAAAGTTGAGAAATTATATTAAACTTAGAGAATTTTTTTTTTCTGATACATGCACGTTTTTTATCGTGAATAACATGAAATAAAGAGATGATCTTTTGTATGACATCGATGGAAACGATTTCGTGGTCACTTATTCTAATTTTAAAGGGCTAACATTTATATTTAATGCAAAGATTTGATATCATTTTTAGTAATATAGTTGTATGTGTTTGATATAATTATTGTTAAAACTGTGAAAGCTATACATTTAATTTGGACAAACGGTAAGACTTTCCATATTTTATAGTTAAATGTGTACGTTTCAAATAAATAAAATTTATATATGAAAAAATTTATCTATATACATCATTTTTCGCTAAGAATCAAAAGTTTCGTTCGAAAAACTGTCACAGCAATTCAAAATCAATTCTATCTTTAGAATAAGAGTTCTGTAAATACATTCTAAGGGTTGCAATGTGTATATTTATGCCCACATACGCAATGGACAATCTTAATCTAATGCATGCCTTGCACGGCTTTTGTAGAAGCCTCCACTAGTTGGCAATTGATGGGAGGTATTATGGGATACGCGATAAAAGCGTACGTGAGATAACGCGAAACGTTAGAATTACTACCACCAAAATCCGCTCTTTCTGGTCGGCGTGCACAAACAGTTTTGCAGAGGGCTGACGAAGTGCAGCTGGGAGATAGAGTTGNCCCTCCCGCGGGCCTGCTCTGTTGGGCGAGCGCGCGGGACCAGCAGACGGGAGCCGGAGCTGGCGCGCTGCCTCGCGCGTGTGGCATGCCGGGCGGAAACTCGCCGTAGGCCCATCCCAAATTAACCCGGCCCGTTTCGGGGGACAGCCTGTTCGCCGTCACCCGCAGAGACGCAAGGCCACTGCGCGGCCTGCAGTCCTCCTCCAGCACGCTGCCGGAACGAAGCCCGGGCCGTGTCGCAACACTCGACACATACTTCCGCAAGGCAACTTCTAAACAACGATCCCGGGCGGTGGTTCACTTTGAAGCGAATACGTCTTTAAAATCAGATCAACACATGGGGTATCAGGACGGAAACGACGATGTAACGTTTGCAGGATCATCCATTCAGACACTGTAACTCCGTGACTATCTAACATTATTGAAGTAAACGTGGTCTCGTTCGATCTGGTATAGAACTACGATGCGAGCATGACCTTGAGTTGGCACCGTGCATGCGCGAGGCGATGGTGTTGGTCCGCGGCGACTGGTGGGAAGTTTGGGAGTGGGCAAACATTTTCGGGCAGTGTGTCTCGAGACTCCGATGTGCTAGCGCGCTGATTCTAATGCCTAACGAGACATCGTCTGGATATATTGATTTGAGCCATGAAAGCCAAGTATCTCACGTGTTTCGAGTTCTCGGACGCGCAAAATACCTGCCGACTAGTTTGGCGACTCTTCGTCCTCGCGAAACAAAACCTTCCGCGTGTCGCTTCTTGTAGACGCGGTGCCGCCCAATCTACACGTCCCGCTCCAATTAATTCGCTGGCCGCGGACTCTTTCCACTCCTCCGCCTTGCAGTCGCTCGCCGTATCGTGCACTAACTTCCGCTTCATTGTACTTGCAGCTCAAGAGGAACGTGAGAGAAGCCTTCTGGTGCGGATCGTGCGTGTGCGGCTTTCTAGAGCTGCCCATACGCTTCAGATACGACAGACGTTACACACTCATTTGCAAAACAAAACAGATCACCCTGACGGTGCCATCGCAGGGGTATGTAAGTGGGTACAGGCACAGAACATGGTAGTATGTATACAGAAAACATCAAAATATTGTACCACAACAAGCGTATATTGCAGGGGACCAGCACTTGCAGGGCGCACTTAATGTGGTGTTGGAACACCCGTAGTACGGAGACAGGAGGCGATACGGCTGGGCATGGAGGCATACGGACATAAAGATGCCAGATGTTCTCCTTAGGAAGATTCTGCGACAGCTGGCGCAACTGACCTTCCAAATTCGCCAAAGTTGCCGCTGGCCAATGTTGCCATCCAATCTGGTCCCAAAAGTTATTGATGGGCGAGAGATCTGTGGACATTGCTGACCAAGGCATGTAGACATCACGAAGGCAGGCCAGAGATACCCGTGCTGCGTGAGGGCGGACATTATCCTGCTGGGAAATAGGGTTATCAAATTACACCAAGGAAGGGAGCGCATATCGTTGCAGAATTTCCTGGACGTATCGCCAACGCCGTCAGGGTCCCTTCGATCACCACCAAAGGGTTACAGGAATTGTAGGAAACTGCATCTTCACACCATGACACCTCTCGTTGGGGCGGTGTACCACTCTAAAGTGAAGCGTGGATCACGGTGCTGGCCAGGACGTCTCCAGACTATTCGGCGGTTGTCTGTATCCAGACAGAACCGCGATTCGTTGCTGAACACCACTCTTCACCAATTCGCAAGCTGCCATGCTGCCCGTTCCCGGCAGAACGTCACATGTGCTCGGCGATGCTCGGGTCGTAATGGTAGACGTCGTAAGGGACGCCGCGACGACAGATCCCGCTCTGCTAGCCGCCTGGATATGGTACTGATGAACATAGGCGTATCCCCAGCTGCCGTGACATCCGTGGATGGTGCGCAGCGACGCCCGTCCCATTTGCGCGAGGTCACGTCACTGTCGCACTCCCAGTTCATCTCCCAACACGTATTTTTCACACTACAAGGTTAATTGAGCACTTATAAAATCAACCTTTAAAAAATGTCACTGCCCCTACCTGCATATGTTTTAACGGGAACACTGACTGGCATGCGCCCAGTAAAGTTGGTAAAGTCATGGGGAAAATAGTTCTATGTATTAACGTTGAATTACAACTGTGATTACTGAATTTATTTCTATTGCCTTTTTTTGTGCCTATAAGTTTAAGGATTAGCAAAATTGTAAAATATTTCACTTTTCGAATACTTTCATATAGTTAAGCTTGGCCGATGCATGAATAATGTAACCAGGCCCATGGCAATAGTAATTTTACACATGGCGGGAAACTAGACATGTTCATACAAATAGATCTTAAACAGAGCTTTCAAAAGTGCTCGGTTTACCGTGAACAACCCATAGTCAGGAACGTCCCTCAAGTAGATAGCTAGCTGCACATGTTATATTTGATGCGGCAGGTACATGTACGCCAAGGCCTATATCACACTTCGACCCCTATGGTTGATGGGCCACGATATGGCCGATCAATGCAGTGCTCTCATAATAACTCAATAATTCATTATTCATAGATGCCAAAATATATGTAATCTCCCGCACTTTTGAGCACCTACCACCTCATTCGGCGATGAACACACGTGGTCGGTCCGGAGTGAAGTCTATCCTCGTGTGTGTCTCGGACAGCAACGGNCGGTCCGGAGTGAAGTCTATCCTCGTGTGTGTCACGGACAGCAACGGAAATGTGTCATGAGCCTCTGTCTGACGTCGGTCAAGAACACACTTAAGTTTTCCTCCGACATGAGAGGTCTACATATAGCTAGAATCTTAATCTTTTGTATTTACCCTTCACGCGGGAACAAGAGGATTTCAATTCCCTGTAGAGATCATATCCATTAAAAATCAACTTATNGGAAATGTGTCATGAGCCTCTGTCTGACGTCGGTCAAGAACACACTTAAGTTTTCCTCCGACATGAGAGGTCTACACATATAGCTAGAATCTTAATCTTTTGTATTTACCCTTCACGCGGGAACAAGAGGATTTCAATTCCCTGTAGAGATCATATCCATTAAAAATCAACTTTTTCTCTTTTTACTTCTAAAATACGATGACTTCACCATAAGCTGTATGGAAGGTGGTCTTCCTACACGATGAACCGGNTTCTCTTTTTACTTCTAAAATACGATGACTTCACCATAAGCTGTATGGAAGGTGGTCTTCCTACACGATGAACCGGTAAATTATTCCTCTTCTGAGGGTGCACTATGAATTTCCGATAGACAGGGAAAACTTCAGGGCGTGGAAGCAAAGACCGTGCTACGAAAATGTACTTCTTTACGCAATAAATATTCGGTAGCAACAATATCAAGGTGGTGATGTCCATTTTTCATGCCCGCAGTGGTTCGTTTGGAGACGAGTCTGGCAAATTGAATTCCGGCGAAGCAGCAGGAAGAATGAGTGTCATCTGTTTGAGCAAAGGGAGATTGTTTGAAGAGTATAAGAGTAGTGGGGGTTGGGGGGATGCGGAAACGCCGAGGGAGAAGAACAAAAGGACATAGCAGGCAGCCGAGTAGTTGACGAATGGGTGTATCACGGAACAGGGGGAGATGACTACAGGATTAGTCACGGTTGATACACGCTACCCACGCGCATCATGACTTCCACTACACCAGTCACAAAAGAGGAGAGGCATACGATAAGACCCTGTTAAAATAGCAAGAGTATGCAAAATGAAATACCTAACATCATGTTCTCCCCGTTGCCACAACTGTTAAGCCATTACACAAGTTGACTGAAAAAAAAAAAATCTGGTAGACCCTAGAGTAGACCCTCTTCGGACGAAACAAAAAGACACCACGGAAATACAGGTACAAGTTACGAAAAACATATACTCTTCACGCTGACTGCAAACTCATATCGTCCATCCATGCAGTCATGTCCATAATCCAGATCGTGACAGCTGCAGGTCAGATAGCGAGTGCACAAACCCAGGTTCGAAGAGGCAGGGTTGGAGCTTGTAAGTGCGAACCTGGGAACTGTCACGTGACATGCCATGCATACTGCAAGCTAACTAAGATTCTCAATGAATGTTCAGGGTGGAGTTGCCAATGAAAACATAATCGGTCCAAATTTATTTCCTGCTCGTCTCGGTGGTACTATGTACATTGTCTTTACTGCTGTACTTGGAGGATGTTCCTTTGGATGCACGTCAGGCGATGTAGTTCAATTAGGACAGTGCTATTTTCCGAATTTTGTGCCAATATTAAGTACCTTGTGTGACACCTGTTGACATTTATTTCACAGTAGACTGCGAAACAACATAATGGCTTTACATACATTACACATTCTCTTAAATAATGCCTGTTTGTGTAAGCAAATGTGCTAAACAATTATTTTTAATTAATTATTTTATTTACTATATATTTATTATGCATATAAAACCAAACGTTAAAAAATGAATTCTCTCTTATTAACCTCAGAATTTAAGCAGCATTATTTCACATTTTTACCCCACAGCAAACCCATTACTGGTCTGAGATGGGGGAAAGGAATCTTGACATTTTAGTTGTAATTTTTTCTGAATTACACTAACTTACTACTTTACAAACAAAACAATTTTGTTGGAAAACTACTCAAAAACATGATTCGTGCATTTTTGTACATTACATACCGGAAACCATTTATAATCATCCAATACAAGTTCAGTCCATATTAAATTATTCTGAACTAAAATTAGTGATCGACTTCTGAAATGTAAATAAATTAGGGCTATATGAGAAGATGATGTAAATCCTGAACCAAAGTTTATTTCGTTCACACACATCAACACGCAGTCACAAGGTCCCTTTTCAGCATAAACCAGCACTTCAAAGTAACATCCATTCGCGTACAAACGTAATTTCCAGGTTAGTCATAAATAATTAGGTTTCCTGTGTAGTCATTCATATGATTTTTGCAATATACCAGATCTGCAAGACCGAAAGTCCCAAAACTACGTAAATACTAACACTGTGCGTTTTTAAAAGCATTTCTTTACATCGTACAGGTTTCTAGCTGGCCTTGCACGCTGACACCAAGCTCGCATAGTAAGGAAATTGGGTCGACTATTATTCTCGCTCAAACCTTCGTACAGCTCAATTGACAAGATNCCCCTACACATAATAGTATTCAGAGTTCCTGCGCAAAACAGTGTATCTAAAACTCAAAATTTAACTTCTTCACAGGCAGCAGAAGGCCTGTGAGGCTGACGATGACGTCACCGGTGACGAATGTTCGAAAGGGAGGCGGGGAAGGAGGGAGGGGGTCATCGCTCTGCGACAGGCGGACAGACAGATGCGTTGCGTAGTTCCGCCAGTCGACTGTGACAAATGACTAGCCTTGGTGCTCACGTCGTGGCAGGCTGGGAGAACTTCCAGCCGCCAGCGCCACCACACAGCGCTGCGCTGCAGACATTCACCTCAGTCATACCACAGAGTACATGAAATGGGGTAGCGGTTCCTTTGATGTGGGCGTACCCTTTCTCCGATTGGCTGCGCGCGGTTCTGGGAATGGACATTGTAGTCTGTCTGGCTACTGCATGCTACGAAAGTTTCCCTAATGGCTTGAATGCAGTCTGGCGAGTAGATTACCATGCCAACATTTAGCAGGCCAGTGGTGCCATTTTTTCAAAGTGTGCGGCTGGATTTCGCGGTATAAGAGGCTGTTTCACTTCCGTATTCTTAAGTACTCTGTAGCCATGCGACAGTGCGACACGCCACGAGTGTTCGTCCATGATAAAATCATCGTTTTCATAAAATCCACATATGTATATTCACAAACTCGAAAGCGAATCACAGTCCAAACTGTTGCAAAACACATACACGGCTTGCAACACGCATTTTATGTAGAGTTAAAAAACCACAGCATTCCTTTCTCATACAGTGCAGAGGTCATGAGTAAAAAACTGCAAAATCTGCCTTGCCTGGTGACCGATTACTTCGAACACATGCAAGTTTGTACTTTTATTTTATTCGTCTGCAGTTCATCTGACACGCCCTGCAGTTCTGGGCCAAAAAAAAGTGTCCAGACTCATGTGACAGAATCGTCTGCAAACCATTAAAAAAGACAACGAAAAAATGAGGTCGCCATAGTACACGGGGGGGGGGAGGTCTTTTTAGAGAATTTGGCACCTTGGTGCTGCAAAATGCGCCCCTTTCCAAAATTATGTTTTTAAATCAATTATGGCTATATTTACAAACTCTCTCTCTCTCTCTCTCTCTCTCTCTCTCTCTCTCTCTCTCTCTCTCTCTCTTTCCTTCCTATTAGAATATTTTGAAAGAACATAATATTTCTACCAGTTTAACATTAGGCCTACTCTTTATAATTGCTAATGATCTACGTTTTTAGTATATAGGCCAATGTTACGTATGAATTTTAATATACGTTGTTTTATTGTGGTGCCCCCCCCCTCCCCCTTTCCCGACGTCACTGGATATTACGATTTACGTTTATAATAATATTTCGTAGTCTTCGTCAATATGGGGTTGGTATGGTATGCAATACGATAATTTAAAAGCACGCTAATAACGGCGTGAGCTGAAAATAATACCCACCTGCGGTATTTCAGGAGGCTCTGTACTACGGTCGCTTCGTGAAACTTATTTTTGTAAATATTGAAAGATAAAAATACTGAATGCATAAATAAATTAGCAATGTGAACAGAAAGGGTTTGGAACTGGAAATAGCATTAACAAAAACTTTATAAAATTAGTTTCTTACACGACATTTTCATTACACACGATTAAGTTTTCCAGTTCTTGATAGTCTATTACGTCCGTCCATGTATTTTATTTCATTTCAACTACTTTCAAACTCGGAAAATGTCATTATAATGGATATGCACGAACATGCACACAAAAATACCACGTATTGTATTGAAAAATGTGTGTGTGTGTGTGTGTGTATATATATATATTTTTTTTAAGTTAAACTTTACTTTGAACATTAACCAAACCTTAACTTATTCCCTTGGTTGTAACTTTCGTAGCAGAATAAACTAGGTGTAATTATTATTGCATGTCAGAAAACCAGAAATAAATAGAGGGATTAGATTAGGAACAATGCCAAATTAGAACCCCCACCCTAAAAAATGTTAANCAGAAAACCAGAAATAAATAGAGGGATTAGATTAGGAACAATGCCAAATTAGAACCCCCACCCAAAAAAATGTTAACCCCGCAAATAATTGAAGATATTAGATTACAGTATATCAAGTTCCCAAAAAAATTAACCACTATACAGATTACCAATAGTCTATATTGGCACGAAGAAAAAGCTAGAGGCAGGGTGGGGACTTGCCCTCCCCTGGAAACTGGATTTTTTTCTATGAAATGTGAGGGATCCATTACAACAGTCGTTTATAAATTATTAGTGTTCGTAATCATTCTCGTAACTAAGTGAAAGAACAATTTTTAATTACTAATAATTTTCTTATAGGCGGCGTAACTCCAAAATGCAAGTTCCTCTTGGGAGGAGTAACCGACTTCTTCCTGTTTTCCCATTATTTTAGTTTTATATTTGTTTGTACTGTTTTATTTAATTCTGTATATTGTTAGACAAAAACTAATTTATTCATATGGCACGTCACTAATTTATTTATATTGCATTTATTTCGCGTGAAACCCAGTTGCAAAGCTCACACTCCACTGAAGGAAACTAATTCTGATACTATACTCCCCCCCTCCCCTCCTTTAAAAAATAGTGACATTTTTTAAGTACCTATAGAGTAATAATCAGGCTCAAGGTTGATTGACGATTAATTCAACACTTATGAAATGAACCTTTTTTTTTTTTCTGCCCGTGGCTGCGTATATTGCTTCAGCATTTACAACGAACGTGAATTCTGGAAAACAGCGCTACATCCCAAGTCAGTGAAGAGATTGGCGGCTCTTAACATCGAGGTCTCGGGAGCCAAGCTATATCTCAATCCCACATTAAAAGAATAATGTATTGGTGGTCGCTACTTATTATTTCCTTTTCGTTTATACAGACATTTTCAAAAAATGTCATGTTTCTAACACTTCCATAGCGTGACTTATCTACGCACGGGTAGCAGCCAGTGAGGTTCGTGGCAACGTTAAAGGCTAACATGTGGAGGAGAGTGGTAAGTACGGGGGAACGCAGCGTGTACGGTGGAACGCCTTGCGCAAATCGATAAGCACGCCGGAGGGTTGATGCCAAGCCCCGCCTCGCCACTAACTTGTGTTGAATAGCACGGATAAAGCCCGCAGTTCCCAGGTCCCCCCCCCCCTTTTTTTTTTGCTTCCGGAGCATTTATCGGCGCATGGGCGTCACCAATATTATTTTTAAGTAGAAGGGGAAGGGGGGACATAGAAATAAGTTTCCTTTAGTAGAGAGAGAGAGAGAGCTCTACAACTGGGTTTCAATAGAAATAAATATGACAGAAATGCATGGCGTGCAATATGAATAAACTAGTTTATATTTAACTGTATACAATATAATATTAAATACAACAGTACAAATATACATAAAACTAAAATAATGGGAAAACAGGAAGAACTCTGTTATTCCTCCAAGGAGGAACTTGAATATTTTGGAGTTACGCCTCCAATAACCAATTTCTGTGTTATAAAAAATTGTTCTTTCACTTAGCTACGATAATGATTACGAAAATTAATCATTTATAAACGACTGTTGTAATGGATACCTCACATTTTTCCCCTCAGGGCCTCCTGCTGACGACCATGCATCAGTGGCGTGTGACGCGGCCAGCAATATCCCGGGGGGTTATCGCCGCTCGCGTC